>CM034359.1:757634-940500 GCA_019925275.1 Mytilus edulis
CATTATAAGATGGACGAAGTGAAACAGATGGTAAGTTTGTTGATATCTATCACAAGTACACTTCATTTGAACTTTTTAGAACATTCAATGATATTTTTATGCTGTCTATATTTGCCGTTTATCATTTTTGCTTATTTGATTTTCAATTTACTAGGTCATATCAAATGTAAGATGACGCAGGAAATACATAAATGAGGCAGCAAACCAACAACACAATCATGAATTCTTCAACAATAGGATATATTAAATAGGCCAAACTTTGTATCTGCCTGTTTCTATAAAATGGGTAAATCAATTGGACAGAGACAACCAGAGATCTGAAACCATCAAACTATTATCAGTATAGCGTAACACAGTAAGGTATGACATAGGACAACTTGTCGCGTCACTAGGTTCTGAACATTTTTGGTGAGTCGCAACTTTGGAATTCAGTAAATATGTTTTTGAAATTAAATGTGTAAAACCCTTCCTGTAAAGTTGGAAAAGTTGTAATGCCTAGCATCCACTAGATATATAAAAGTTAAATGCATTTTGTGTTTAAGAAAGATAAAATCTTTCTTGGTTTTTGCTGGGCATTTTTTTTCCTTTCTTCAGAGGGTTCAAAAATAAACAAACACCTGCATTTACTTTGATACTGTCCACTCACTGACTCAGATAAACTCTTTAACTCACCTATAGTTGTGAAGATACCTGGTGTCAATGTCAATTAAGGACAATGAAAACAATACAAACCGGTTTTTTACCTGAGGGATCATCTCATAGTTGTTCCACAACTTAGTCAGTTTTCACACCTTTTGCATGAAGGAAAAAAAATGCCCAGCAAAAACCAAGAAAGATTTTATCTTTCTTAAACACAAAATGCATTTAACTTTTATATATCTAGTGGATGCTAGGCATTAAAACTTTTCAAACAGCACAGGTAAGTCTGTACACAGAGCAGTTTTTGAGGTAAAAATACGGCCATATTTGTCCATTTGTTATGATGAACCTTAACACCGTCATGTCAAACTTACCCAAACTATGACAAAATCACTGTACTAAACGCTCCTCGATATGACGACCTTACTACCCGTTGTAAAGGTTTGTTCAAATCTATGCATATAGTTATGTTTTCTGTGATTGAATACACAATTCTTAACTGATTTTACTTGTAAAGGGGATCTAGAAACTAAGATTTATTACTAGAACTTATGTGTTGTGCATGCTGACTTTGGGGATCTAGAAACTTAATTGAACATCGACCACGTGCAGAAGATTAGTGTAGAACGAGGCCCAGCTTGGGTAATTATAGGATATTTTTAACTTAAAAAGAAAATAAATTACAATATTAAAAGTTGATAATCGCATGTTTGGCTTCTTAGTCCTTTTATGCATACACGCGAAGTTGAGAAAAATAAAAATAAATTCATCATAAAGGCTTGGCTTGTGGTATATTGTTAAAAATAAATTTAATTACACATCTTATAAATTAGCTTTGATTAGCAAAGACTCATTTGGTTATAAATAGGAATGATATTTTTTTTACGCCATTAAGTAAAAAAAATGTCAATTTGGAAGTTTGTCACAAAGAAACGCTCCCCTGTCGATATCGTCTTGAGGTTGCCCAATCCTGATAACGCTACCAACAAAGATGCAGCTAATAAAATTAAAGCCGCTAACACTGAAATTGTCAACTCTCTTGCTACTGATGAGTCAACTACCAGCACAAAACGGGGGGTCAAGAGAAAAGCCAGCAACAACCACTACACACCAGAGACCCGTGCTAAAATAGCTAAATACGCCACTGAACATGGCAATGTTGCCGCTGCCCGCAAATTTAGCAAAGACCTCCAACTTGACATTAAAGAAAGTGCAGTAAGAGCCATGAAAAAGAAATATCTTGTTCACTCAAAAGAATCCAACCACCAACCTGTCAATGCGTTGACACCAGAAAAACGTGGTAGACCGCTACTACTTGGTGATTTAGACAAAGATGTAGCAGCCCACATACGCAGCATCAGAGAAGCCGGTGGCATCGTAAACTAAGCTATCGTTATTGCAACAGCCCGTGGTCTAGTCAAACACAAAAAACCCAACACTACTCAGTGAAGCTGGTGGATCGATTCATATCACCAAGACATGGGCCGTATCCTTCCTATAAAGACTCGGGTACGTCAAGCGAAAAGGTACCAAAGCAGCCAGAAAACTACCAGATGACTTTGAGCACCAAAAAAGTTAATTTCATCGTATCATCAACGAGACCGTTACAAAGTACCAAGTGCCTCCACAACTTATCTTCAACTTTGACCAGACCGGGTTGAAGATCGTCCCTGTATCTAACTGGACATTAGAGATGGAGGGCTCAAAGCAAGTTGGTATCATCGGTTTAGCAGATAAACGTGAGATAACAGGTCTACTAGGTAGCACATCAGATGGTTGTCTCTTACCACCTCAGGTTTTATACCAAGGTAAAACAGACCAGTGCCATGCTAAATATCCGTTTCCCTCCGACTGGAACGTTTTCCACACAGAGAGCCACTGGAGTAAGGAACAGAGTATGGTGCGATACATTGAGACTGTCCTTGTGCCGTATACCGACAAAGTAAAAGAAGAGTTAGACCTGCTGATACGACAGCAGTCAATTGCCATATTTGATGTTTTCCGTGCACACAGGTGTCAATAAGTCCTAGATGCTTTGTCTAAATCTCGAATTCAACATGTTTTCGTACCCGCGGGTTGTACTGGGGAACTTCAACCAATGGATCTCAGCGTGAATGGTGAGCTCAAAGCTGCCATGAAAAACGAATTCAAGAACTGGTACGCAGATATGGTTGCTGAAGATCTTAAAGATTCATCCACCATCAACAAGGTTGACTTAAGACTTTCTGTTCTCAAGCCGTTACATGCTAAGTGGTTGAGTAAAGTGTTCCACGACTTGAAGTCAAGGAGAGACATTATCTTGCTAGGTTGGAAAAAGTCTGGTATAAGTGACTGTATAAAGTGTTAAATTGTATTTTTTATGAACTACATGTAATGTTGAACTTGTGTAAATTGACTCTTGAAAAACTTTTGCCGTACTTTGCTTTATGAACAATATTATCTTATGATGATCTTTGTTATTTTGTTATTGATTATTTATTTATTATAATAAATAGTATTATATAACTTGTTTTTATTTCAAAAGTTGCAAAAAGTTATACTGAAAATACACATGCTCCACTGAACAATAACAAACAATATTAACAAAATAAAATAACATCGTAATTTGTCACTTGATATAATAATCGAACAGCATTCAAAAGTAATTACTAGTACTAGTATCCCATTCATATAAGTTCCAAGCAGTATTGTTCAATCATAAACATATTACAGACACATTACTAATTAAAAGTCGAAGTGTTATAAAAATGTCACCTGACTTCACTGATTACACAGGTTAGCGGAAATAAGTTGTAAAAACATATTACCCTTAAATGCCCAAGGTGAAAGGTTAAATACATCACACCACTGAACAAAGGGAGATAAATCAATCACAAGTTGACATTGGAAAAATGAAAGTAAGAATGAGAGGTTTAATTATTGCGATCGTCCGACTCTCGCATTATTCGCATTAATAAAAACCTCGCAATAATTTCTGAATTTACAGTATTCCACATCTTTTTATTGTCTGCATCTTCAGGGTAGTCTCTGTGACATATATTCCACATCTTTTTTTTATTATCTGTGTCTTAAGGGAAAAGTCTCATTGACTTGTGTTCTATTTCTTTTTATTATCTGCGTCGTGATGATATAGTCTCTTTGACGTATATCACACATCTTGTTTTTATCTGCGTTGTAAGGGTATAATCTGATCATAGTCTTATTAACGTATATCACACATCTTTTTATCATCTGCGTCGTAAGGAAAAGCCTCATTAACGTATTTTCTATATCTTTTATTATCTGTGAGTGTATAGTCTCATTGACGTATATCACACATCTTCTCAATATCTTCGTCGTAAGAGTATAGTCTCATTGACATACACTACATATCGGTTTATTATCTGCGTCGTAAGACTATAGTCTCATTGACATATACAACACATCGTTTTATTATCTGCGTCGAAAGTGTATAGTCTCATTGACGTATATGCCACATCTTTTTATTATCTGCGATGTAAGGGTATAGTCTCATTGACGTAAATTTAATACTTTTTTATTATCTGTGTCGTAAGGGTATAGTCTCATTGATGTATATTACATATGTTTTTATCATCTGCGTCGTAAGAGTATTGTCTCATTGACGTACATTCACCACCTTCTTTATTATCTGCGTCGTAAGGGTATAGTCTTATTGAAGATGTGGTATGAGTGCCAATTAGCCAAAACTCCATCAAAACGAGAATTTATCAAGTAAACCTTTATAGGTTAAATTACAGTCTTCAACACGGAGATTTGCCTCACATAGAACAGCAAGATATAAAGTGCCTCAAAAATGACTTGTTTAAAACATTAAAACGGTTAAAACAACGGTCTAATCTAAAGAAAAAAACGGGAAACGCGTATGAACTACGACAACAATCGACAAATATTGTACATCAGATGATTCCTGACTAAGGAGAGATTCAAACAATTGTACACTATAACAAATGAATTGACATGTCATAATTCAATCAAAAAACATATTAACTCAAGTGAACATACACTGAACGAATACATTTGATCGATGACAAACTTTTTTTACTTGTTTTTTCTCGTTTTGTTTCTGTCTCCGTCACATATATCACATCTTTGTCTTATGTTTTGTGGTCATGACGTACTATATCACTGACGTTTATTTCACATATCATTTTTCGTTTGCAATTAATGTCATTGACGTATAAAGTAAAGGCAACAGTAGTATACCGCTGTTCAAAACTCATAAATCCATGGACAAAAAACAAAATCGGGGTAACAAACTAAAACCGAGGGAAACGCATCAAATATAAGAGGAGAACAACGACACAACACCGAAACGAACCAAGCAACAGACAAAACACCACGAGAATAACAAATATAACATCAAAACCAAATACATGAATTTGGGATAGACAAGTACCGTGCCACGTCTTATCTCAATAACTCAAAAATAAGAGAAAACATAAACGACTCAACGTTAAAATGCAACACACACAGAAACGAACAATATTATAACAATGGCCATCTTCCTGACTTAGTACAGGACACTTTTAAAGGGGAATAAAAGTGGGTGGTTGAACCTGGTTTTATGGCATGCCAAAACCTCGCACTTTAATGGCAAAGTTAAATATAACATTGAAATGACAACCTAATATTACAGGACTACAATACAAATAAAAAGGAGAACATATTAGACAAAGAAAAGCATGATTAATAGATAACAAAAAGCATCAGGTTTAAAATTCATTAACGTATACCACTTTGGCTTTCTTTTTCTGGCCTTAGTTTTCGCAAAGATGTAAAATATTAAAGGTGGTTTCTACGACGTTAAGTGGCTAATATAGGACCAGACAGGAGAAAATTGAAGTTTTTCGTACATTTGTCTACCAAAACAGATATGAGGTTGGGTTTGGTTGTTGTTAATGATATAAGGGACAATGAACTGAAGAATAATAATGACAAACTTTTAATTTTAATTTTTGTTTTATATTGAGGTCAGTTGAAGATTAAAGACATACACACATATGATTAAACTTTCTACAATAATCTTTATTGCAAACGCGAAACACTCGCGGTGAGTTAAAATGCAAACATTACACATTGTGTTACATGAACAAAAAACATACAACATTTCAAAAAGTTCAAATTAATTATAAATACATACAACAATAGTTGCGGGTTCATAAAGGATGCTCTAAAATGAGCCATTAACAACACATCCTTGACGTATACAAAATGTTCAACAAATTGCATGTACAGCTGTTTTTTTAAGCGGCAATCATGTATTACAAACACAAACAACTACATGCATTTAGTTATAACAAATTTTGAACCTTTAAGATCGTATTGTTGTAATTCTGTGATATAAATCATAATTCATTTAGTTGAATATTCGGGTGATAACACGAACCCATAAATTAATTTCGAAAGAACTTATTACAGCCGATTGTATTGAGAGTGTAGGTAAAGGTAATATAATTGGTTAATTTGCTTGCTAGGTGAACCGGGAAGTCATTATTAGGTAATGTATACAAACACACATTCATTGATCTACAATCTGTCGATACATGTTTCTTGACATTGCACTAGGTCATGTTTTTCACTGACTGTTTATGATGTCTTTACACTAAATCCATTGGATGTTGGATGTGTACAGATTGATAATTCAGTCTTAGATGCATGCTTTTCTTTTATTAGTTGTTAGTGGCTTTGAACTAGCTGTAACTTAACTGCGAGTACTCTCAGATCTGTTCATTGTGTCTTTTTGCTGTTGGGATGTACAAGTACCCGGCCACGTCCACTTGTATTTTGTCTATCTGATGTTTTAAGCCTTTTTTCAACTGATTTTTATAGTTCTTATATTGTACTGGTGTACCACTGTCCCAGGTTAGGGGAGGGGTTTGGATCCCGCTAAAATGATTAACCCCGCCACATTATAAAATTGAGAATGGAATATGTTTGAATGTGCCTGTCCCAAGTAAGGAGCCTGTAATTCAGTGGTTGTCGTTTGTTTATGTGTTACATATTTGTGTTTCGTTCATTTTTTTAATATATAATGAGGACATTAGTTTTTTCGTTTGAATTGTTTTACACTGTCATTTCGGGGCCTTTTATAGCTGACTAATCAGTTTAATTCAGGTCAGGAGCTGTCATGTCAGTTAACTGCTAGTAGTCTGTTGTTATTCATGTATAAATGTCATTTTGTTACATCTTCTGACATTGGACTCGGACTTCCCTTGAACGGAATTTCAATGTGCGTATTGTTATGCGTTAACTTTTCTAAATCGGCTAGAGGTATAGGGGAAGAGTTGAGATCTCATAAACATGTTTAACCCCGCCGCAATTTTGCACCTGTCCTAAGTCATGAGCCTCTGGCCTTTGATAGTCTTGTATGATTTGTAATCTTAGTTTCTTGTGTATAATTCGGAGTTTAGTATGACGTCCATTATCACTGTAATAGTATAAATATTTTTCAAGGGCCCACCTGAAGGACTCTTAAGGGTGTGGGAGTTTCTCGCTACATTGAAGATCCATTGGTGGCCTTCTGTTGTTGTCTGCTCTATGGTCGAGTTGTTGTCGCTTTGACTCATTTCCCATTTCCTTTCTCAATTTAATTTTATTTGTTCATTGTTGAAGGCCGTACGGTGACCTGTAGTTGTTAATGTGTGTTTCATTTTGGTTTCTTGTGGAGAGTTGTCTCATAATTATATCACATCCTCTTTTTTATATATACTTCCCTATTTTCTAAATATGAACACACGAATACACTTAAAACATGTCATACAGTTTAATATAAATAGAACTTCTAATAGCTTAATCTGTGGTTTGTCGTCAAGTGACAAATATGTCATGCCTATTCAGTACGAGAACAAATGAGCAGTCTATATTGAATGTAAGTTTTTCAGGATGAAAAATAAGAAATGAAATGAAAACCGGAAATAGTCAACGAGACAGCAAACCGACAACACCATACTATTTTTAATGTGTTTAGATTTTATTTTAAACCAACAAATTCGTATAGAATATTTGTTTCGAATACTAAAAATAATGACTTAAATAAAAATGTCCTCTTAGACAATGTATAAATGGTTTTAAAAGATATCATGCAATATGATTTGAATTTTGTTTTCTTCTTCAAACATCAAACAGTTAGTGTATATACATATGTATCAAAGAACAACACATCTTTACAGCATTACTTTACAATCCCATATAACGTTGATTTGTTGTCACACATAAAGCGTTGAGCACACCAAACATCTACATAACAAATGTGTTAATATTGTCTGTAACCTAAATACGGACTACAACTGTACAGATCCTGACAATCAGTTTAAAACGGTAGATAGTAAATAAAACAAAAGTAAACAAAAGATTTTTTTTTAATAACAAAATACACAAACAGATCCGAGTCCATATACACTCATTGTCTGAAAGAATAATTCATGTTTATTTCTATTGCTTTTTGACGTCAAAAAGAAAAGCATCACAATCATTACAAACAAGCAGACTATTATCTTTTTTGTCAAAATAAATTCCAAACGGCCAATCCAATCCATCTGATTTAGTTAGAAGTTCTCTATGATGTTTCCCGTCATCTGATACAACTTCTACAATGTCTCTTATAGAATCAGTCACATAAACATTCCCCTCATCATCTGTTCTTACACAATTTAAATCTTGAATTTCATCCTTTTTAAATTTCCACATTACTTTTCCTTCTAACGAGCAGCAGTATATTAATTTCCCGTCTATACAGACAAACCTGTCTCTGTCTACTGTAATGTCGATGATATGGTTTGAAGGTCCCGATATAGTACGTATTACTTTACCTGTCAGGTCCATCTCATGTATTGTACTCCTATCAACAACAACGTACAGGTTATTATCATAATATGATATTCCGGAGCAGAAACCACTGGTGTTGATTGTACTGGTGACAGAACGTGTAGATATATTTATTATCAGTATGGTTGTGTCACCACAGGATACTGCTACAGTATTACTATCTATCTCTGTTATATAACGTGGTTGATAGGACAAAGACATGTGATGATAATTAGTACCGTCTGAATTACAAATAATAAGTTGTTTATTATCATAGTTGGTGAACACTAATGTATTGTCTATTTTGATACAGCTATAAATATATAGATCTTTATTCCAAAAGTGCTTTTTACTAATCTTAAACATCCGACGCAAATTTGCAGAAACAGGAAGGTTGTTTTTGAGAGATTTTTGAACGCTTACTTCTCCTGTGGTTGGTGTAATTTCTGAAATGAATAATCAAGTATCAAATTGGTTATTTCAACAAGCGGTTACCTTATTTATAATGCAGTTTACAAAAAAAATTACCACTAAAAAGGATTTAATTTATAATTCAGTTTACCACGAAGAGTGACTGAATGTTGTAACATTTCTTATGTTTTGCAAACTATATAATTTACGTAACATTTCACGACCTCAAATTTTCTCTAAGATGTTATCGATTTATGTTTTTTTTTCACTTACAAGATTGAAAACTCATTTAACTTTTATATCAAGCTCCAAATTATCAGACCACACAATTTAAATTAAGAAAAATGAAAAATTGATATAAAGGTAAGATATTAAAATACAGTTCCACTATCTATTATATAGTCTAACAGTGGGAAGATATATCTGTTTCATGCTACCTTTAAATCATGCGCAAGACAAAAGATAAATCTATTCATAGGCTACATTACACTAATCACGGATTTTGGGGTTCCTCCTTTATTAAGTTTACACAGACGTGTCGCTGGATTTCTGTTTCGTATGTCTCATATATCAATGGGTTGTAGTTTTAAAACGGTAAAAGTAAACTGGTCAACAATTTTGATCTTTCGGTTAGATATTTTTAAATATGCTGTGCTTGCTTTTAAATAAATAAATTTTAAATGCATTCTCAGTAATTTCTCGTCTTGAAAATGAATGAAATATTTGCCACTGAACGTAAAGCAAACAATAATGAAACAATCGATCGTTTATGAGCTTACACTTCAGACAACGGTTTCTCTGCCTATTGTAGTAATCTGGTTTAATGAAAGATTTATCATGAACACGGCTTTATTTTTGTGAACGAGCGGGAACTTGAATATAATGACAGATACATCACATCTACTTAATTCTTACTTATATTATTCATTATAAATAGAGGTAAAGAGAAACTAGTCCACAGTATCAGACTTATTATTTCAGTCTGATGCCTTCATCTTAACCACACAGGGTGACTGGGGAAGAGAGATTTGGTCACTAAGGTCTTCTACCTATCAATAGTACAATCCTTGGCAAAGTGGAACAGCATGTTGACTATGCGGGATATACAAGTACGCAGCCACGTCCACTCAGTATTTGGACATTAAATTCGTCGTAGGGAGTCACTGCCATGCTCTCTGCACGTTAAGAACCCTTTCAAAACCTCTGGCAAAATTTCTTCCAGTATCTTATAAACACTTATTTTCCAGTGGCAGTTCAAATTCCACCGACCTTCATCCCAAATAGCATCTATTACAGGACCTATCTTTTGTAATTATTTATTGCAGTGAAGGTAAATAAAAATAGCAGGTAATTAAAAACAACACATCACCAATATATTGTTTCTGAAATACTTATCTTTGTTTCCATTCTTGAACCATGTTTAGAACACCCTCTCCCCGTGGTCCTTACTACCTTTATCTTTGTTTTTCATATGTTGTTTTTGTAAAAAATAATATAAATACACATCCTAAGATCACACATTTAGGTTTTTAAGCTAGGACACTGTTTAAAATAGTCTATAAAACTGAGGACAGGTGACTCTTGAAATATTTACTTTTATTATGTATATTAATGATCTTGTTGATATTGTTTAGCTTTATTTTGTTATATTGTGTCACATGCTATAAAAAATGTTGAGCAGTATGGCAATACAGATTTGAATTGAATTGAATTGTAAAGAAAACAAACACCCGAATTTATAAATTTAAATGAATAAAGTAGAAGCACACCGCCGATGTTGACTAGTAGAGCGTTTGTTTTTTAATAGGAATTTTAAATTGTCTCACTTTACCGACAGTACTTGCATTTTAAATGTATTCTTAATTTGTTCTCGTCTTGAAAATTTATGAAATATTTGCCATAGAACGTAAAGCAAACATCAATTAAGCAACTGATCTTTAATGAGGTTACTAGTCAGAAAACATGTATCTGCGGATGTGGTGACCGATGTTAAGTTTCTTTTAAAATATTCTTCATGAATAAAATTTTAATGTTTAATGGGGGGAAAATGTAAATCATAAATATGCACATACTATTGAATGATGACTTTCGGTTACAAAAATTACTGGTTTGGAGCAAGCTTTGCAAGGGAGCCCCCTACTACCCACGATTGAAAAAAATGGGTACACATCGCTCCGTTTTAAGGCTAAGGTTTCTCCTCAAGAGACTTCACGTAGTTCTGTGGGATGAATACATACGTATACACGTCAGATCAGAATAGGACGTTTAAAAGAACTAGGGTACTGACAGCTGTCCCCATTCTGACCGTACTTAATACATCCCGCACAGCCACAAAATCGCCCAGCTTAGGAGAAGGTTGTACTACCGGTTGGAGTAAGGCCAATGGCCTAAGCTGGTCGATTGTTTGGCTGTGCGGGATGTATCAAGTACTGTCAGAATAAAGACGTTAAATCCGATGCCGCTTGCACAGAGCTTGACACGCTCATGGCACGTTAAGAACCCATTCAGCAAATCATTGAGCGGTCCGTAGGTGGCCTGTGGAAAGGCAAAATTTCGGCCCCTATCCAATTTACCCTAATTTTGCCGTGGCAGACCAAATTTACCCGACCTATATTACATGTACAGGACCTGTCTGTTGTTTTTATTGTTAATTTTTCTCGTCAAGTACATGCATGAAAGATTTGCCACTTAACGTTCAGAAACAAATAATCAACAATCAATCATTATGACTCAATCTTAAATGTTCAGGATTAAATTTATTTGAGGTTCAAATTACATTAAAAAAAAAGGAATAACAGGACTTTTACTGTTTTTGTCAGTTTAATTTGTGACCATTTCAACAAACAATAAGCTTTCCTGAATAATGGTTCTTATATGTATTATAGGTCTGAAGCAACACTGTTTAATCTGATCACATGTCGTACTGTCTGTCTGAGGTCATGGAACATGTCAGTCGATGATTTTTGTCAAATCTCATTGTATTTTTTTTTTCATTTGGGGAATTTGGTATGGGTTGCTGATCCTTGAAAGTCTTTGTTGAAATGTTTTGCTTCTGAAAGTGTAATTTGATGAAAGCCGTACGCGTGTTATACCAAGTAATATTTGTTTCTCATTGGGTAGTTGTTGTTTTTTTAGGACATTTATTTAGAGATAATCAGAAAGTTAGCCACTATACCTAACTTTTAATTTGATATTAAAAAGAAGATGTGGTATGATTACCATCTTGGATAGTGGTAGAACATAAGAACGACCTATAAAAGTCAGTTGAAAAAGGCTTAACTAATCAGATGGATACGGATACAACTAGAAATACATCTAACAAAAATACAGAGTGAACGGGTACTTGTACATCCCAACAACAAAAAGACACTAAGTACAGAACTGAGAGTAATAGCAGTTACTGAAAAATAGTTCAAAGCCAATAACAACTAATAAAAAAATCATGCATCTAACACAAAATTTATGTATGCTGCCTTCATCTGAACAAGAACCCCAAGGGGGACTGCAGAATAGAGATATGGTCACTAAGGTCTTCTACCTACTGGCAGAGAACCCTTGCCAAAGTAAAGCGTGATGTTGGCTTTGTGTGATGTACAGGCTTTGTGTGATGTACAAGTACGCAGCCACGTCTGGTCAATAAGAGGACGTTTAAGCCGATGCCTCATATAGAGAGACTGATATGCTCTCTGTACGGAAAGACCCTTGTAATCTCTGAAGGGTCCGAAGGTGGCCAGTTGTAAGTCAATTTTTTTGTCTGTGTCTGATATCTACTCATTTCCCAGTATCAGTCAAAATTATCCCGACCTGCATCCCAAACGACCTCTTTTACATAACTTACCAAATGCGTTTATTCTTAAATTGTTCTCGTAATATGCATGACATATTTGCACCTAATGCGTTTATTCTTAAATTGTTCTCGTAATATGCATGACATATTTGCAACAGGACATTTTGCAAACAACAAGAATCAACTTTGTCGTAGGAGTTTGAACCTTTTGATATTTTAGAAAATTTTAGAAAAAAATATGTTATAAATCATCTCGACACAGAAACACTGCCTCCTGAGCTTGGGGATTACTCAGTGTTTCGTGCAACACTGGTATCAACTTCAAATAGCGCTTTACAAATTTTCGTGTTCGAAGTCATTATCTTGATCGCAATTCACGAGGAGCTCGCAAACCATAACATTTAGTCTGGTTTTAGGCTTACTATGATTTAATTTGTTTTGTCAACTCTCCCACGTATTGTATTAGGTTTTGGCGAGGATCATCACTGAAGAAACCTTATTTGTCGAAATGATCGTTTGGTGCAAAAGCATTGGTACCGTTAGTGTTATTGATATCCAGGGATGTACAAATATGTTGGAACGTTAGGGGCTTTATTACTAAAAATGATATAAACAATAGCTAAATTAATCCAATTTCAATTTTTTCCGAGGTAGTGGGAACAGCATTTTTTTAATTCATCACAAATCTTGAAATTAGAAACGTTTATACATTATTCACATCTGTATTTTTAAACTGGTCCACTGTCCAAAGAACGGAAAATACATGATAAGGCCACTTTCCAAACTTTAATTCAAAAACAGTATTACAAATCCAAAAAATCTTCAGATGTTCATAGATTCTTCATAAGATATTATTCTGTGGGATATCAGTATATATTTTTTTAAATATGTTTTCTATATATTGGCATTGTGACTTAAAACTTTTTTAACTAAAACAAATATTCTGATCCCCAATTTGATGGAGAAAAAAAATTGTGGTCAACCAGGGGATAATAAAAAATTCTGTATTTAGATTTTTCCCAGACCTTATAGTGTTAAATTTTGGAAAAAAACCCCATAAATTTGATCCTCCTCCCCCCTTTTTGAAATTAAATGGTTTTTCAAAGAAATATTTGCATAGAAATACATTCTCAATGAAAGGCAGTGACCGATTTAACCTGGTTTAACACTAAAATTTCAAATTTGACGAAGGTAAAGTTATTACAACAGAGATGTGTATTTACACATTTTTAACTTTTTACCTTACATTGACTCAATAAGAATAGATATTAACCAATGACTTAAAGCAACATTATAAATTGTTCAGTTAATACAATTCAATGTGTCTGAGAACTGGTCGTAAATAAAAGGTCTCATACAGAAATCATGGTTAATACATTAATTTTTACCAGACTTAATCTTCCGGTTTCTGGTTGAAAAAGGTGAAAGAAAATGGATGTGTGTATTGCGCAATATTTAAGATTTCAACAAGTTTGATGTTAGAGTTTTTGTTATTTTTTATATGTTATACTATGTATTTACTTTTCTTCGAGTATATACAAATATGCATCATCAAAAGGGTTAAAATATCCAGAATTATCAACCGTAAAATAGTATTTCTTGAGGGTGCAGTCATAAGTGGAAGCAATTTTAAGGGTTGACAATCTTGGATATGCATCGCTTCGAATTGGAACCTTAATTCAATTATACCAAAGGTGCCCTTCAAACCATTGAACTAAATGTTCCAGAACCTCTTGCACATGTTCTACTATTGAAACTAATTGTCAAAATACACAAGTCAGAGAAATATTTCGTGACTTAAAATGAGTTATATCATATTTACAACAAATGAAGCTCTTTCAAATAAGTTATATCATATTTACAACAAATGAAGCTCTTTCAAATACTTTTGTATTCGTCACTCCAAGGACTGCTAACATGGCCGTTGCAATATTGCTTACATATGATCGCGGCATCATTTTGATGGGAGATAAGTCGTGTTAAAATCAAGACTGAAAGGGTTATTTATCTGTGATTAACATTGAAATTTATCGCACCTTAACAATATTTAGGATAATTCTTATTAAAATGAAAGTTCATATTGATCCTGCATGAGTCTTCCTACAGTAATGTTTATCCTCAGTCAGCTTTTGATAGTACTTTTTAAATTACTGGTTAATAGAGGTGTCATACAATAGACATGCTAGGTGTTTCGTATTATTCTTGTATTGTTGGATCTTGGTCAGATGTTTTAGCGCTCAGCTACGTCTCGAGCCAATAGAGCTTACATCCACCCAATACAACGTACTTCAACATAATACAAGATTTATATAAAAAATGATGATCATATTTGCTATTTACAGTTTCTCCCAATCTACTATATTTCTGCGTAGACTTGGATTCTGCATGATGGCTTTTGAAATTTTTCATCATGGTTTATACTATTACTCCTTCAGAAAAGAAGTCTAATTATTTTATAAGGTCAAAAGGAGACGATTTGATGTAAGTTTTGTTAGTTGACGAGTGCTCTTTACTAAACTATTTTTTACTTAAAAAAGGAAATGAAATTCTTTATCTACCTAGTTTAAGTGTCTGCTTGGTTTTAGACTGCGAATAATGGCTTTTGGCATCTTTATAAACAGAACGCAGTTTAAATTCATAACATGTTTCAGGTAGCAGATTTTGAAGTGTGTACATGCGTCGTCCATTTTCCCCTTCCACTACATCTTTAGAAGAGAAAGTCCTGACAGACAGGTTATTTATTCCTTGAGGAGGTCGATGATCAAGCTCATACGATAGGCACTCGTCTTGGACATCAATAAACCATTCAATGGTTATTGAACAATCAGTGCATTCAACTATGTCAAATCTTCTAGGAGCTGTTAATGAATAAATGAAAATGTAATCGATCTACCGGGATATCTTTTAGTTATTCAAAGAAAGAAGATAATAAACTAAGGCGGCTAATGTCGTACAATTAAGCGAAAAATACAGACAACTTCGTGTTCAATAAAAAAAAATGACAGGACAGATACATATTCTGCTAAAGGATTTTCGGTTACTACATGTATCGTGAAACAAGCTAAAAATCGTAAACAGAGATATTAATTATCACAAGAGGACAGATTGACAAATATGTAAGGTTTATTTTAAAATTTCTACAAGTTGTATTCGGGAATATTACCGTAGGAAAATAGAGGTCGAACTTCTGGCATCGTCAAAGGAGTAGGTCCAATAAGGGCCGATTTTGGCCTCACATTTCAGGTTCATCTGATGAAAGATTTGAACACTTTTCAAGCACTTAAGTATCTACTTCAGTAGATTCAATTAGTTTATGTGAAAGATTTGAACTGATTTAGTCATTAAAGACGCTCCAATTCAAGCTTAATATGAAAAATCTTTCATAAATGCCATAATATGTAATTCTTTAGATGGTTTGGGTCAAAAGTAAAAGTGGCTGCATCCGTGTTCACTCTCATCCTTTATATATGTTATGTATCATCATCAAATACAACTAACATTTAAATATTAAGAATGAACATAAATGTGGTCACTTCCATTTAAGACGGAAACCTAAAATTTAACTCAAATGCTAAAATTGTGAAGATTTCAGTTATTTAGCATGACTTAATGATGCTAGTATCCGATATATGTGCATTTTATTGTCAAAAACAGCCCATATTTATGTAATAGAAGTATTCTACTTTCCAATAAATAGCTAAAAGTTTACATTTTAGCAATTTTGTAAAACTGCTATATTTTGGAGCCAAAAAGGGGTCTCACTGTCTCGTGGTCGTATAATTGTAGAATTGCGTTGTGTTATGAAGTGAGAAAAAGACGTCCATACAAATAAACGATGCAATGCTGGAATACATTGACGTTAGCACATAGCAACCATGATATTACATATAGAGAGCGCTAACGCGTATAGCTACATGCATGTTTCGCGTAATGTGATTGTCTCTATTTATCCTCGCGAGTTTGTGCAATTAAAGTCTCAATGAACAATTTATCAAAATTAAGAAAATTATCTATAAATGAAAAGAAATGACATATTTGAAACATTCAAGTCTATGAATCACATATACAACTATCTCTGAATTTATCTCTAGTGGGTAGAGTTTGACAATTGGTCTATTCGCAAGTCCAAATTTTGTACGCACTATTGCTGATCTCACCAAACCATCTCCACCACGCACAAGGTCCTCGATGATACCAATGTTCCATACAGTTCTAGGCGAGTCCTCATGAATCTGTACTATATCCCCGGTCTTTATCCTCTGTAAATTATTTCCAATGGCTCTGTGGAATTCCCGTAGTGATGTAAGTTCTCCTCCCATCTCTTCCGAAAGTGTTGTAGTAATTCTTGATGTTGTTTGTTTAAATACGTTTTAGTGCAAGAACACAAGTTAGTGTTTTTCTAGTGTCTTTGCATTCGCTGTGGTCATTTAAAGGATACGGAAGTGGGTTAAGCGGTTAACGGCTCTGTGGGTCCTTCTCTTTGAATCATCTCGTTTGTCGGTAATTCAGGACATTCTTCATCCATGGAAGTTTTGCAACGTACTTTCCATTCTCATATGTTATCGATGTTGATTAAAATTCTTTGATGTTTTGTTTCTCCGTGTTAAGTTTGTCGTTTTCTTGTAATCCAAGGGACTCTAATTTCCCAAATCTCTCATATCATTGTCCTATTTTGTGTGACAAGATGATATATGCATCCTGTGTGAATTGCGTTGTCCTCTCGTACATGTAAGTGGTCCAGATAACAAATATCCGATTTTTGAGCTTATAGTTGTTGGTCCGTCGCCTCGAACGATACCATCCTTGATTACACCCCAGTAGTGGTCTGCTCCAATGAGTAAAGCAATTTCAAAGCTGTTATCCTCTGATAACGGGTGGGCTAGTTTAAGCCCTTTCAAATAATGTAGTTGCTGGGAAATGTACCCGATTATTCTGAATCAGTGCTGCTATGGTAGGTACAATCAATAAATGTAAAGGTATTTTCTTTCCTGAGTCTGCTTCTAAATACACTGGCTTTATTCATGTGACGAACATTCTTGTCAGAATTTCCGAAGGCGGAGATATGGAGGGTTTCCTTTCCGTCCGGCTTGACGTTCAACTTATCGGCTATTTCCTGCGTAATAAATGATCGTTGCGCTCTTTCGTCGAAAAGGATATGAGCGTCGGCGCACTGATTATGTGACCATATTGGTGCGATTGCCGTTTTCAAGAATACGGTAGAATTTTCCTGTTTAGCAGATGTATGCATAATTGGCGTGCCATTTTCAGTATTACTTGCAATATTCTGACTTTGCGATTTTTTAACTGAATATTTATTGCATAAACTTTTGTGGTGTTTACGTTTACATGTACGGCATGTGTTTTTCAACCATCATTTAGTTATTTTTTTTTTACCTAAACAATTGAAACATAGGTTTCTCTTCTTAACAATCTCCATTCTTGATTTTTTGTCGGTAAACTTTTTACATTATGCAGGGAAATGTTGATCATTGCAATAAATGCACATTTTACTTTGAGAATAGTTTTTAGGTTTTGATTTATTTACGTAATTCCCATTTTTCTTACCAATTCCGGCATGGAAACTTGCGGTAGGTATATCATAAGACTCACTCCTATTAGTGCTGGCTTCTTGAATAGATATTTCCCGTTGTATTGCCTTTCTTAGATTTCCAAGGGTCCAGTCGTCGTTTCCGTTTTCTTTGTTATATTACTTTTTACGGTAATAGGGAGCTTACCAAGCATAACTGGGATTAACAGGGAACCATACGTATCTTCGTACTGTCCTAATGATTCTAATCCACGGATATAAACCTTGACTTATCCGAAAAATTACGGATACTATCTAATGTGTATGAGGGTGCTGGCAAATTTAAAAAAGCTTCATATAAGCGTTCACAATTTTGTGTGTTTTCCCAGAGCGATTTACTAATAACTCCACGGCTTTGTGATAATTTGCGCTGGACAAGTTTAAACCATTTATGACATTCATAGCGTCTGCATCATGAAGTGACTGTAGGTACGTAAATTTCTGGACATCAGTAAGTGTATGATTGCTGTGAATGGTGTTTTCAAATGACTCCCAAAAGTATTGCCACTCAAGAATATCCCCAGAAAAAAAATGGTAGGGTTAGCTTCGTCAAGAGGTGATTTTGGCTAGACAGGGAACCAGTTTGTGACCAAAATCTTGGGATGAATTTTGTGTACATTACAGGACGGGTTTCGGAATTGACGTTATGCATGTTCATGACGGGGCGTGTGTTTTATAATGCGTTCGTGAGATAATTCTGTACATGTAGGTGTGACTGGTTTTTTTTTCTTCTTCAGAACGACAGGTCATTCTTTCGAATAATCAACCCGGACGATACCAAGTTTCAATGAAATCTGCTTCAAGGCATAAAATAATGACCTGTATACATTCCCCATTTCAGGTCATTATTTTCTTGATTTAAATGCAAACTTTAATTTACTTAAACAATTAATTAATTATGATAGCTATCGTGTGTTGTTGCCAATTGAGTGTTCACTGTTTTAGTTTCTATATTTCGCAGGTTTAATGCAGAAAAAATCCTTTTATCAGTTTAATGGACAGAAATACTTAAGCTTTCCATTGACACACATTTTCACTTTCAAAACAAACTTTCAAAACAAATAATGTGAAGTTTAGTTAAGTTATCGCTACAATTAAGGATACTATGCAAAATGTTTATAAAGAAGCCAGATTTAACACATTCGTGTGTAGGATTGTGAAAATCTTATATATTCACATTATATTGGAAAATATACCTTGACGTATGGTGTATCGTGTTAAATGTGCATTCATCATGATTTCGTGCACTCTTCATGACAGTTCTTTTTTTTTTTTACATTTTTATATAAAATTGAGAATGGAAATGGGGAATGTGTCAAAGAGACAACAACCCGACCATAGAGCAGACAACAGCCGAAGGCCACCAATGCGTCTTATATACCTTTTACTTTATCTAATGATCAAATGGGCAAATATTTTTATTTTTTATAGAATCACAACCACGTACTTTAAATTTGGGAAGGGATATAATATTTAATCCTGATTCTTGAGTTTGAAGACATTATCTTTTTCCGGGATAAAAATGGAATGAAAATAAAAAAAGAACACCATAGCATCCCTCTTTCAAAAACACAGTTGAAACAATAAATTACTTACAAAGTGACATGAATTTTTCATAGACCGTAACAATTCATGCAGTCACAGCAATATTTCTATTGAAACTGGACAATGATAATTCTAAAGTTTATATATCTAGATTAATTACTGAGTTTTATTACACATTACAAATAAACCGTTAGGTGTATTAAAACTTGAACATATCAGCAAAGACTATCTCACGCTTTAGTGTGGTCGGTAAAATAGGATGGAAATACTGTTTTGCAGAAAATAATATTTGTTGACGGTATATAAGTAAGATAATGCATATTTTAGGTGTTTTCTTGTCGTATAATACACCTCGGGGTGTTATACTTCAAGAAAAACCTTATAATATGCATTATCTATAACGTATCAACCTATTTCAAATGGTACTTTTTCTTGAAAATGATAATTTTGTTCTTTTCTGCATTCGATTCTTTAATATCCACGGGAATACAGGTTAATAAAATATTTTCATTTGTTTCTTAGTATATCATGAAACTCTATTTCTGTATTTCAAGTTGTTATTGGGTGATATATCTGTGGGTACAAAATATAAAACATTTGAGAGCAAACAAAAAATTAAAACCTTAAACGATGCAATGTGAGATCTCTTAAAATTAAAACCGATATACATATACGGTGAACAACTGACATATCTAAATTTGAGAGTGGTAAAAAAAAAAAATCCGGATGGTGTCAATCTAAATAAATTTGTCACGTTAAACAATTGATTAATTAAAAATAAAAATTAAAGCTTTCAATACCTAGTCTCAGTGTCTGCTTGGTTTTAGACTCCGAATAATGGCTTTTTTCATTTTTATAAACAGAACGCAGTTTAAATTCATAATATGTTTCAGGTAACAGATTTCGAAGAGTGTACATGCGTCTTCCATCTTTCTCTTTCAAATCATCTTTAGAAAGGAATGTTCCGGTAGACCAGTCCTCTGTTCGTTGTTGTCGATGAGCAATCTCATACGATAGACAGTCGTCTTGGTCATTTATATACCATTCAATGATTATTGAACAATCAGTGCATTTACCTATGTCAAATTGTCTGGGAGCTGTAAATGGAAAAATGAAAATGTTATGAATCTACCTGGATATCTTTTAGTTATTCAGACGAGAATGATCTAAAGCGGTTAATGCCAAACAATTAAGCGAATAATACAGACAACGTCGTGTTCAATGACAAATAACAATCAAACAAACACAAATTCTCCTTGAAGGATCCTCGGTTCCTTCTTGTATCGTGAAATAAGCTTAAATTGTATGAGTAGTGATTAATCATCAACTGAGCGCAGATTAGTTAATTTATCAGGTTTATTCTAAAATATTATTAAAAGTTGTATTCGGTGATATTCCCGTAAGAAACATGTGGTCGAATTTCTGGCACGTCAACTTTGATAGTATAGCGGTTATCGGTTCCTACATGTATCGTGCCAGAAGTTTAAGATCGTATAAATAGTGATAAATCATCAACCGAGCGCAGATTGGTAAATTTATCAGGTTTATTCTAAAATATTAGTAAAAGTTGTATTCGGTGATATAAACGTAAGAAAATGAGGTCGAACTTTTGACTCCGTAAAATTTAATATCATATCAGTTATCTTTGGGTTAAAACATTGAAACATTAGTTGCACTTGTTTGACTAATTTTCTTTTTTAGCTCACCTGTCCCGAAGGGACAAGTGAGCTTATGCCATCACTTGGCGTCCGTCGTCGTCCGTCGTCTGTCGTCCGTCGTCTGAAACTATTTCAAGAATCTTCTCCTCTGAAACTACTGGGCCAAATACTTTCAAACTTTAACTGAATGTTCCTTACGGTATCTAGTTTGTAAATTGTATCCGAAGTTATGATCTATCAACAAACATGGTCGCCATTGCTAAAAATAGAACATAGGGGTCAAATGCAGTTTTTGGCTTATAACTCAAAAACCAAAGCATTTAGAGCAAATCTGACCTGGGGCTATATTGTTTATCAGGTCAAGATCTAAATGCCCTGAAATTTTCAGATGAATCAGACAACCTGTTGTTGGGTTGCTGCCCCTGAATTGATAATTTTAAGGAAATTTTGCTGTTTTTGGTTATTATCTTGAATATTATTATAGATAGAGATAAACTGTAAACAGCAATAATGTTCAGCAAAGTAAGATTTACAAATAAGTCAAATGACGGAAATGGTCAGTTGACCCCTTTAGGAGTTATTGCCCTTTATAGTCAATTTTTAACCATTTTTCGTAAATCTTAAAAATCTTTTACAAAATTCTTCTTCTCTGAAACTACTGGGCCAAATACTTCCAAACTTTAACTGAATGTTCCTTAGGGTATCTAGTTTGTAAATTGTATCCGAAGTTATGATCTATCAACAAACATGGTCGCCATTGCTAAAAATAGAACATAGGGGTCAAATGCAGTTTTTGGCTTATAACTCAAAAACCAAATCATTTAGAGCAAATCTGACCTGGGGTTTAATGTTTATCAGGTCAAGATCTACAATGTATCTGCCCTGAAATTTTCAGATGAATCAGACAACCTGTTGTTGGGTTGCTGCCCCTGAATTGATAATTTTAAGGAAATTTTGCTGTTTTTGTTTATTATCTTGAATAGAATTATAGATAGAAATAAACTGTAAACAGCAATGATGTTCAGCAAAGTAAGATCTTCAATTAAGTCAATTTGACCAAAATTGTCAATTGACCCCTTAAGGAGTTATTGCCCTTTAAGGACTTTTTTCGCAATTTGTCCATCATGTTGACTTACTTTAAAAAATCTTCTCCTTTGAAACTGCTGTATCAATTTCAGCCAAACTTAGGCTAAATGAGTTTCAGAGTATTTAGTATAAATTTTATATTTTATTTCCTTGTATGTCAAGAAACATAGCTACTATGGCTAAAATAGAACATAGGAGAAAACGATTATTTTTTTGGCTTTTGAAGAAAATAGGACGATCCAAAAAACATTTAAATAAATTGAAAAGCCAAAATAATCATTGATGAGAGATTTAACCAAAAGAATTAAGGTGAGCGATTCAGGCTCTTGAGAGCCTCTTGTTTTAATTCCTAGCTGACTGCTGTTCCTATATTTTGTCTTTTGTACCTATTATACATGTCTGTTTTGTTCACGCATCGTTGTAAATATAACGGAATTTGATGCGACTGTCATACAAGTGAGAGGTTTAGCGCTATAAAACCAGGTTCAATACACCATGTTCTACATTTGAAAATGCCTGTTCCAAGTCAGGAATATGACAGTTATTGTCTATTCGTTTGATGTGTTTTGTCATTTGATTTTGCCATTTGATAAGGGACTTCCCGTTTTGAATTTTCTTCCGAGTTCAGTATTTTTGTGATTTTACTTTCTACTTTACAAATCCATAACTGTACATGAAAGTCTCGAAATCAATAAAGTTAAAAAGCTCTCTAAGCACGATTAACGACATGATGTGGATTTCGAAATGCAAAGACATTATTTTCAATCATTTCCATTTCACATATTTAAAAGACCACAAGGACAATTATTGTAAAATTTTACATCATGTTTTACACTAGGAGTCCTTCAAGTTTGAGAGTTTCTTATTAACCATTTTCTGTAGGACAAATGCAAAAAACTTCAAGGATAAGTAGATCGACACTTTGGTTTACATCTTGGTCTCCATACACGACCATGAATAACGGTGTATTTGAGCGGTTTCGTCGACTTTACATGTACGTTGATTTTTCGCCGACTCGACACGATCTTTATGTTATGCAGTGTATCAACCTATTCCAAATAATAAACAATTTCCTTCCATGTTTTAAAGAAGATTATTACCATTTCGTCATTCGTTTCTTTAATATCGACTTGTGCCTCACGGTATGCATCACCAGCATTAAAATAATTGTAACGATTAGATTGTACATCTTTTTTTTTAGGTTGTTTATTTCTGAGGATTTGTTGGAATAAATTCATCTGTTGGTACAAAATATCAAACGTTTGAGAGCAGAGAAAACTAAAATAATTAAAACCTTCAACGGTACAATGTTAAATCCCTTAAAATTTAAGACTGGTACACAAACAAAATAATCCGGATGGTGTCCAGACATAAATTTGTCACGTTAAACAATCGATTAATTTAAAATAACAATAAAAGCTTTCATTACCTAGTTTCAGTGTCTGCTTGGTTTTAGACTCCGAATAATGGCTTTTGGCATCTTTATAAACAGATCGTAGTTTAAATTCATAATATGTTTCAGGTAGCAGATTTTGAAGTATGTACATGCGTCGTCCATTTTCCCATTCCTCTACATCTTTAGAAGAGAAAGTCGTGACAGGCAAGTTATCTGTTCCGTGAGGAGTTCGATGATCAAGCTCATACGATATGCACTCGTCTTGGACATCAATAAACCATTCAATGGTTATTGAACAATCAGTGTATTCAACTATGTCAAATTTTCTAGGAGCTGTAAATGGAGAAATGAAAAGTAATCAATATTCCTGAATATCTTTTAGTTATTCAGAGAAAGAGGAGAATGATCTAAAGCGGTTAATGCCAAACAATTAAGCGGATAATACAGACAACGTCGTGTTCAATGACAAATAACAATCAAACAACCACACAATTTCCATAAGAATCATCGGTTCCTACGGATATTGAGAAACAAGCTTACAATCGTATAAATAGTAATCATCAACCGAGAGCAGATTGGTAAATTTATCAGGTTTATTCTAAAATGTTATTAAAAGTTGCATTCGGTGATTTTATAGTACGAAACATGCGATCGAAATTCTGGCTCCGTAAACTTTTATCTTGAAGCGGCTATCTAAGGGTTAAAACATTGATACAGAACTTGCACTTGTTTTTCTAAAAAAAAATCTTTCTAATTCGTAGCTACTTTACAAATGCGTTAAGGTTTCGAAATCAATAAAGTTAAAAAAACTCTCTCAGCAAGATTTACGAATTGATGTGGATTTCAATCATTTTGATTTCACATATTTAAAAGACCACACGGACAGTTATTGTAAAGTTTTACAACACGTTTTATACTAGGTGTCTTTCGAGTATAAAAGTTTCTTATAAACCATTTTCTTTAGGTCAAACGAAGACATCTTCACACATGGTCTGTGGTATGAAGCTTGCACGGGTAAGTAGATCGACCCATTTGTTTACATCTTGGTCTCAAAACACGACCATGACTAACTGTGTATTTGAGCGGTTCACCGATTTGTAGTGTACGTTAATTGTTCTATGTCTCGATGCGATTTTTGTGTTATCCAGAACGCAGCGACATTAAGGTGGTTTTCCCGCAAAACCGAATAAAAAAATAGTGCAGGAGTTATTTCCCCTATCTAGATCAAAATTCGTAATGGCGGGCGACTTCTGACGTTGCAGACACAGTAACAAATGTAGCAATAGGTAAGGTACGCGTATCGCATGAATAATGAAATATATGTCTATATGTCATATGGTGTCTTTTTTCATATTATAATCTATTTTCACATCAAGAAATGGAAATAATTTGAGTGAAAGCTGTATTTGTCAAAAGAAAAATCGAAAGCGGAGTTTAAGCTCCGCCCACCGGTTTACCTTATTTGGAAATTCAATGTAGTTGCGAAGCTTGCAGTTTGCAAGTTGGTTAATTGAAAATAACTCAAGTAGATGTGCACTTGACAGTTGAGATTATAACGACCTGGTTGAAGAAACTGATGAGAACAAATGGAAAATTTCTCCAATATGATCCAATGTCAGGAATAAACACGACTTAGATGTAATTTATCGCTTTCAGGTATTACAATCTTGAGATATATACTAAAATGCAGACGGCATGGCTTGTGCATAAAGATCAGGTTAACCACTTTATGCAATATTCAATTTCAACCATGGCCAGTATCTATCATTTTAATACGAAAGACACTGAAACACAGGGGTTCTTCTTCACAGGGGTTTGTTAATCCTATGCCATATGGTCCACAAAAATTATGAACTTTCGTCTTGTGGGAAAATGAAGAAATAAAATTTTAAAAATGTGCTTGTGCCTTTAACCGCCTTTTTGATAATAATATGCATTAACTGTATTATCAAGGGCAAATACTTCAATTGCATGATGCCATCAGTTATGTAGACATTGTACTATATAGTAATTATATAATTTACATCATGCCATTCGTCCAACGTAATAAACCGGCAGGACACGTCAAAAATTGAAAACTTCCAAGTTATAATTATTAGGACTAATCCTACCATTGACTTGGTTATTAGTTTGCCGGGGCTAATTATTCTTCATCAAAATGGTTTTGTAAAGTTATTTGTTTTTTGTAATTTTAATAAATTTTAGTACCTAAAAATGACCAGACAAATTTTTAACTGAGTTTATTATTTAAATGGCCATTCATATTTAAAAAAAACCCACCTAAAACCTTACCTATCGCCTGATCTTTTTTATTGAACCCTGGCTTTGGCAAACCAACAGTTTGTTCAATGTGGCCCCACATCAAGAATATGATAGACCCAGAAAGAAGTCTTTTATTCTTTGTGTAATCATACGTTTTTTGATTGAGTTAAGTCTGCTAATTGATATTTTATCGTATGTTTTTATATGTTGTGATGTTATGCTATTGTTTCAGAAAAAGGGAGAAGGTTTGGGCCCATTAAAACGTTTAATCCCGCTGCAAATGTTTGCACCTGTCCTAAGTCAGGAATCTGATGTACAGTAGTTGTCGTTTGTTTATGTAATATATACGTGTTTCTCGTTTCTCGTTTTGTTTATATAGATTAGACCGTTGGTTTTCCCGTTTGAATGGTTTTACACTAGTAATTTTGGGGCCCTTTATAGCTTGTTGTTCGGTGTGAGCCAAGGCTCCGTGTTGAAGGCCGTACTTTAACCTATAATGGTTTAATTTTTAAATTGTTATTTGGATGGAGAGTTGTCTCATTGGCACTCACACCACATCTTCCTATATCTATATATTTTGAACAATAACTATTTTATATCAATAAAAACTACAAACCCAACACGCATCGTTTGCTGTTTCATTTTTCGCAGTAAGGCTCAAAGCTAAATTAAATTGGTTTGCAAGATGTCATATTTTTTTAGACTGAGAATAGACCAATGTGCAATTATTGTGTGCAAAAATAAATAAAGACTGAGAGAGCATTGTCCACACACAATATGATTAAATATAAAACAGATTTTCCTAATCTTTTCAAATAGGGCGTGGACACTTTATGCTAATAAAAGCAACCCTGAACACGTAATCTGGAGCTTGACCACATACATTGTACATGTATGATGTACACTCGATCCCCCCTCCCCAAAACGGACCAGGGAAAACAGACCAGATACCTCCCAAAACTCTACTCCCATCATTAAATCAATGTGAAGTCCTTATTATATTGTCTTCTGCTTAGTGCTGTTGGTATTGTTCAACTTAAATCTTAGCATGTTTATGGTCAATTTTGTGCAACATTTTCCTTTTTTTTTATATATAATATACATGTCATGCAATTACCTAAAATTGAGAATTGAAATGGGAAATGTGTCAAAGAGACAGCAACCCAACCATAAAACAGACAATAGCAGAAGGTCACCAACTTGTTTTCGTGTTTAGACGTTTTATCTTTCTATGTTTCGTGTTTAGTAGGATGACTTGATGTGTACTTCATGTTTCCCCTTATTTATTTTCCATGTTTCCTGTCATACTCTTTAATTTCTCGTGCTTTTGACATACATGACATATTATTTTTATATATATAATAATTATTATCAGTATTAGAATTGAATAGTCTCTGCATTCACTTTCCCTCTAAAATTAGAGTACATGAATGACATCAAATATCTGAACTGTGTCCCTGTTCAGTGTTCAGCTATATATATCCCAGTAAACAGAATTGAGCCATAATGGTATTTGTAAAATTTTCATTGCGAGACCTCATGTCCTAGAGGCAGGAAAAAAATCAGTTGTAATAAAGCTGTGTATTCTGTAACAACAGACAAGTGTGTACAAGCATGAACGGATGCAAATCATATCATTTATTAAACGGAAAAGGCCACAGCCTGTTTAGAAACGATCAATGTTGATAGTATATTAAAGTCAGTCTGTCTGTATGTTCCAGGAATATTTTTTTTTATATAGATTAGACCGTTGGTTTTCCTGTTTGAATGGTTTTAAACTTGTAATTTTGGGGCCCTTTATACCTTGTTTATTGATTTGAGCCAAGGCTCTGTGTTGAAGGCCATACATTGACCTACATGTATAATAGTGTACTTTTATAAATTGTTATTTGGATGGACATGATAGAGAGTTGTCTCATTGGCACTCACACCACATCTTCCTATTTCTTTTGTGTGGCAAAAGTAATTTTTTTTTTTTGAAAAAAATATATGATTCATTATCATGATTATACATGTTACAACGTATACACAGGTTCATACTATTTTTGACATATAGCTCTGTAATTTGTTTAAGAATTGAATGCTTCTTTTTGTAAATTTATTGGGGTGTAAAAGCGTTGACCGAAGTACATTTTGTATGAAGTGCGGAAGCGCTTCATACTAAAAATGTGCGCACGGTCAACGCTTTTTCAACCCTATAAAGTTACAAAAAGAAGCATTCAATACGTATAATTACATTTTTTAGCTATGATCATGAAAACACGAATTTTACAAATTTTGAATTTTATTCACCTGTGCACTGTATTGTGGGACCACGTGCTATCATGAATGAAAAGTTTTATTGACTGATGTCGGGCTTACGGAATAACACGTGATGTGCAGTTAGCCAATCAAAATAAAGTATTATAATGAAACATACATCTAATGTAATTATTTCACTACTTGTACATCTTTGGATTTTAAATGTTTGGCTTTTTGAGTTTTCCTGACGAAGGTAAATCCAGACTTGGCCAAAAAAGTGCTATGGACGCATGAAATTATTAAACGTGTTGTTTTCAATTTTTCATGCTCCTTTATTTAAAAAAAAAGTATATAATTACATTCTCTTTTTTTTTATGTGGCCTGACAATAACAGGACTGAGGTTACAGTATGCCATTCAAGCTGTGATGAAATATAAAGTAATGATTTGAATTTGGAGAGCTTCATTACATGAATTATAGACAGGTTAATTGTTTTATCCTGCAATTATATAACTATTGTATGTACATGTACAATGAGCCTTAATTTTCTCAAAAATGTACTTGTACAAGTAAATATCTTTCAATCCAAAAAAAATCCTCAAGTTTTGAGATGTGAATCATGCCTTTAATGATTGTTCCCAGTTTGGCTCATTTTTTTTTTAAGTTCTATGTTTCATCTCATTATATAAATTCATGAAAGAAACTGATTGAGCAAAGATCTTGTTTATTTGTGAAAGGCCTTCAAAAATTGCTCCTTTGGGGCTTGTAAATGAGCAGTGTTGTGAAGATAAAAGACAAATGGGATTTTCATTGTCTATGAAATTACACTTAAATGATTGGTAAAGACATCTGCAGAGTACACAATTTAAAATTTGATTAGAGCAAAGAAATCTCAAGAATACAAGAAAGAAAAAAGGATGATTTTTTTACTTATACATTTGTACAAGTAAAACGAGTACAATGTAAAACATTCTGAATGTGTAAGGGACATAACTATGCCAATTTTTTGTTTACCTATACAAGTAAATAAGATCACTTGTATAAGTATCCTACAAATTCACTTTTTTTCCATTCTTCAAGAATTGCAATACAATAATTAATGTACTTAATATAAATCATGATAATTTCTGAATTAAAAATGAAGTGTCTATATATGTACCAGCAATAATATTGATTTACACAGACATGACAGATACGCCTATAATAATAATATACTGAACTTGCTAGCTAAAATTTCTTGTGGATTACTTATATTGATCATGTTGATATTGAAGTATTCCTGTCAGTGTTCACATTTGGAAAAGGAGATACAAAATAATGAAGATCAACATAATATTTGAATATTTATTACATAGTGCGCCTTATTAAAATGTGTTTCGAAAATTTATTTTTTGTTCAAATGTTGAATGAAGACATTAGTACTGGTAAAAAAGGACGAGAATTATTTTGTTAGCATTTTAACAGTACTTTTTTGAAGAAGTATGTTTGCACTAACTTTTGATTACTTTTCTCATATTAAAAATTGTATTTGATATATACATTGTACATGTATTATATTTGCATTTTCATATTTCAGGGATGAAGACCTGCAGTCAGGCACCAGTTAAAAGTTACTAATAACTCATCATGGCCATTATGGAAAATCTGATTAAAATTTGTTTAGAAAGCTACCAAATATGTCCATGAAAAATAGAAAAATGACAGCAATTCTACATAATGCACCGTACTAAGCAGAAGCATTGAATGTTTCAAAACCAAATGAATTGGAATTTAGTGTATTGATGCTGAAAGAGAGAGGAATATTATTAATTGGACAATTTAACTTCTTTTTCATCATTATTGAAGTTGATGTATACCATCTTGAGCAATTTTTAATTCAGTTAAAAGGAATACCAAATATACATTATAATGGCAGTTTGGAGATTTGTGAATATTCTTAAAATAAAAGTTTCAAAAAGGATTTCAGTTAAAATATTGTATTTCACGGATGTCAGAAATGTAATTGTATGTCTCTTTTATGAAATGTTTAAAAAAATCTGCAATATCTAATTAAAACGAGTGAGAGATCTACAGATAGATATATGATATTCAGTTGAAATGCAAACATGGTAAAGAGGAAATTTTAAATATTCATTTATAAAACTTCTATGAGTGTTTTGTTATTTTTATGGCAATTACAGGAAACCCATATAAAAAATAATTCAACATAAATATTAATCCTACCAGAAAACCTACAGATATCATATGTACATTTCAGACATATATACAAATTACATCATGTACATTGTTCATGTACAAATGTAAGCATGAAATTCACTGATGCACCACCTATGGAGTTACATGTACATGTTATTATAAAAGTAAGAATATGCCATCCATGACATATGATTGCCAATGAAACAACTCTCCATCAGAGAACAACTAGTCATATACATGTATTAGCCACCAATGTTGGATATACATGTACCGCATTATATTACCATATGAATATACATAAAACATTGTACATGTATGGCAATAAGACGGCATTCCCAACACACAGACAGAAATTACTTTCTTCATATTTTAAATTTGCATGTATCATATATGTTATTATGTAGTACAGCTAGATTTTGATTAAAAAAAAGATGATGTGGTATAATTGCCAATGAAGTTTTGATTAACAATTAATTTGTATTATTTTTTGTGATTGGGTCAGGTAAAGATTTACCCATGATTTTTTTTGGAGGCAGTAGTTCTATAAGCGTTAACATGGTTAACACGTACATACATTTTATGTACATTGTATCATTTTAATACTTTCCTACTGACTATTTTGTCCTGTCCCCTATATCATGGAAATCGATTCATTCTGATTGATCTGACACTTCTGGATTGTGGTTATGTATAAATTATATTAAGTTAGTTATTTCTGTATTTATATATAAATTCTGGTACATACAATTTCTTCTTTTAGGACAGAAAAGAAAAATACAAAAATCTCAGCAGGTGATGGAAAATAAGTTGTCTGATTTTAACATCTTTCATTCTTTAAGATGAACATGATGAACCTGAATTAAAATATTATGGCATTTAATAATGAAAACACAATTGATTGATTGTGCTGAATGTCACATAAGCACATACAACTATTTCTTTGCTGTCCATTTGTTTTGGTGGACACTTTGCACAGAAGGCAGGAATTTAATATGAAATGAGTGGCAGTAAAAAGTAGGTCACTATTTCCAACTTCATGATAGAATTATATTCTTTCATGTCTTTTGAGGTTGAGAAATTAAGATGATATATTTACAAGGCTGCAGATTGAATCATAGGTACACTGTACATGTACCTTAATCTGAAACAAATCAGATGCGATTAAAATAAGTCATATACATGTACAATGTATGCATCTGAAATAATTTTTCAAACTGGTATTTTGCTTTATATATATATATACATGTATCATGATGTAGTGGAAGCATAAATTATAGAGCACAAAGTTTTTTTTAAATTTGGGGTACTCAATGTGTTATCTTCTAATCTTTACTCCAAAAGGTAGTTTGTGCAAATATTGAAACTCACACATTCTATGAAAAAGGAACTATATCCCCCATGTTAATGCTGGTGTACAAATTTTAAAATGTATACCTTTGAATTGCAAACAAAATAAAATCAGTAAAAGTAGGGCAGAATAATTTTACCAAGTAACTGTAAGGATATTAGAATAAGTCAAATACTGCTCCAGATTGGATGAAAGGGAATATTCTGTGTAATAAGATGCAGGAAATAACTATGCAGTCCGACATAATAAAAAAAAAAGCAAGCCATACAAAAAACTGGTATAGCTGCTGGTAAAAATAGATGCAAAACAATCACCAGAATCAGTCTAAAAATGACAAATAATGATTTACAATTGATACAGTTGATAAGCAGGAGATATTCAACAAATAAAATCTCGATCTATTGATGTGATGCAGGTAGGAGTTTAGTATATTTATAATTTAAACATTACCAGTGACACGCCCAACTGCTTTATAAATGCAGCTTTTTTCATTAAAATGTCAATGATTCAGAATACACAAACACTAGAAGAGACCTAGTAGACTAATCTATTAAAATTTATATAATGAACTTTTACTTTCAGAACGAGAACTATACAAGCACACGAGATGCGATTCCGGATTTGAACCAAAAAAAGGGGAGGGCTGCATGCCCCAACACTAAATGCATGTAATCCACGTATGGGGTGTATAATAATGGCCTTGTAGGCTTATCTATTAAATTAATTTAAATAATGAACTTTGACTTGTAGAACGAGAACAATACAAGCACCCGAGATGCGATTCCGGATTTGAACAAAAAAGGGGGGAAGGCTGCATGCCCCAACACTACATGCATGTAACCCACGCTTGGGGTGTATAATAATGACCTGAATAATTCTGGTGTTTTGTCTTCAATAATTTAAATAGCAATAAGAGAATAGTTGTTTATTCGCACAAACATATTATTAAATGAAACGCCGGTGAAAACAAAATATACACGTAGTTTTCCCGTCAGCCGATCCGACTACTACAGGGTCTTTCAAACGCTTTTTTCGTGCATTTCAAGGCGATTATGCTACTACATGTTAAAATAATTGAAAAGTGCAGGTGCAAGAGCTATACCAACCCACTTCATTCTGGTATTGGTAGAAAGGCCACATTTCAAACTTTTCGAAAAGTGCTGCTACTAGTTATATAGCGTTAGTGTAAAAGAAATTTCACAACCCGAAGTGTCAAAAATTCAATAAATCGATTAAATTCTCCATGTTTTATTGTTTTTTAATTACAAAACCGCTAATGAAAATTAAGTGGCAGCACTTTTCCAGTAAAACAAGTTATCCTGATTACAAGGAGCCCAAAATCAGGGCGATCCGATTTCATCTTGCACCTGCACTTTTGACTTTTTGGGAGATGTCTTTACTTTCAGTTTGAAGTCACCTGACACTAGTGTATTTATATTTTTCTAAAAATAAAAGTTTGGAATATAAATAAGAATAGACCCTTTTCCCCCCGATTACTCATATGAAGTGTATTTTGGCTTTTAGACAGAGAAAACTAACTGTGAGTTCAATATGATTTTTCTTTTGTATAAAAATGGAAATTTTCTTGAAACGATCTTAACACCCCTGCGAAAATATTTCGATGCATCAAGCTATTCCAAATGGAAGTCAAACAGTACTTTTCTTTGAAAAGAGAATGTTTCCATTTTCCATTCTATTCATTAATATCAGACTTCTGCGTCTCGTAATGCATCACCAGCATCGAAGGTATAGTAAAAGATTAGATTGTTTATCTTTTTCATGTTGTTTATTTCTGAAGATTTATTGGAATAAGTGCAATTGCTAATACAATTTTAATCTCTGTCAGTTTTGTTAGTTGATGAGTGCTCTGCATTAAATCATCTTTCCTTTCAATTTGTACATATCCCCAAAACATTCACAAGAATCGACATATTCAAGCGCTCCCCAGGGATGACGCTATATATAATATGCAAAATCAAATGCCGTTTGGTTTCATTTGCTGCAGATATTTCATGATTCGCTATTTCTATTCCTGTATTTCAGTGAATTTTCGATTAATAATTCCGTTATCAATCAGTTATTGTAGTGTCATTTGAATTTAAAAAAAACGACGTTGTTAGTCGATGCTACATCTGTGGGTACAAAATATGAGACGTTTAAGAGCTTAGAAAACAAAAATAATTAAAATCTTAAACGATGGTGTCAGTACATATAAATTTGTCACGTTATTCGATCAAATAGTTGGAAATACAAATAAAAGCTTTCACTACCTAGTTTCAGTGTCTGCTTGGTTTTAGACTCCGAATAATGGCTTTTGTCATCTTTATACACAGAACGTAGTTTAAATTCATAATATGTTTCAGGTAGCAGATTTTGAAGTGTGTACATGCGTCGTCCATCTTCCACTTCCACTACATCTTTAGAAGAGAATATCCTGACAGGCAGGTTTTCTGTACCTGGAGGTCGATCATCAAGCTCATACGATAGGCACTCGTCTTGGACATCAATAAACCATGCAATGGTTATTGAACAATCAGTGTATTCAACTATGTCAAAATTTCTAGGAGCTGTGAATGGATAAATGAAAATGCCATCAATCTACATGGCTATCTTTTAAATATTCAGAGAAAGAGGAGAATGATCTAAGGCGGCAAATGCCATACAAATATGCGAAAAATACAGACAACGTCGTGTTCAAAGACAAATTACAATCAAACAAACACACAATCTCCTTAAGGATAATCGGTAACTACATGTATCGTGAAACAAGCTTAAAACCGTGTAAATAGTGAAAAAACAATTAACTGAGCGCAGATTGGTAAATTTATCAGGTTTTTTCTAAAGTATTTCTTAAAGTTGTATACGGTGATATTACCGTTAGAAACATGAGGTCGAACTTCTGACTCCGTAAAATTGAATATTATATCGGCTATCTTGTGGTTAAAAACATTGATATATTACTTGCACTTGTTTGACTAGTTTTCGTTTTTTAATTCGTAGCTACTTTACAAATGCGTTACTTTACATGAAAGTCTCGAAATTAATAAAGTCAAAAAGCTCTCTCAGCAAGATTTACGACATGATGTGGATTTCGAAATGCAAAGACATTATTCTTAATCATTTTCATTTCACATATTTAAAAGAACACAAGGACAGTTGTTGTGAAATGTTACATCACGTTTTATACTAGGAGTGCTTCAAGTTTTAAAGTTTCTTATTAACCATTTTCTGTAGGTCAAATGGAGACAACTTCACAAATGGTCTGTGGTATTTAGTCGACTTGGTGTCTGGATTTAAGGTTCTCGGATAAGTAGATCGACACTTTTGTTTACATCTTGGTCTCCATACACGACCATGAATAACGGTGTATTTGAGCGGATTCGCCGACTTTACTAGTACGTTAATTGTTCGCCGACTCGATACGATGTTTATGTTATCCAGTGTATCAACCTATTCCAAAAAGTAAACAAAAACAGTAATTTCCTTAAATTATTAAAGGAGATTATTACCATTTCGTCATTCGATTCTTTGATATCGACCTGTGCTTCTCGTTATGCATTACCAGCATCAAAATAATTGTAACGATTAGATTGTATATCTTTTTTTTTAGGTTGTTTATTTCTGAAGATTTGTTGGAATAAGTTCATCTGTTGGTACAAAATATCAAACGTTTGAGAGCAGAGAAAACTAAAATAATTAAAACCTTCAACGGTACAATGTTAAATCTCTTAAAATTTTAGACTGGTAAACAAACAAAATAATCCGGATGGTGTCCAAACAGAAATTTGTCACGTTAAACAATCGATTAATTTAAAATAACAATAAAAGCTTTCATTACCTAGTTTCAGTGTCTGCTTGGTTTTAGACTCCGAATAATGGCTTTTGGCATCTTTATAAACAGATCGTAGTTTAAATTCATAATATGTTTCAGGTAGCAGATTTTGAAGTATGTACATGCGTCGTCCATTTTCCCATTCCTCTACATCTTTAGAAGAGAAAGTCGTGACAGGCAAGTTATCTGTTCCGTGAGGAGTTCGATGATCAAGCTCATACGATATGCACTCGTCTTGGACATCAATAAACCATTCAATGGTTATTGAACAATCAGTGTATTCAACTATGTCAAATTTTCTAGGAGCTGTAAATGGAGAAATGAAAAGTAATCAATATTCCTGAATATCTTTTAGTTATTCAGAGAAAGAGGAGAATGATCTAAAGCGGTTAATGCCAAACAATTAAGCGGATAATACAGACAACGTCGTGTTCAATGACAAATAACAATCAAACAACCACACAATTTCCATAAGAATCATCGGTTCCTACGGATATTGAGAAACAAGCTTACAATCGTATAAATAGTAATCATCAACCGAGAGCAGATTGGTAAATTTATCAGGTTTATTCTAAAATGTTATTAAAAGTTGCATTCGGTGATATTATAGTACGAAACATGCGATCGAAATTCTGGCTCCGTAAACTTTTATCTTGAAGCGGCTATCTTAGGGTTAAAACATTGATACAGAACTTGCACTTGTTTTTCTAAAAAAAAATCTTTCTAATTCGTAGCTACTTTACAAATGCGTTAAGGTTTCGAAATCAATAAAGTTAAAAAAACTCTCTCAGCAAGATTTACGAATTGATGTGGATTTCAATCATTTTGATTTCACATATTTAAAAGACCACACGGACAGTTATTGTAAAGTTTTACAACACGTTTTATACTAGGTGTCTTTCGAGTATAAAAGTTTCTTATAAACCATTTTCTTTAGGTCAAACGAAGACATCTTCACACATGGTCTGTGGTATGAAGCTTGCACGGGTAAGTAGATCGACCCATTTGTTTACATCTTGGTCTCAAAACACGACCATGACTAACTGTGTATTTGAGCGGTTCACCGATTTGTAGTGTACGTTAATTGTTCTATGTCTCGATGCGATTTTTGTGTTATCCAGAACGCAGCGACATTAAGGTGGTTTTCCCGCAAAACCGAATAAAAAAATAGTGCAGGAGTTATTTCCCCTATCTAGATCAAAATGTGTAATGGCGGGCGACTTCTGACGTTGCAGACACAGTAACAAATGTAGCAATAGGTAAGGTACGCGTATCGCATGAATAATGAAATATATGTCTATATGTCATATGGTGTCTTTTTTCATATTATAATCTATTTTCACATCAAGAAATGGAAATAATTTGAGTGAAAGCTGTATTTGTCAAAAGAAAAATCGAAAGCGGAGTTTAAGCTCCGCCCACCTGTTTACCTTATTTGGAAATTCAATGTAGTTGCGAAGCTTGCAGTTTGCAAGTTGGTTAATTGAAAATAACTCAAGTAGATGTGCACTTGACAGTTGAGATTATAACGACCTGGTTGAAGAAACTGATGAGAACAAATGGAAAATTTCTCCAATATGATCCAATGTCAGGAATAAACACGACTTAGATGTAATTTATCGCTTTCAGGTATTACAATCTTGAGATATATACTAAAATGCAGACGGCATGGCTTGTGCATAAAGATCAGGTTAACCACTTTATGCAATATTCAATTTCAACCATGGCCAGTATCTATCATTTTAATACGAAAGACACTGAAACACAGGGGTTCTTCTTCACAGGGGTTTGTTAATCCTATGCCATATGGTCCACAAAAATTATGAACTTTCGTCTTGTGGGAAAATGAAGAAATAAAATTTTAAAAATGTGCTTGTGCCTTTAACCGCCTTTTTGATAATAATATGCATTAACTGTATTATCAAGGGCAAATACTTCAATTGCATGATGCCATCAGTTATGTAGACATTGTACTATATAGTAATTATATAATTTACATCATGCCATTCGTCCAACGTAATAAACCGGCAGGACACGTCAAAAATTGAAAACTTCCAAGTTATAATTATTAGGACTAATCCTACCATTGACTTGGTTATTAGTTTGCCGGGGCTAATTATTCTTCATCAAAATGGTTTTGTAAAGTTATTTGTTTTTTGTAATTTTAATAAATTTTAGTACCTAAAAATGACCAGACAAATTTTTAACTGAGTTTATTATTTAAATGGCCATTCATATTTAAAAAAAACCCACCTAAAACCTTACCTATCGCCTGATCTTTTTTATTGAACCCTGGCTTTGGCAAACCAACAGTTTGTTCAATGTGGCCCCACATCAAGAATATGATAGACCCAGAAAGAAGTCTGTTGCATGCATATATGTAGGACTCAAATCTATGGCGGGTTCCAAATCTATGGCAGATTCCTAATCTATGGCAAATGTGACGTTACAAACGCCAAACAACTCAAATCTATGGCAGATTTTTGTTTTCTCCAAATCTATGGCAGATCTAACATATAACGTCACAATTCAATAACACCATATTACATCGTCGCCGCCGCAAACGATGGCGGAACCCATAGATTTGAACACCATTCTAGATGACAACAATTTGACTTTGTTTTACATGCATAAAGATCATGTGACCCATTATGCGGAAAAGGGACACAATGTGCTGTACCGGTTGAAGTCCTCGATGAACTAGAACACCGATTTTTTTAGTAACGGATATTTCAGAAAAGGAGTTATTATAGTAAACATTTTTTCTGTCTACGGTTGGCAAAGCTTATAAAGTGAAACATGAAATTAACGGATACCAATTTTATTTAGATTGTCATAAAATAAAAAAAGATGCCATAACGATGAATAACATATTATTTGAACATTCAAACTGTTCATTTTTATTTATCCCCCTTTTTTTATTTATTAAAAATCCACCTTCTTGTTTGTTAAGGGACTTAACGTTACTTACTAGTTGGATAAATAAATGCACAGATTAGAAAATGTTTATTTTTACGAGGCACATTATTTCAATCTCGAAGTCTGTATTTATGTTATGAATTCATCATTTACGTTTTTTTGCCGCCATGATTTTGTTGACCAGTATTTACTGTTTATTTCACAAATGTTTATAGACATGCTTTCGTTGTCGTAAATGTTCACTTGTTTAAATAACGCAAGTTAATGGTCGTATGTGTACAGCATTATTTTCCATTTGCAATTCATTTTCCGAGACTTGGACACAATAAAAATCCGCCAAAGATTAGGAAATTACAAAACTTACCATAGATTAGGATTGTAAAAAATCTGCCATAGATTTGGGATGGCATGACGTCATATTTGCCATAGATTAGGAATCTGCCATAGATTTGGAACCCACCATATATTTGAGTCTTACATATATTTTGAACAATAACTATTTTATATCAATAAAAACTACAAACCCAACACGCATCGTTTAAGTTGTATTACATGTGTACACCGTATTTCATTATATTATGACATAAAAATACATGCATCCTGGACTCATCAAAATATTTTGGGACTCGCCATTTCTTAAAGTGATGAGTCCATGAAAAATCCTAGTGAGAACCCTGAAAACCAACTTTAAATTTCGATTAATCATGTTAATCATCCCAACCTATCATATTTTTTTGTTTGGTCTGTAATAGTACAAATAATTATGAAGTCTGGTAAGACGATTTTTATTTCTTATCTTAGAGGCACGTAGGAAGGCGCCCCAGAAAAAATTAAAATAGCCTTGCCAGACGTCATAATTATTTGGACTAGGTCTATAATAGCAGTTCATGTTGTTCAGATAATTGTAAGGTCTTACATTAGAAGGCTAGCTGTTTCATTTTTCGCAGTAAGGCTCAAAGCTAAATTAAATTGGTTTGCATGATGTCATATTTTTTTAGACTGAGAATATACCAATGTGCAATTATTGTGTGCAAATATAAATAAAGACTGAGAGAGCATTGTCCACACACAATATGATTAAATATAAAACAGATTTTCCTAATCTTTTCCAAATGGGGCCTGGACACTTTATGCTAATAAAAGCAACCCTGAACACGTAATCTGGAGCTTGACCACATACATTGTTCATGTATGATGTACACTCGATCCCCCCCTCCCCAAAACGGACCAGGGAAAACAGACCAGATACCTCCCAAAACTCTACTCCCATCTTTAAATCAATGTGAAGTCCTTATTATATTGTCTTCTGCTTAGTGCTGTTGGTATTGTTCAACTTAAGTCTTAGCATGTTTATGGTCAATTTTGTGCAACATTTTCCTTTTTTTTTATATATATAATATACATGTCATGCAATTACCTAAAATTGAGAAATGAAATGGGAAATGTGTCAAAGAGACAGCAACCCAACCATAAAACAGACAATAGCAGAAGGTCACCAACTTGTTTTCGTGTTTAGACGTTTTATCTTTCTATGTTTCGTGTTTATTAGGATGACTTGATTTGTACTTCATGTTTCCCCTTATTTATTTTCCATGTTTCCTGTCATACTCTTTAATTTCTCGTGCTTTTGACATACATGACATATTATTTTTATATATATAATAATTATTATCAGTATTAGAATTGAATAGTCTCTGCATTCACTTTCCCTCTAAAATTAGAGTACATGAATGACATCAAATATCTGAACTGTGTCCCTGTTCAGTGTTCAGCTATATATATCCCAGTAAACAGAATTGAGCCATAATGGTATTTGTAAAATTTTCATTGCAAGACCTCATGTCCTAGAGGCAGGAAAAAAATCAGTTGTAATAAAGCTGTGTATTCTGTTACAACAGACAAGTGTGTGCAAGCATGAACGGATGCAAATCATATCGTTTATTAAACGGAAAAGGCCACAGCCTGTTTAGAAACGGTCAATGTTGATAGTATATTAAAGTCAGTCTGTCTGTATGTTCCAGGAATATTTTTCTCAGCAAAATAACAAGGATTTCTAAAATTTTGTTTGAGGGTTTATATGCGTCAGCAATACCGTGTGATGCTTTTTCATATTCACCACTCAACAAATTCCTGTGTACCTTAAAATTCTTAAAGTGTATGGGGGTATCAAAACTGAAAAGTGATTAGTAGCTCACAGATTCACTTGTTTGTTTTATATTATTTTATATTTTTTTGTGGGGGAGGGGGCTGGCTATTGTGAGCAGTGCTCTCAGCACTTCTAGTTAATCATAAAAATTACATTAAGACGAGGAAAAATTAGCAACATGCATATTGTGGGTTCATTTAATTTGCATTAATATAAACATTAAAACGTTTAATCCCGCTGCAAATGTTTGCACCTGTTCTAAGTCAGGAATCTGATGTACAGTAGTTGTCGTTTGTTTATGTAATTTATAAGTGTTTCTCGTTTCTTTTTTTTTATATAGATTAGACCGTTGGTTTTCCTGTTTGAATGGTTTTAAACTTGTAATTTTGGGGCCCTTTATAGCTTGTTTATTGATTTGAGCCAAGGCTCTGTGTTGAAGGCCATACATTGACCTACATGTATAATAGTGAACTTTTATAAATTGTTATTTGGATGGACATGATAGAGAGTTGTCTCATTGGCACTCACACCACATCTTCCTATTTCTTTTGTGTGGCAAAAGTAATTTCTTTATTTGAAAAAAATATATGATTCATTATCATGATTATACATGTTACAACGTATACACAGGTTCATACTATTTTTGACATATAGCTCTGTAATTTATTTAAGAATTGAATGCTTCTTTTTGTAAATTTATTGGGGTGTAAAAGCGTTGACCGAAGTACATTTTGTATGAAGTGCGGAAGCGCTTCATACTAAAAATGTGCGCACGGTCAACGCTTTTTCAACCCTATAAAGTTACAAAAAGAAGCATTCAATACGTATAATTACATTTTTTAGCTATGATCATGAAAACACGAATTTTACAAATTGTGAATTTTATTCACCTGTGCACTTTATTGTGGGACCACGTGCTATCATGAATGAAAAGTTTTATTGACTGATGTCGGGCTTACGGAATAACACGTGATGTGCAGTTAGCCAATCAAAATAAAGTATTATAATGAAACACACATCTAATGTAATTATTTCACTACTTGTACATCTTTGGATTTTAAATGTTTGGCTTTTTGAGTTTCCCTGACGAAGGTAAATCCAGACTTAGCCAAAAAAGTGCTATGGACGCATGAAATTATTAAACGTGTTGTTTTCAATTTTTCATGCTCCTTTATTTAAAAAAAAAGTATATAATTACATTCTCTTTTTTTTATGTCGCCTGACAATAACAGGACTGAGGTTACAGTATGCCATTCAAGCTGTGATGAAATATAAAGTAATGATTTGAATTTGGAGAGCTTCATTACATGAATTATAGACAGGTTAATTGTTTTATCCTGCAATTATATAACTATTGTATGTACATGTACAATGAGCCTTAATTTTCTCAAAAATGTACTTGTACAAGTAAATATCTTTCAATCCAAAAAAAATCCTCAAGTTTTGAGATGTGAATCATGCCTTTAATGATTGTTCCCAGTTTGGCTCAATTTTTTTTTTAAGTTCTATGTTTCATCTCATTATAAAATTCATGAAAGAAACTGATTGAGCAAAGATCTTGTTTATTTGTGAAAGGCCTTCAAAAATTGCTCCTTTGGGGCTTGTAAATGATCAGTGTTGTGAAGATAAAAGACAAATGGGATTTTCATTGTCTATGAAATTACACTTAAATGATTGGTAAAGACATCTGCAGAGTACACAATTTAAAATTTGATTAGAGCAAAGAAATCTCAAGAATACAAGAAAGAAAAAAGGATGATTTTTTTACTTATACATTTGTACAAGTAAAACGAGTACAATGTAAAACATTGTGAATGTGTAAGGGACATAACTATGCCAATTTTTTGTTTACCTATACAAGTAAATAAGATCACTTGTATAAGTATCCTACAAATTCACTTTTTTTCCATTCTTCAAGAATTGCAATACAATAATTAATGTACTTAATATAAATCATGATAATTTCTGAATTAAAAATGAAGTGTCTATATATGTACCAGCAATAATATTGATTTACACAGACATGACAGATACGCCTATAATAATAATATACTGAACTTGCTAGCTAAAATTTCTTGTGGATTACTTATATTGATCATGTTGATATTGAAGTATTCCTGTCAGTGTTCACATTTGGAAAAGGAGATACAAAATAATGAAGATCAACATAATATTTGAATATTTATTACATAGTGCGCCTTATTAAAATGTGTTTCGAACATTTATTTTTTGTTCAAATGTTGAATGAAGACATTAGTACTGGTAAAAAAGGACGAGAATTATTTTGTTAGCATTTTAACAGTACTTTTTTGAAGAAGTATGTTTGCACTAACTTTTGATTACTTTTCTCATATTAAAAATTGTATTTGATATATACATTGTACATGTATTATATTTGCATTTTCATATTTCAGGGATGAAGACCTACACAGTCATACACCAGTTAAAAGCTACTTATAACTCATCATGGCCATTATGGAAAATCTGATTGAAATTTGTTTAGAAAGCTACCAAATATGTCCATGAAAAATAGAAAAATGACAGCAATTCTACATAATGCACCGTACTAAGCAGAAGCATTGAATGTTTCAAAACCAAATGAATTGGAATTTAGTGTATTGATGCTGAAAGAGAGAGGAATATTATTAATTGGACAATTTAACTTCTTTTTCATCATTATTGAAGTTGATGGGGAGTTTTTACTTCAGTTAAAAGGAATACCAAATATACATTATAATGGCAGTTTGGAGATTTGTGAATATTCTTAAAATAGAAGTTTCAAAAAGGGTTTCAGTTAAAATATTGTATTTCACGGATGTCAGAAATGTAATTGTGTGTCTCTTTTATGAAATGTTTAAAAAAATCTGCAATATCTAATTAAAACGAGTGAGAGATCTACAGATAGATATTTGATATTCAGTTGAAATGCAAACATGATAAAGAGGAAATTTTAAATATTCATTTATAAAACTTCTATGAGTGTTTTGTTATTTTTATGGCAATTACAGGAAACCCATATAAAAAGTAATTCAATATAAATATTAATCCTACCAGAAAACCTACAGATATTATATGTACATTTCAGACATATATACAAATTACATCATGTACATTGTTCATGTACAAATGTAAGCATGAAATTCACTGATGCACCACATATGGAGTTACATGTACATGTAATTATAAAAGTAAGAATATGCCATCCATGACATATGATTGCCAATGAAACAACTCTCCATCAGAGAACAACTAGTCATATACATGTATTAGCCACCAATGTTGGATATACATGTACCGCATTATATTACCATATGAATATACATAAAACATTGTACATGTATGGCAATGAGACGGCATTCCCAACACACAGACAGAAATTACTTTCTTCATATTTTAAATTTGCATGTATCATATATGTAATTATGTAGTACAGCTAGAATTTGATTAAAAAAAGATGATGTGGTATAATTGCCAATGAAGTTTTGATTAACAATTAAGTTGTGTTATTTTTTGTGATTGGGTCAGGTAAAGATTTACCCATGATTTTTTTTGTAGGCAGTAGTTCTATAAGCGTTAACATGGTTAACACGTACATACATTTTATGTACATTGTATCATTTTAATACTTTCCTACTGACTATTTTGTCCTGTCTCCTATATCATGGAAATCGATTCATTCTGATTGATCTGACACTTCTGGATTGTGGTTATGTATAAATTATATTAAGTTAGTTATTTCTGTATTTATATATAAATTCTGGTACATACAATTTCTTCTATTAGACAGAAAAGAAAAATACAAAAATCTCAGCAGGTGATGGGAAATAAGTTGTCTGATTTTAACATCTTTCATTCTTTAAGATGAACATGATGAACCTGAATTAAAATATTATGGCACTTAATAATGAAAACACAATTGATTGATTGTGCTGAATGTCACATAAGCACATACAACTATTTCTTTGCTGTCCATTTGTTTTGCTGGACACTTTGCACAGAAGGCAGGAATTTAATATGAAATGAGTGGCAGTAAAAAATAGGTCACTATTTCCAACTTCATGATAGAATTATATTCTTTCATGTCTTTTGAGGTTGAGAAATTAAGATGATATATTTACAAGGCTGCAGATTGAATCAAAGGTACACTGTACATGTACCTTAATCTGAAACAAATCAGATGCGATTAAAATAAGTCATATACATGTACAATGTATGCATCTGAAATAATTTTTCAAACTGGTATTTTGCTTTACATATATATACATGTATCATGATGTAGTGGAAGCATAAATTATAGAGCACAAAGTTTTTTTTAAATTTGGGGTACTCAATGTCTTATCTTCTAATCTTTACTCCATAAGGTAGTTTGTGCAAATATTGAAACTCACACATTCTATGAAAAAGGAACTATATCCCCCATGTTAATGCTGGTGTACAAATTTTAAAGTGTATACCTTTGAATTGCAAACAAAATAAAATCAGTAAAAGTAGGGCAGAATAATTTTACCAAGTAACTGTAAGGATATTAGAATAAGTCAAATTCTGCTCCAGATTGGATGAAAGGGAATATTCTGTGTAATAAGATGCAGGAAATAACTATGCAGTCCGACATAATAAAAAAATAAGCAAGCCATACAAAAAAAATGGCATAGCTGCTGGTGAAAATAGATGCAAAACAATCACCAGAATCAGTCTAAAAATGACAAATAATGATTTACAATTGATACCAGTCACAGTTGATAAGCAGGAGATATTCAACAAATAAAATCTCGATCTATTGATGTGATGCAGGTAGGAGTTTAGTATATTTATAATTTAAACATTACCAGTGACACGCCCAACTTCTTTATAAATGCAGCTTTTTTCATTAAAATGTCAATAATTCACAAACACTAGAAGAGACCTAGTAGACTAATCTATTAAAATTTATATAATGAACTTTTACTTTCAGAACGAGAACTATACAAGCACACGAGATGCGATTCCGGATTTGAACCAAAAAAGGGGGAGGGCTGCATGCCTCAACACTAAATGCATGTAATCCACGTATGGGGTGTATAATAATGGCCTTGTAGGCTTATCTATTAAATTAATTTATATAATGAACTTTGACTTGTAGAACGAGAACCATACAAGCACCCGAGATGCGATTCCGGATTTGAACAAAAAAGGGGGGAAGGCTGCATGCCCCAACACTACATGGATGTAACCCACGCTTTGGGTGTATAATAATGACCTGAATAATTCTGGTGTTTTGTCTTCAATAATTTAAATAGCAATAAGAGAATAGTTGTTTATTCGCACAAACATATTATTAAATGAAACGCCGGTGAAAACAAAATATACACGTAGTTTTCCCGTCAGCCGATCCGACTACTACAGGGTCTTTCAAACGCTTTTTTCGTGCATTTCAGGGCGATTATACTACTACATGTTAAAATAATTGAAAAGTGCAGGTGCAAGAGCTATACCAACCCACTTCATTCTGGTATTGGTAGAAAGGCCACATTTCAAACTTTTCGAAAAGTGCTGCTACTAGTTATATAGCGTTAGTGTAAAAGAAAGTTCACAACCCGAAGTGTCAAAAATTCAATAAATCGATTAAATTCTCCATGTTTTATTGTTTTTTAATTACAAAACCGCTTATGAAAATTAAGTGGCAGCACTTTTCCAGTAAAACAAGTTATCCTGATTACAAGGAGCCCAAAATCAGGGCGATCCGATTTCATCTTGCACTTTTTACTTTTTTGGGAAATGTCTTTACTTTCAGTTTGAAGTCACGTGACACTAGCATGACTAGTGTATATATATTTTTCTAAAAATAAAAGTTTGGAATATAAATAAGAATAGACCCTTTTCCCCCCGATTACTCATATGAAGTGTATTTTGGCTTTTAGACAGAGAAAACTAACTGTGAGTTCAATATGATTTTTCTTTTGTATAAAAATGGAAAATTTCTTGAAACGATCTTATCACCCCTGCGAAAATATTTCGATGCATCAAGCTATTCCAAATTGAAGTCAAACAGTACTTTTCTTTGAAAAGAGAATGTTTCCATTTTCCATTTTATTCATTAATATCAGACTTCTGCGTCTCGTAATGCATCACCAGCATCGAAGGTATAGTAAAAGATTAGTTTGTTTATCTTTTTCATGTTGTTTATTTCTGAAGATTTATTGGAATAAGTGCAATTGCTAATAAAATTTTAATCTCTGTCAGTTTTGTTAGTTGATGAGTGCTCTGCATTAAATCATCTTTCCTTTCAATTTGTACATATCCCCAAAACATTCACAAGAATCGACATACTCAAGCGCTCCCCGGGGATGACGCTATATATAATATGCAAAATCAAATGCCGTTTGGTTTCATTTGCTGCAGATATTTCATGATTCGCTATTTCTATTCCTGTATTTCAGTGAATTTTCGATTAATAATTCCGTTATCAATCAGTTATTGTAGTGTCATTTGAATTTAAAAAAACCGACGTCGTTAGTCGATGCTACATCTGTGGGTACAAAATATGAGACGTTTAAGAGCTTAGAAAACAAAAATAATTAAAATCTTAAACGATACAATGAAAATCTCTTAAATTTTAAGCCGATATACATGTACGGTGAACAACTGTCATATCTAAATTTGAAACTGCTAAAAAACTAAATAATCTGGATGGTGTCAGTACATATAAATTTGTCACGTTATTCGATCAAATAGTTGGAAATACAAATAAAAGCTTTCACTACCTAGTTTCAGTGTCTGCTTGGTTTTAGACTCCGAATAATGGCTTTTGTCATCTTTATACACAGAACGTAGTTTAAATTCATAATATGTTTCAGGTAGCAGATTTTGAATTGTGTACATGCGTCGTCCATCTTCCACTTCCACTACATCTTTAGAAGAGAATGTCCTGACAGGCAGGTTATCTGTACCTGGAGGTCGATCATCAAGCTCATACGATAGGCACTCGTCTTGGACATCAATCAACCATGCAATGGTTATTGAACAATCAGTGTATTCAACTATGTCAAAATTTCTAGGAGCTGTGAATGGATAAATGAAAATGCCATCAATCTACATGGCTATCTTTTAAATATTCAGAGAAAGAGGAGAATGATCTAAGGCGGCAAATGCCATACAAATATGCGAAAAATACAGACAACGTCGTGTTCAAAGACAAATTACAATCAAACAAACACACAATCTCCTTAAGGATAATCGGTAACTACATGTATCGTGAAACAAGCTTAAAACCGTGTAAATAGTGAAAAAACAATTAACTGAGCGCAGATTGGTAAATTTATCAGGTTTTTTCTAAAATATTTCTTAAAGTTGTATACGGTGATATTACCGTAAGAAACATGAGGTCGAACTTCTGACTCCGTAAAATTGAATATTATATCGGCTATCTTGGGGTTAAAAACATTGATATATTACTTGCACTTATTTGACTAGTTTTCGTTTTTTAATTCGTAGCTACTTTACAAATGCGTTACTTTACATGAAACTCTCGAAATTAATAAAGTCAAAAAGCTCTCTCAGCAAGATTTACGACATGATGTGGATTTCGAAATGCAAAGACATTATTCTTAATCATTTTCATTTCACATATTTAAAAGAACACAAGGACAGTTGTTGTGAAATGTTACATCACGTTTTATACTAGGAGTGCTTCAAGTTTTAAAGTTTCTTATTAACCATTTTCTGTAGGTCAAATGGAGACAACTTCACAAATGGTCTGTGGTATTTAGTCGACATGGTGTCTGGATTTAAGGTTCTCGGATAAGTAGATCGACACTTTTGTTTACATCTTGGTCTCCATACACGACAATGAATAACGGTGTATTTGAGCGGATTCGCCGACTTTACTAGTACGTTAATTGTTCGCCGACTCGATACGATGTTTACGTTATCCAGTGTATCAACCTATTCCAAAAAGTAAACAAAAACAGGAATTTCCTTAAATGTTTTAAAGGAGATTATTACCATTTCGTCATTCGATTCTTTGATATCGACCTGTGCTTCTCGTTATGCATTACCAGCATCAAAAGAATTGTAACGATTAGATTGTATATCTTTTTATTTAGCTTTATTATTTCTGAAGATTTGTTTGAATAAATTCATCTGTTGGTACAAAATATCAAACTAAAGAGCAAAGAAAACAAAAATAATTAAAACATGCAACGGACAAAGTAAAATCTCTTAAAATTTTAATTTGAGACTGGTAAACACACAAAATAATCCGGATGGTGTCAAAACATATAAATTTGTCACGTTAAACAATCGATTAATTTAAAATAGCAATAAAAGATTTCACTACCTAGTTTCAGTGTTTGCTTGGTTTTAGACTCCGAATAATGGCTTTTAGCATCTTTATAAACAGAACGCAGTTTAAATTCATAAAATGTTTCAGGTTGCAGATTTTGAAGTGTGTATATGCGTCGTCCATTTTCCACTTCCACTACATCTTTAGCAGATAAAGTCCAAACAGGCAGGTTATCTGTTCCTTGAGGAGGTCGATGATCAAGCTCATACGATAGGCACTCGTCTTGAAAATCAATAAACCATTCAATGGTTAATGAACAATCAGTGCATTCAACTATGTCAAATTTTCTAGGAGCTGTAAATTGAAAAATGAAAAGTCATCAATCTTCCTGGATATCTTTTAGTTATTCAGAGAAAGAGGAGAATGCTCTCAGTAGAATAATGCCAAACAATTAAGCGAAAAATATAGAAAACGTCGTTATCAATGATACTTACAAGCAAACAATCACACGTTCTATTAAAGGAGCATCAGTTCCTACATGTATTGTGAATCAAGCTTCAAATCGTATAAAAAGTAATCATAAACCGAGCGCAGATTGGTAAATATATCAGGTTTATTCTTAAATATTACTCAAAGTTGTATTCGGTGATATTACAGTAAGAAACATGAGGTTGAACCTCTGACACCGTCAAATTGGATATTATAGCGGTTATCTTGGGGTAAGTATCATTGATACATTATTTGCATTTTTTGGAATAATTTTCTTTTTTTTTTTTATTCGTCGCTATAGTACAATGGCAATGGGAAATGGAGGATGTGTCAGAGCAGTCAAGATTTAATTCAAAGTCAAGACTGAGTCGAAATAAGATGAGCCTGGTCGAGAATTTGTCGAGACCATATTCAGACTATGCCAAGATTATCAAGTACTCAATCAGACTTATTAAGTCCGGTCGAGGCCAAAGTCGAGTACAAGTAATTACTGTCGAGATTATGTCGAGTCTGGTCAAGTGAAATCAGTGTGCAGTGTAGGACAAGCTAAAAATCGTACAAATAGTAACAACACACCTGATATCAGATTGTTAAATTTAGCATGTCTTATTGTAAAATATTATTAAAAATTGTGGTCGGTGATGTCACGGTAAAAAAGGGCAAAATTCTGGTACCATCAAATGTGGTATTATAGCGGTATTCTTGATAACATTGAAAGTCGTACTAGTTTTAATGCATGACTTTTCGTAAATGTGTAGCTACATTTTTTGCACTTTACGAAAGCTTTATTTTACATCAAAGTCTAGAAACATTATTTAGTAACATAACACTCTCTTTGCAAGAATTAACTATATGATGTTGTTCTCCAAATGCAAAGACATCATGTTCAATCAAACTAAAACTATTTAAAGTTCTGTATAGACTATACATACATAGATGTAACATCATTTATATTAGTTGTCATTCAGAAAACAAGTTTAATGGTTTCCTATTTACCATTGTGTTTATATCAAAGGGAGAACGCTTCACAAATGATCTGATGGCGTGTGAATTTTAGCTGCACCGGTAAGTAGATCGACCCATTTGTTAGCATCTTGGTCTCCAAACACGGCATTAAATCAAGGTGTATTTGAACGGTTTTTCATGATAGAACGTGTGCGTTTATTATAATTTTGACTTGATATGATTTGTACGTTATCCAAAAAGGTATTAAGTAGACCGTGGAATTATTATATTGACAAGAACTGCAACAATCCGACTTTAAACGTTTAAAGTATGATGCCGCAAAATCGTTCAGTATCTGTTCATTTATTTGACATATCGATGATTAAGATTGTTTTTCAAGAGAGGGCCGCCGGATAAACATGCATATATATACATTTAAGTGTCTCAGAATGTAACTTTAACATACTAATGGGTTGTTATATTTTATATATTATTCACGCAATATTTCGCTGAACAAATTACCTTAATGAGGGCGCGTGTAGTCATTCAAGTAAAAGTTTGAGGCTGTAAAGATATTTTTGCAGCTCAATGTTTAATGCGTAGAAAAATATTTTTGCCGCTTGTTGTACATATCAAATCTTAATTCAAAAAAAAATTATAAATTCAACCGACCTAACCTTATCATCAAAGGCACTATGCAATGCCAAGACAAAACTGAAAGTGTGAACACCAGAAATCCAAGTAGCACTAAAAACAGCGAGGGAAAATATAAAGTATGGAAAAATCACAGAAAACCCAACAACAAAAATATTAAAATGCTTATGGAGAAGAAGCAATCTAAAAAGGACCCCAGACGTGCAGTACGAATTGAACTTGCTTCACAAAAAAGCAAGGAGAAGGAAACTATCTTTGAAACAAGGACAAAAAATGCGTAACAACAGGAAAAAAGGGAAATGATGCGATCATGGAACTAGAAGTGAATGGGAAAAAATATGTTCAGAGCGATAATATTATCAACGGATTTCAAGAACATTTTAGCAGTTTGGCAACATTCAATGGGAAAACACGTATAGACAGTCAGTATTATAATTTAGTTGAAGAAGATAGTCTATCAATAAACAATCTTGTACAACGAAATAACATCAAAAACGTTACATCTTAAGAAATATCAAAAGCTATCTGTTCTATAAACAAAGGAAAATCGGCAGACTACCATGGTTCACCAATAGAGCATATCATCTACGCAGGATCTGATATGGGAGCATATCAGAAATACACAAAATGGGCCTTTTCACACCAGTTTTAAAAAGAAAGGAACAAGGCAGCAAGCTACCAACTACAGAGGGATTACAGTGCTGCAAGTCATAGGAAAGATCACAGAAACTACCATCAAAGAACGTACAAATGACCGTGCCCTGGAAAACAAAACAAAAAAGCAAAGAGGTTTTACATCAGGGTCATCGGCACTGAAATCACCTTTACCAATAGAAGAAAGCTATAGAGAATCAACAGACAACAATATAACTCTCTACCTTGTACTCCTAGATGCAAAATCAGCATTTGATACAGTTATACATAGTTACATGCCTCGGAGGGTATTCTTGGCAGGGATTGATGATGTACATTGGGGGCTGATTAAAGACCTACACGAACACGCCAAAAGTGTAGTCAAATGGGAAGGAAATAACTCTCAACCATTTCAAGTTAACCAAGGGATCAGACAAGGAGGCTAACCTGTATAAACTATACATCAATCAACTTCTTAATATGTACGAACCAACTGGAGCTGGCTATACAATTGGAAATATCAGCGTTAATAGTACAGCATGTGCAGACGATATCGCACTAATTAGTCAAGATTCTGAACAAGCACAAACACTCATTAATATTGCTTATGACTATGCATATATGGAAGCTACGAACTACAACCAACAAAACGTGTAGTCTTGAACATCTCCCACACCCAGCGAAAAAAGGAAATGAACAACCAGACCTTTAAAATGGGATCAAATGATATGCCACCAATTGAGAATGCCACACATCTAGGAATCATTAGAACTACATCACTCAAGGGTAACATGATATCAAATAATGAAGAAAACATAAAAAGTCAGACGAAATACTTATAGTCTGCTTGGTGAAGGATTCCATGGCAAACACGGTCTTGACGTAGAGACAATGGTGCACCTGTAAACAATTTACATCTCTCCAGTACTACTATATAGATTAGAGCTTATAATTCCAACAACAAGCTCACTAACGATTCTTGAAAACTTCCAGAAGAAACTTCTAAAGCAAATACTTTCTTTTACAAAATGTTAAGCAGACATAACTGTTAACATCCTAACAGGATTACTACCCATTGAGGCACAGTTGCACATCCGAGCATTAGGCCTATTTAACAACATCTGCAACCAGCCGGACGACAGTGTGGAAAAATCACTTGCAAAACGCCAGCTACTTGTAAACAATGATGAATTTTTAGCTGGTTCATTGCTATTAAGCATATGCCACGAAAGTATGACCTGTAGGAGGCAAGTTTGTATTTGAACTACCCAGTTAAAGACCGTATGAACCTCAACTATCAAGAAGACAATATACAATCACTGGAATAGGTCAATATAATTTTATCAACAGTCGTCACATATGTGGAGTTATAAATGAACATGAGGTTACGAAAGCTCTTATAAAGTATATGTTGGCTGAAGGTAAAATGTCCCCCTTTTCCCCCTCATAACATCCGTATTCTCCGTGATTCATGAACACATTAAAGTAAACAATCGTTCAAAGAGTGATATAGCAAATTTGTAAATGTATTATGCCTTATTCTGCAACGAATAAAAAGTTGTATTCGGTGATATCAAATGGAAAAAAGGGCGAACTTTTGGTACCGCAAAATGTGATATTTTAGCTGTATTCTTCGGGTACCATAGTAGTTTTACTAGTTTCAATGTTTGACTCCATACTAACATTTTTGTACTTCACAATGTCATTACTTTACATGAACGCCTAGAAGTTAAATTATAAAGATACAGAAAACTCTCTTGGACATAATTTACGACATAATGATTCCGTTATTAAGCAGTTATTGTAGTGGGATTAACAAAAAAAACAACAAAAAAAACCATTGTTCGATGCTTTATCTATGGAGGTTAAATATAACACGTTTGAGAGCGTAGAACTTCCAAGTACTTACAACAGTAAATAGGACAATGTAAAATCGTAAAGCAAATTTAAATTAAAAATTACTAAAAAATCCGGATGTTGTCGTTATATAAAATTGTTTCAGGTTGAACAACCATTTAATTCAAAAGGAATATCCAAATATTTACCTACCTTGTATCAGTGTCTGTTTGGTCAAAGACTCCGAATAACGGCTTTTGACATGGTTACAAACAGAACGCAGTTTACATTCATAATATGTTTCAGGTACTAGATTTTGAAGTTGATACATGCGTTGTTCATCTTCCCCTTTCAATACATCTTCAGAATAGAATTTTCTAACAGACCAGTCATTTGTTCCTTGAGGTCGATGATCAAGTTCATACGATATGCACTCGTCTGGGACATCACTTAACCATTCAATGGTTATTGAACAATCAGTGCATTCAACTATGTCAAATGTTCTAGGAGCTGTAAATATATACACTGTACATAACTAGAGGCTCTAAAGATCCTGTGTCGCTCACCTTGGTCTATGTGAATATTGAACAAAGGACGCAGATGGATTCATGACAAAATTGTGTTTTGATGATGGTGATGTGTTTGTACATCTTACTTTACTGAACATTCTTGCTGCTTATAATTATCTGTATCTATAATGAACTTTGCCTAGTTAAGTTTCAGTGGAACATGTTAGTAAAAATTTACAAATTTTATGAAAATTGTTAAAAATTGACTATAAAGGACAATAACTCCTTAAGGGGGTCAATTGACCATTTTGGTAATGTTGACTTATTTTTAGGTCGTACTTAGTTGTACATTATTGCTGTTTACAGTTTATCTATATCAGTCTATAATTATATTCAAGATAATAACAAAAAAAGGCAAAATTTCCTTAAAATTACCAATCCAGGGACAGCAACCCAACAACCGGTTGTCCGATCCATCTGGAAGATCAGGGCAGATAGATCTTGACCTGATAAACAATTTAATTCCGTCAGATTTTCTCTAAATGCTTTGGTTTTTCAGTTATAACATGTATAAGCCAAAAACTGCATTTTACCCCTATGTTCTATTTTTTACCGTGACCGCCATCTTGGTTGGATGGCCGGGTCTAGGACACATTTTTAAACTATATACCCTAAAGATGATTGTGGCCAAGTTTGGATTCATTTGGCTCTGTAGTTTCAGGGGAGAAGATTTTTGGAAAAGATTACTAAGATTTACGAAAAATGATTAAAAATTGACTATAAAGGGCAATAACTCCTAAAGGGGTCAACTGACCATTTCAGTCATGTTGCCTTATTTGTAAATCTTACTTTGTTGAACATTATTGCTGTTTACAGTTTATCCCTATCTATAATAATATTCAAGATAACCAAAAACAGCAAAATTTCCTTAAAATTACCAATTCAGGGGCAGCAACCCAGCAATGGGTTGTCCGATTCATCTGAAAATTTCAGGGCAGATAGATCTTGACCGGATAAACAATTTTACTCCATGTCAGATTAGCTCTAAATGCTTTTGAGTTATAAGCCAAAAACTGCATTTTACCCCTATGTTCTATTTTTAGCCATGTCGGCCATCTTGGTTGGTTGGCCGGATTACCGGACACATTTTTTAAACTAAATACCTTATTGATGATTGTGGCCAAGTTTGGTTTAATTTGGCCCAGTAGTTTCAGAGGAGAAGATTTTTGTAAAAGTTAACGACGACGGACGCAGGACGACGACGGACGACAGACGCCGGACCAGGTGAGCTAAAAATGTCATCAAACTACCTAGAAATGTTGAAAGAGTGGAAGTATTATATTGACAATATCTCAAACCATCCGACTTCAAACGTTTAAAGTTCGATGCCGCAAAATCGTTCAGTATCTGATAATTAATTCGACATGTCATATCGATGCATGGGTTCAATAAAGATCTGAGGAACCTCGTTGTTGATCATATTTACGGAATGAACCGTAAGAACAAGATGTGTACTCAATTGTTCTACAAATGACAAAAACGACCTTGTCACTAAATCATAAATATGACCTTTTCTACTAGTTTCGCTGCGTCTTGCGACGAAAAAATGACGACAAGAAAACCTCGCGACTGTGTTCACAAAACATCTGATGATATAATATACTCGCATATCATGAACATTTCAGTTTAGTTACACTAATGTTTTTATCCCATTAGGATGTTCGCTACTCTTTTTCAAAATAACAAGCTTTTTAAAAGACTGTTATAAATTCATAGTATATGAACATGATGAATGAAGGAACTAAAAAAGCAGAAAAAAATGAAGGGTCCGTGTGCTTGTTTTTGATATATTAGCCATTGGAAGTTTGGCGAGACATGACTCTCTAGATTTTTCATACATTTAACATTTGCACTTTTTTCTTTCAAAAACAATGTAAATACATCATGTATCTTATAAGATTTTCAAATATGGCTTTGTAAACTATATGTAATAACATTATGAAAAATAGGGGTTAGTGGGCAAAATTTTAAATGGCACTACATGGATAAAACAAGAGGATTTCGAATATTTGGCAAAAAATTAAAAACAAAAGGAGCGAACATCCTCAATATTGTTTTTCATAAGAGGGCCACTGGATATACATGCATACATACAGTCTTATACCACATCTTCTTTTTTATATTTGCTTGATAATCATCAATTTTAATAAAAGGAAAACAAATAAGATGTCATCTTCGATTATTATTGAGGGTTACTGGTAACTTTGACAGACGTGTTTATTAATTGTTTACTGAATGTCAAGTGCAAACATATTTTTACATGCTATTATAACATAATTTGTTAGTTGGTTCAAACCCGTCCCGATTTCGCGAGGGAGAGGGCGAAGACGGCTTGGTCTTGAAACAATATCACATTAATGCAAAATGATACAGCGCATAGCGAAACAAGACGAAAACAATCGTCAAAAGCTTTCTACGTCTTTGCTTTAAAGGCCTAGACATGTAAGTATTATTTAGTAAAACACTTTTACATTTTTCTACAATGTGAAGATAGACGGAAAACATTTCTATGTGTGTAACGGTTGTTAAAAATTGAGAACGTTTAAATTAAAATGTGAATCCTTTATCGCCTTTCTATACCTTTAGTTGGCATTACATTATTTCCTGCAAAGATTTTTCGTCAGGTACATATTATTTTTATTATCGGAGATTTACCGATTTAAAGTTCCAATGATTAATACATATTAAACGAAACAGAGCAAAATCTTATTTTTCTTCCAACTGTAATTAATTTTTTGTGTTATTCTGTTAGATATTGATCGATTTATTTAAGATCTTTTCGAGTTTGGCTATCGTTTTTGAAGGAAACAGGTATCGCATGTAGTAATCTACAAATGACCACGTGTCCGTGTTTATTTACCCGTACTTGACAAAACTGCTTCACAGATGTGGCGTGATTGTAATTTTACAACGAATTCCGCTCATACTGGCATCCCAGACGCTCCCTTAGGACTTTTATGCGACTGCCATACAAGTGAGAGGTTTAGCTATAAAACCGGGTTTAATCCACAATTTCTACATAAGAAAATGCCTGTACCAAGTCAGGAATACGATAGTTGTTATCCATTCGTTTGTTATGTTTGAGCTTTTTATTTTGCCATTTGCTTAGGGACTTTCCGAATAGAAATTTGCTCGGAGTTCGGTATTTTTGGTTTTTAACATTTTAGGATTAAATGTCCATAAAATGTGAAAAATTAAATGACGTTTGTTTTCATTCGATGCTACTTGTTCGTGATTCTCTGTTATAAAGCTATTGACAAATTGACTATATGTTGAATATTCAAATAAGTTATCAAACAGTTAGTGTAGTGGGATTTACAACAACAACAAGAACCAAAAAAAAAACGATGGTGTTCGGTACTTTATCTATGGGGACAAACTTTTGAGAGCATGGAAACCAAAAATACGTAAAAACAGTAACAGGCTGATACCTAGTTGAAATTAAACAAAAGAGTTACAGCAGGATATTCAGAGAATTATTAGAGAAGGTAAAAAAGGCCACGTTGATGTATTTGTATTGTTTATATATGTTTCTATCGGCTAGAATAGTTTAATGAGGGTGCAAAATTTATGATTTAATGCATCTTATTTACGTGATTTTACTTAAATTATAGTATGGACCTTCGAAGTATTTGTTAACTTTGGGTGTGGATTACATTATTTGAGTAAATACTCTTTGATGTTGCAAAACAGAATAACATCTGTAGGGTTATGCCATTATATATCACATCGGAGTTCAAGTGAGACTTTGTTACGTCCATTATGGACTTTTAACTATTAAATCAAGTTAGGTGTTAACCAAATTATGAATTACTTAACGTATTTTTATCAGTAATTTTGTTATACATACTTCCAATTCATTTTTCCTTGTTTCTTCATAAGTCTTTGACAGTTAAAAAGAAAACCAAAACAATTATCAAATTATCACCAAATAAATAAAAATGAAATATTTAATACTCCCTACGGTTAAAACAATATTTTGCAAAAAAAAATTACATGACAAAATTGCATTCCGAGAATAAACTCGAACCCCATATAATATGTATTTACCGTTATAATGATTTTCGTATCCAACTACCTAATGGTGACGGCTAGTAGCGAGCTGGTATTACACACAGTAAAATTAAGATATTTACACATAATTGCCTTAATCTTGGGTATATTGAATGTCTAATATTTTTGATAAAATATACTCTTGGACCAATCACATAATCAACTTGTAAATTATATTTAACTGTTGTTAACCTGTCTGATTCCTAAATCAAAATGTGAACGGTGTGGTTATAATCCTTTCCAACCATTTATTAACAAAATAGAACAGATATGAAATTATCTCTATGTTAATCTCTTGAAATATTGTTAAAATGTAGTCAGTCTTTTTACCAGAAATGGGTTAAGTTAGAGAATTCATAAGTAGTGCATTCCATTACTTCTTATAAATTATCTAATACTGTCACAATGGGCCAAATTAATCTAGTATTAGGGCAATAAATTAAGTTGTTTTCAACTTGTCTATTTTTCTGATTGCCATCTCAAAGAGAAAACAATATCCTGGTCTAACTGGTACTTTAAAGTAATTCCAATTTTCTTATTAAGGATATCCAAAATAAAAAAAATACCTGATCTGTCTGGTACATTTAAGTTAACATATAATTCTGCATGTTCTGTTGTATCGATTTCCGCTTCTGATAGCATCGTTGACATAAGTTTGTTAATTTCCGAACGAAGCTGTTGAACATTACATAGGACCTGTTTTGCTATTTCTGCATACATGTTAAGGTCATCAATTGAAATAGCTTTAATTCTGATATTCATGTCTGGTGTTCCGGTTAATCTGAATTCATCTATAGCGTCAAAAACCTTTGTTTTATCCCATGAAGTCGGAATGTCAAGTTGCATGAAAACCGGTATAAGGATTCTCTTGTTTTCTGAAACATCAGAGTAAGAACTAATCAATAGTTTTCTATATATCGTGTTGATCTACAACGATCAAAATACATTGACAGAATCTAGTAGGATATTTGATATTCATAGTGTAGCACTTAATTCGAAATAACACATGATTTAGAATATTGAAAAAAAAATCTTCTTCGTTGAATGCATACCTTCCGTTACTTGTTCAGTATCTTCAAATATTTCCATATTCTCCCCTCTATCAAATATGTTAACCATTACATTTATCTTGTCAACCATACTGTCAATAATTTCTGTAAAAATAAGAAGGTAATTGTGATATTCAATAATAACGCGGTTGGGGTTTTGGTATTCAAGCGTTCAAAATTTCAAAACAATACAGCAATGACAAATGGATAAATGATAATTCATGTCAACCAAAGAGGCTTCCTACTGGTCTGGTGATATCCTCGGAGACTAAACGTTCAACAGCAGTGGCATCATCACAGTGGTTGTAAAAATGACCATACATCATGTAAATACCCGGCTTATAACTGTGCACGATATACGCGTGAATTATCTACATATTCATCGGTGACACTCGAATCAAAACAGTTCAAAGGCAAATCTAAAAAAACAAGCTTTTGATTCTTGACAAAACAAGGTTTTAATTGGGTTTTGTGTCCATTGCAAAATAAGCAATATATCGTTGGGTGTTAATACTCGATTATTTTTAGGTTTTAAGAAGAAAAAGAAAGAGTCACTTGTTCATGTTTTACTGAAATTCTAGTTGGACAAAATTGTATATTAATACGATTATTTGGGAATTAATGTTGGATTATATACTTTGATTTTATATTTATATGAGTTGTAACCCCCCCCCCCCCCCCTTCTTTTTGTGGTAAAAGCAGTACACAACGGAATCAATCGATTGTGTATGTAATACTAATACTCATAACACTTGACTACTTTTAAACCATATAAAAAAAATACAGACATTCTTTTCTATACAAATTGTAGAAGTCAATATGATAAGTCATAAATATTTAGCCAAAGATACATTGAAATTGAATTATTGATATGTTGCATGAACTATAATAAGAGTGAGTACGAGTGTATCGAAAGGGTACAGGTCTGCTGCCATGAATTCGGCCTTGTGAATCCACACATAGACAACATGTCACATTCAGGAATAAGAAAAAGATCAGATGACTAGTATAACATCTAAGATTAAATAATTAACAGGATAATGTGATCAACAGATTCAAGACCATCAAAGGTGTTAAATAGGCCATAAACATGTCACCTAAAGAAAACAGTAACAAATGCTATAAACAGTGGCTATAAACGTATCTTGAATTGTGAAATAATTCTTATCAAAATTAATCCCAGCATGAAATTATTATTTCCCATATGTACGAGAATTTTGAGGATATAAAATGAACACTGTATCATACAAGCATATCAATACCGGAAATCTGACTTTCATCGATCAAAAAAAAATTTAAAAGAATTAAAAGATCAAAAGTTGTACATTTTAAGGTGAAATGCAAAGGTTTTTAAAAACTTTTTTTGTTTTATATTTTAATAAATTGGTTAAAATAAATACTAAAAAAATATTGGTAGTCGTTTGTGTGTCCTTGTAATACCTATACAACAGGTAACTTCATGGTTCATCGGGGAACATGATTATCTCCCTTTGTTCCGGAATGCTGGTAACGTCATTCGTGTCCTCCAATAATGTAAACAAACCAGCATGGCAGCGAATATGTAAACGGCAATACAACGATACAAGTCATACAACTATGGACTATCGATTCACAGACGATGAACGTGAACAGATAGACATTCCCAATGTTAAACTAACTATGTCAGTACAATCATACATGTATGCACCTGTAAGTCAGAGGATTGCCGGTTCCGAATCGGTAACTGGATAAAGAGGCCAACATTTTCTACATCCGATGGTGATCGAAGATGGATACAATTTAGATCTTTAACAGCCTACCGGCTTCAAAATCTCTCATGGTGCGTAAATTAGATGGTAAAATAATGTATTTAGGCATACTTTTTGTGCGTCCGAGATTACTCTGACATCCAACGGCTGTTTTGTCAGACACGCTAGGGCCCTCGGCACGACCCCAGTTTGTCTGGCAAAACACCCGTTGGACGTCAGTCATCTCAGACAAAATTTTTGTAATCATATAATAATGATTTAAGTAGGTTGGTATACACAGTACATGGACAATGCTACCTTTAGCTGTTGAGGGAGGGGTTGGCAGGGAACATGAGAAATTGAGGGGGAAGTAGGGAGATGAAATTGGAAAATCATCATTCAAAGACTCTTGCCCACCCCTATTCAGTTTAAGTTAAAATAAAAAGGAAAAAGGGGGGGGGGGGTAGATTTTGTTTGATTTTATTGAAACTATAAGTAAAAGAAGGCCTGAAAAGGAAATGTCTTCAAATGATACTATCAATTCTTCCTTCTCTGTATGATATATGTATGTATTGCATTATAGAGCTGGGATAGGACCTTTGTCGGGATTCCGGGATCTGGTGTGTTTAAGCTCGGGATTTCGGGTTTGACCATTTCGGGGTCCGGGAATTCTTGATTTACGAATTTCGGGACTTCGGGATTTCGGAATTCCGTGTTTTTAAGCTCGGGATTTTGGGATCAGGGCCCTTCCTATCCCCCCCCCCCTCATTATAGCTGAATAGTGGGTAATATAAACAAAAGCAATTGTGTGTGGTTATGTACAGTGAATCTACATGTGTGCACTATATATTATATATATTATTATGTAGACAATTCTTGTCATGAATTATTGAACATCTCTGAATAAATTATGTTTATAGTGATCTATACATAAAGTCACTAGTCAGTCCTTATTTTGAACAATTTTTGCAAATTTACAGTACTTACATGAGTTGATGAAATATCTTCATACCTGTACATTTGTGTATGTATCTGGTGTGATGTACTTGTATATATCAAAACATGGGGAGGGTGGGTGCATGTTTGATTTGTTTAAATAAATGTTAAGTTGTGAATGGAATAAATTAAGAAAATATATTTCTCTCTTTTTTTAAATCAATACATGATGATTGATCAACTTGGGAAAATTGCTCCAGTTAGATACTTGCATTTATGCTTATTAATTTGCTTGAACAGAGCAATTCTCTCTCTAAATTCCATCTCATAAATATCTAGTATTTAGAAAACTTGTTCAGGAAGTCATGACACATGTACATTGTACATGTACTTTCCATAAAGCCCAAGTTAATTGGGTTTAGCTCTTGCAGAGTTGATATACATATGTGATGATTTTGTATCTAAGGCTAGATTGTTTATATTGGTTACAGTTCGGTAGAAGCCTCATTTTATATATTTATATAATACTTTGATAACATAGAAAAGAGTAAGATGTTTCGCGGGTAAACTTTGGGTCAGGTTCAATGTAAAGGGGTGTTCCTTAGGAAACTCAGATACGAGTAACGAGACACTTTGGTAGAACACCCCTCCTTCAATAATAGTACGGCTACCATTGGGGTATATAAGCTGGAGTGAATCCTAGCTCAGGGTCGATTGTCATATGTTTGAAGACGAAAACCTGAAGTACGATACGTAGATATTTGAGATCGCTGTCTCTTATATATTAAATATTGTGTTAGTATTACTAAGAGTAATAAAGAACAGGTCGGTGCCTGTTATAAATACGGACTTGTACATTTACAAGCGGAACCGTATTGTACCGTATAGGACAAGTGTGAGTCTGTGTGACCACCTTGTAAAGTACATAATTGTACAAGAGGAACAAAGACAAGTGTGTTAACTTGTAGGGTACATTATTGTACCAGGAGGACAAGTTTGTTCCTGACCCAGGACAAATTTGTAATAGTACAAATTTGTACCAGTTGTGTATATATAAAGTAGAATTGTATATATAGTTTATTAGAGATTGCAAAGAGCAGTTGTACATATTTTGGTTCATTGACGTATATATTTGAATAAAGATTATTTGTTATACATTTTGTAAATAGAGCAATTTTGGATCCAGTATCAAACTGGTAACGTACTCATTCTAGAATAGAAACAGACACGCTTACCCTGTGTACACGTTACATAATTTGGTGGCAGCGGTGGGATCCAAATTGTTCATTTTTAAATCCATAGTGAAAGATTATATCCAAATTTGAACATCTCATAATTGTATATCCGAACTGTCTTGTGAGAATTTACTGTTCACTTTTGCACAGATCATTTTTGTTCAACCTGTTCACTTTTGCACAGATCAAAATTTTCCTGTTAATGTTTTAAATTTCCCACGGTTAAATTACGATTATTATTTACATTAGGGATTAACGATCGATAGTGGTACAGGCAAAATTTTGATTGACATTTATTACGTTGTACATTTATGACATTGTGTTGATATTATTATATTGTGAATGCATAGTTATATCGCAAATTAAAGTACAAAAATGTCTTTTGACGACGAATTGACAAAACAAATTGAAGGTATGGAAGAGACAAGGTATAGAAACAGTTTTGTTTCGTCTACACCTAAAGATCAGGGTGTTCGTCCAAAAGATACTTTTATAAAAAGAAATGATTTGGGTCTGGAATCAAGAGGGTCCTTATTGTCAAGAAAGGGAGATAATGTAAAAGTTGATTTACCAACATTCAACAACCCGAATACTCACAAAACTGTTAAATTTTCCCTAATTGATTTAAAGGAAGGGGACACTTTGCCTTTACCCATTGATAATAGTTACATTAGGGAAAAAGACAAAACTGACAAATCAAAGTACCGACATACTGGTAACACAGATAATTCTGGTGTGAAAATTAAACCATGTCAATATAACGGTAGCACATCATGGACGGACTATTTGTCCCATTTCGAAATGTGTGCACTTGTAAATAATTGGTCGGAAAACCAAAAAGGGTTATATTTGGCGGTATCGTTAATGGGACAAGCACAGGCTGTACTTGGAGATTTACCAAGTGAGAAAAGACAAAACTTTTCCGATCTAGTCAGCGCACTTGAAGAGCGATTCGCGCCTTCTAGTCAAACTGAGTTATACAGAGTTCAGTTTAAAGAAAGACGTCAAAAAGCCAGCGAATCTCTTCCCGAATTAGGCCAGTCAATTCGGAGATTGTCCAATTTGGCATATCCTACTGCCCCATTGGACGTACGAGAAACTCTCGGGAAAGAGCAGTTTATTGACGCGCTCGTTGATTCGGAAATGCGACTCAGAATAAAACAATCGCGACCGAAAGGTTTAAATGATGCCGTGAGACTTGCTGTTGAACTAGAGGCGTACAATAAAGCCGAAAATAAAGTAAGAGAGGGACAAGGTTATTTACGGCAAACTAATAACGATGACGAATTAAGTAGGGGAGAAAAGATTACAAATAGTGACTCGCCAAACAAAGACATAGCATCATGGATGCAAACAATTGAGAAAAGTCTAAGTACTCTTACGACTGAAATGACAAAATTAAAATCTAATGGTACAAATGCGGGGCCTTATTATGCTAAAACGGGATATACCCAAAGTAAAAGGACAAATAAGGGTTGTTACAATTGTGGCAAATTTGGTCATTTAGCAAGGGACTGTCGCCTACCCCGAAGAAATCAGAACCATTATAATAGAAATAAGGGGGATGGGTCTGTCAAAACATTAATGAAAACTAGGAAACAAAATAACCGTAAGACAAATGAAGGTGCGGTTACAACAGCATCTGAAGATGCTGGTATGTATGTCAAACTAAATGTAGGAGACATTGAAGCCAAGTTTGTGGTTGATACAGGAGCAACTTTGACATTGGTATCTTCCAAGTTATATGATATGTTGACTCCATTAGATAAATCATATCTAAGTGAAGTTAAGACAAGTGTTAGGTCAGTATGTGGCACTAAGCTAGAGCTTCGTGGAAAAGGCAGGTTCAATCTGCACTTCGGTCCAAATATGTTGCAATCAGAAGCTGTTGTGACTGATCTGCAAGTTGACGGTATACTTGGTTTGGATTTCATGAAAAGACATAATTGTTTAATTGATGTTAAGAATGGACACTTTTGTATTGGGGATTTTAGGGTAGATTTGTGTTTTCAGGGATCAATAGGCTGTTACCGAGTGGTTGCTTCAGAAGCGGTTGTTATACCGCCAAGGTCAGAAATAGTCATTAATGGCACGGTTTGCTTAGCAGAAGGTCAGAAATTACCTACTGACAATGCTTTGTTAGAGGCAAATGAGCATGCAGGGAAAGACTACATTTTGACTGCTAGAACGTTGGTAAGGTCAGGCGAAAAAGTCCCTGTTAGATTAATGAACACAGAACTAGATCCTAAGACAATCTATCCTGGTACAACTATAGCCCAAATGTCTGGTGTTGAACAAGTACTAGATGGTAATATTGGTTCAAATGAACAGACACATAACGGACTTAGACCAGATTTACAAGATTTGTTAGACAGGACATCAGATGAATTGACTTCGAAAGACAAACAAAAAGTAAAATCGTTGTTGATAGAAAATCAGAACTAGTTTGCTTCATCTGATGTTGACTTGGGAAGGACCAATCTTGTAAAACATGAAATCAATACGGGAAACGCAAGGCCTTTTAAAGAACCCCCTCGTCGTACACCGTATCATTTGAACAAGGTGGTTAATGACAACCTTGACAAAATGTTACAAAAAGGGATTATTGAACCCTCCCATAGTCCCTGGGCGGCAGGGATAGTCTTAGTTAAGAAAAAGGACGACACTTATCGCTTTTGCGTAGATTATAGACGCTTAAACAGTGTTACTCTTAATAAAGACGCGTACCCTTTACCAAGGATTGACGATTCGTTGGATCATTTAACAGGAAATAAATGGTACAGTACTCTGGACTGTTGTTCAGGATATTGGCAGGTGGAGCTTGCCGAAAATGACAAACACAAAACCGCTTTTGCAACGCGCAGGGGTTTATTTCAATTTCGCGTCATGCCTTTTGGGTTGTGTTGCGCTGCACAGACATTTGAGCGATTGATGGAAACCATTCTAGCTGGTTTGCAGTGGGAAACATGTCTGGTATACATTGACGATATAATCGTTTTTGGAAAAACACTAGATGGTATGCTTGACAATTTAAGAGACGTTTTTGCTAGGCTCAAATCGGCTGGTTTAAAGCTGAAGGCCAAGAAGTTCACTTTGTGTACCACCAAGGTTCGTTTCTTAGGACATATTGTCTCTGAGGAAGGAATATCAACCGACCCAGACAAGATTAAGGCTGTTAAAGAGTGGCCCACACCTACACATGTAACTGAAGTTCGTTCCTTTTTAGGTCTTTGTGGGTACTATAGGAAATTTATTAAAAACTTTGCCCACATTGCTAAACCACTACACAAAATAACAGAGAAAGAAACCAAATTTGTTTGGAATTCAGAATGTCAAGAATCATTCGACCAATTGAAAGGTAAATTAATAAACGCACCAGTGCTTGCATATCCAGATTTTAACGAAGAATTCATTTTGGATACTGATGCAAGCAATTTGGCAGTTGGAGCTGTCCTGAGTCAGAAATCTGACGAAGGGCTAGAACATGTTGTAGCTTACGCTAGTCGTACTCTTTCAAAATCAGAACGAAGGTACTGTGTGACACGCAAGGAGTTGCTTGCTGTGGTTTGTTTTGTTAAACATTTCAAACCATACCTTTATGGTAGAAAATTCACAGTACGAACTGATCACGGATCCTTAAAGTGGTTACTTAATTTTAAGAACCCAGAAGGACAGATAGCTAGATGGATAGAGACACTAGGTTCATTTTAGATGCATATTCAGCATCGACCAGGAGTGCAACATAGGAATGCAGACGCTCTCAGTCGTATTCCTTGCAAACAATGTGGTTATCATTCTGGTTTAGAAAATGAAATTGCTTCGACTGAAACTGAAAACCAACATGACAATGTTAATGCTATCACCCGTGTTGATAGTAGTAATGACAGAGATGATGACAGAGATGATGACAGTGAAGATCATGATCTGTCTTTAAAGGAAATTCAGAAAAATGATCATGACCTGAAAATAGTGACAAAATGGGTAGAAACAGACGAACGTCCTGATTACAAAGATATTTCCGATAAGGGATTTTTCTTAAGATCACTTTGGAATCAATGGAACAACTTAGAGATAAGAGACGGACTTATCTACAGACGGTTCGAAGACCCTGCAAACAAAATTGTTAAAATGCAGGCTATCATTCCTTTGTCAGAACGTAAAAAGGTATTACAATTTTCTCATGATGATAAATGTTCTGCTCATTTGGGTATCCATAAAACTTTGGCAAAAATTAGACAATCGTATTATTGGCCTGGATTACAAAACGACGTCAGGACTTACGTAAATGGATGTGACAAATGTGCAAAGCGAAAAAGTCCACAAAAGTCCAAAAGAGCCCCAATGGCTTTAGTTGAAGCTAATGGGCCAATGGAAAGGATAGCTACAGATATCCTTGGTGAGTTGCCAGAAACAGAGAGTGGTAATAAATATATCTTGGTAGTTTCTGACTACTACACAAAGTGGACAGAATCTTTTGCCATGCCAAATATGGAAGCTAAGACTGTAGCTAAGATTATTGTTGAAGAAGTCAGTGTAAGATTTGGTGTTCCTCATTGGATACATTCAGATCAAGGCAGGCAATTTGAAAGCTTGTTGTGTCAAGAGATGTGTTGTATTCTCAACATAAAGAAAACACGTACCACCCCATATCATCCAAAATCTGATGGTATGGTGGAAAGGTTTAATAAGACTCTTGCGACAATGTTAAGTTCATTTGTGGAACAGAACCAGAGAGACTGGGATGAATACATTCCTTTTGTCATGATGGCATATAGGGCATCCGAGCACGAGACTACTGGGCAAACGCAAAATAGTCTCATGTTAGGTAGAGAACTATCAACCCCTTTAGACATCATTTATGAAATGCCACCATCAGTTAAAGATATTCCTGCACATAAGTGGGCTTGGGAACTTAAAGAAAAGTTAGAACACGCCCACAGTTTTGTAAGAGGTAAAATAAAAGGGCAAATGCGAAGACAGAAACACTATCACGACCTCAAATTGTCATATCAAAATTTCCGCAAAGATGATGAGGTATATGTCTATTTCCCAGTAAAGAAACCTGGGATGTCTTCAAAGCTTACTAGTTTCTGGAAAGGTCCTTTTAAAATTCTCGACAAATATGGTGACCTTACATATAAAGTTGACTGTGGATACAGAGGGAAACCACAAATCATACATGTCGACAGACTTAAGAAAAAGAACAAACAGACATTGAGGACAGAATCGGAAAATAACACTTTTGTTCCATTAGACACTGAAAACAATAGTGTTGAAGATGGTCCTATGGACATGATTGAGACTCCATATGTACAAGACATTGCTGTTCACGAGTTAACTTTGCCCGAGGAAGAAACGGAAGAAAGTAGTTATGAATGGCGTCGTACAAGGCGAAAACCAGCCTGGATGGCAGATTATATTGTTAAATAGATTTTGTACATTTAATTGAATTAAAATGTGTATATAGTATTTCTATGTTGTAACGTTAGTTTTAGACATGCGGGACGCATGTGTTTTTGAGGCGTGGGTTATGTGATGATTTTGTATCTAAGGCTAGATTGTTTATATTGGTTACAGTTCGGTAGAAGCCTCATTTTATATATTTATATAATACTTTGATAAACATAGAAAAGAGTAAGATGTTTCGCGGGTAAACTTTGGGTCAGGTTCAATGTAAAGGGGTGTTCCTTAGGAAACTCAGATACGAGTAACGAGACACTTTGGTAGAACACCCCTCCTTCAATAATGGTACGGCTACCATTGGGGTATATAAGCTGGAGAGAATCCTAGCTCAGGGTCGATTGTCATATGTTTGAAGACGAAAACCTGAAGTACGATACGTAGATATTTGAGATCGCTGTCTCTTATATATTAAATATTGTGTTAGTATTACTAAGAGTAATAAAGAACAGGTCGGTGCCTGTTATAAATACGGACTTGTACATTTACAAGCGGAACCGTATTGTACCGTATAGGACAAGTGTGAGTCTGTGTGACCACCTTGTAAAGTACATAATTGTACAAGAGGAACAAAGACAAGTGTGTTAACTTGTAGGGTACATTATTGTACCAGGAGGACAAGTTTGTTCCTGACCCAGGACAAATTTGTAATAGTACAAATTTGTACCAGTTGTGTATATATAAAGTAGAATTGTATATATAGTTTATTAGAGATTGCAAAGAGCAGTTGTACATATTTTGGTTCATTGACGTATATATTTGAATAAAGATTATTTGTTATACATTTTGTAAATAGAGCAATTTTGGATCCAGTATCAAACTGGTAACGTACTCATTCTAGAATAGAAACAGACATGCTTACCCTGTGTACACGTTACACATATATCCCTTTTGATTGATTGATTTTATCCAACCCAAATTATACCTACTTGTGCATGTTGTATTATATGAATACATGGGTCAAGAAAATAATCCATTTGATCCAAATCATATGATCCAAGAGTAAGTATACTGTCACGTTCCTAAATTATGTCAGTAGCAAGTAACCTCTCATTATACACTTACTTGTACTATTTCTACTTATATGACTATATTCTTTTATTTTGTCAACACACACCTGTCAATTACCCTGTATGGAATCTAGTTTTCTGGAAAGTTCACATTTCTTGATCCTAATGACAACTTTTGTATTGTTAATATTTAAAGACAAGAAGTCAATTAATTTTCCGTGATTAGGGTTTTAACAAACAACATGTACAAATTCAATTACAAACAATAAATATCACTTGCACATGCATTTATTTGTGACTGGCACAGAGACTGATGCATACATAACAATTCATGTTCAGTTTTCATAGATTTTTATACCAGCATGCGCTATAAAAAAGAAGATGTGGTATGATTGCCAATGAGACAACTATCCACAAAAGACCAAAATGACACAGACATTTACAACTATAGGTCCCCGTACTGCCTTCAACAATGAGCAAAGCCCATACTTGCAGCTATTTCAGAAGCACCACTAAATGTAAATTTTGTATATAATTTCTGTGCAATTTGGCCTCTTGTGTATTGTCTCATTAACACTTATTCCACTACTTCCATCTTGCGCTATAATAAAAGGTTACCGTTGATAATTAAAGTAAGATTTTGTACTTGATTTTTTTAATCCTTATCCAGTTTCAAAAGAGTAAATAAACAACCATATGATTTTTATCCAGTTTCAAAAGAGTAAATAAACAACCATATGATTTTTACTACTAAATATGTATGAATAAAGAAGATGTGGGATATACATATATTGGACAGCAACCAAACAAAAATAACTAAGACACTTTGTAAAATTCCATTTTTTTAAATAAGTTCTCACTGAATACTTTGTTGTTTTCAGAAATATCAGATATTTGGGACAAAGAAGATTTACCATGTACTAGGAGAAACATAAGAGTTGTGTTGCCATCAGGTGTTGTTTGCAAAATAAGGGAACAGTTCCCAGCTGAACAATTTACAGACTTTAAATAGCCTTAATGACCACACAAAGAGTCAAATTATATTAACTATATTGATAATAAAATTTTATTACATTTATTCATTGTTAAATTTATTTATAAGAGAATATAAGATAACATAGAAATTAACAAGTATAGGTCACCGTACAACCTTCAATAATGAGCAAAGCCCATACCGCATGGTAAGCTATAGACGGTCCCATTGACAAATGTAAAACTGATGGCCTAGTTTATGTACAAAAAATGAACGAAAAACAAATATGTAACAAATTAACAAACAACATCCACTGAATCACAGGCTCCTGTCACAGAGAGGACGTGGTCGGGTAATCCTTATCCAGTTTCAAAAGAGTAAATAAACAACCATATGATTGTTACTACTAAATATGTATGAATAAAGAAGATGTGGGATATACATATATTGGACAGCAACCAAACAAAAATAACTAAGACACTTTGTAAAATTCCATTTTTTTCTTTATACTTTGTTGTTTTCAGAAATAACAGATATTTGGGACAAAGAAGATTTACCATGTACTAGGAGAAAATAAGAGTTGTGTTGCCATCAGGTGTTGTTTGCAAAATAAGGGAACAGTTCCCAGCTGAACAATTTACAGACTTTAAATAGCCTTAGTGACCACACAAAGAGTCAAATTATATTAACTATATTGATAATAAAATTTTATTACATTTATTCATTGTTAAATTTATTTATAAGAGGTCTCATGTTCTTGCCTGTTTGCCTGATCTGCTAGCAGAGGTGGCTCAGCCAGTCTTTTATCAACTGCTGCTATATCTAAGCAACTTTTGTATGAAGGATACTTCCATAAGTTCATGCACGTTACCTTTAAATATAAATAAAAGAGAATTAGCCTAGTTCAATTGAAAATACAATTTGATTTGCATAGGAACAACATAGCTTGAATCTTTCAGCATGGTTAATAATTATGGACAACTTTCATTGGATGCCAGACTCCTACTAGAATTTTTAAATGATAACACCATAATTAATATGTACTTTCTGCATCATTTAGTCTCTGGTGGAGAGATGTCTCATTGGAAATCATATAACATCTTCTTATTTCTATATGTGTTAATTAATCAGTTTCAAACTAATGTGACTGACTAGAAAACATAATGCCCATCTACTACTGTCATAGAGATGTGAACAAAAACAAGAGAGGCTATAAATAAAGCAGGAATGAATATAAAAAAGAAGATCTGGTATGATTTCCAATTAGACAACTCTCCAGAAAAGACAAAATAACATAGAAATTAACAAGTATAGGTCACCGTACAACCTTCAATAATGAGCAAAGCCCATACCGCATGGTAAGCTATAGACGGTCCCATTGACAAATGTAAAACTGATGGCCTAGTTTATGTACAAAAAATGAACGAAAAACAAATATGTAACAAATTAACAAACAACATCCACTGAATCACAGGCTCCTGTCACAGAGAGGACGTGGTCGGGTACTTGTATATCCCAACCATAAAAAGACTACTTACTGATCTGAGAGTACTGGCAGTTAATGACAACTAATAAAAAAGTCTTATATATCTTTGAATCCACTTATCTTTTTTTTTTCTTTCTTAATTCTTCTTATTCTTTTTTTTATGAAAGGGGGCATTGTTTAATGATTGCCATACAGACATGACAGAGTTGGCTTAGGCTCATTCTTAAAATCTGTAAATTGACTTGATAGTTGTATACAGCCTTGTTAAATGATAACACCATAATTAATATGTACTTTCTGCATCATTTAGTCTCTGGTGGAGAGATGTCTCATTGGAAATCATATCACATTTTCTTATTTCTATATGTGTTAATTAATCAGTTTCAAACTAATGTGACTGACTAGAAAACATAATGCCCATCTACTACTGTCATAGAGATGTGAACAAAAACAAGAGAGGCTATAAATAAAGCAGGAATGAATATAAAAAAGAAGATCTGGTATGATTTCCAATTAGACAACTCTCCAGAAAAGACAAAATAACATAGAAATTAACAAGTATAGGTCACCGTACAGCCTTCAATAATGAGCAAAGCCCATACCGCATGGTAAGCTATAGACGGTCCCATTGACAAATGTAAAACTGATGGCCTAGTTTATGTACAAAAAATGAACGAAAAACAAATATGTAACAAATTAACAAACAACATCCACTGAATTACAGGCTCCTGTCACAGAGAGGACGTGGCCGGGTACTTGTATATCCCAACCATAAAAAGACTACTTACTGATCTGAGAGTACTGGCAGTTAATGACAACTAATAAAAAAGTCTTATATATCTTTGAATCCACTTATCTTTTTTTTTTCTTTCTTAATTCTTCTTATTCTTTTTTTTATGAAAGGGGGCATTGTTTAATGATTGCCATACAGACATGACAGAGTTGGCTTAGGCTCATTCTTAAAATCTGTAAATTGACTTGATAGTTGTATACAGCCTTGTTAAATGATAACACCATAATTAATATGTACTTTCTGCATCATTTAGTCTCTGGTGGAGAGATGTCTCATTGGAAATCATATCACATTTTCTTATTTCTATATGTGTTAATTAATCAGTTTCAAACTAATGTGACTGACTAGAAAACATAATGCCCATCTACTACTGTCATAGAGATGTGAACAAAAACAAGAGAGGCTATAAATAAAGCAGGAATGAATATAAAAAAGAAGATCTGGTATGATTTCCAATTAGACAACTCTCCAGAAAAGACAAAATAACATAGAAATTAACAAGTATAGGTCACCGTACAGCCTTCAATAATGAGCAAAGCCCATACCGCATGGTAAGCTATAGACGGTCCCATTGACAAATGTAAAACTGATGGCCTAGTTTATGTACAAAAAATGAACGAAAAACAAATATGTAACAAATTAACAAACAACATCCACTGAATTACAGGCTCCTGTCACAGAGAGGACGTGGCCGGGTACTTGTATATCCCAACCACAAAAAGACTACTTACTGATCTGAGAGTACTGGCAGTTAATGACAACTAATAAAAAAGTCTTATATATCTTTGAATCCACTTATCTTTTCTTTTTCTTTCTTAATTCTTCTTATTCTTTTTTTATGAAAGGGGGTATTGTTTAATGATTGCCATACAGACATGACAGAGTTGGCTTAGGCTCATACTTAAAATCTGTAAATTGACTTGATAGTTGTATACAGCCTTGTTGTTTTGTTTCTGTTAAGGTTTATCTCATTCAAGCTTTTATACTGACATGTACATGTACACTGTAGGTGAAGTACATTGTATATCATTTTTATCGAGCCTTCGACTTTTGTTGAAAAATCGAGACAGCGATCCTACATTCTGTCGGTGGCATCGTCGTCGTCCACAAATATTCACTCTATGGTTAAAGTTTTTAGAATATTAAGAACAGCTCTTTATAAGAACCAGGCAGAGTGCCACACACATGTGATATATGGGGGGTTTCAGATTTTATCTATTATTGGCCCAGTAGAAGCAATAAATGAATCCTGCTAGAAAAAATAATTTTGAGTGCGAAAATATGAGTGGTTGCCATGATAACGGACACACTATTTTTTGGTTGATAAGCGTGGTAAAATCTTTCAAAAATCAGCTAAATCATCACAATTCAGAGCCTGATTATGAATAGAATCATGCATTTTTCTTAGTGTGTCCGTTACCATGACAACCACTATTATTTTTCTTCTCTAAATTATTTTTTGAGCAGTATTCATTTATTGCTTCTACTATCATGACTATGCCAATTATAGAAAAAATCTGAAACCTTCATGTATCGCACTCTGCCTGGTTCTTACATTACAAAGAGCTGTACTTAATAATTGTCTTAAATTGGCCTGGATTTCTACTAAACTTGGACAGAACCTTCAAGATACAGCAGCGCATGATCATAAGATAGTACATAGAACATTTGTAGAATATAGAAGTAAATTTTGTTAAAAAAAATCATTTTTTTCAGTACTTTACTTATAAATAGACTTAGTGTTTCTGTCAGTTAACATGACATACAGTCTGCAGTTCAAGTTTTTAAATATTTATTAGATTCATTAACTATCCTGGGTTTTTACCAAACTTGGACAGAAGCTGCTCACAATATAAGGATAGTTTCAAGTGGATTTTTTAATTATTTTTTTCCCTCATTTTTGTTGAGCCTGCAATTATTAACAGCAAAAGTAGGTGAGACACTGGGTTCCGCGGAACCTTAACTATTTTTTTTAATACTATATATACATAAATGAGACAGCAACCTATCAGCAAATTATTTTTTGAAGGTTTAATGTTTTCCTGGTATATATAAGCCCCTCCCCCTTTTATAGAAAAAAATCAGTAATAGACTTTCAAACCTACCACTATTTTGTTATTAGTCTTAGAAAAAAAATCAAATGTCTGTATTTGGTCTGTCGTACATATAACTGCATGTGACACACTTGTATTCATTCATTTTATGCAGGTTTACTATGACTTTTAAACATTTTACAGCCTCGAAGTTAAAATAAAATTAAACTGTACATGGTTCCAGTCTATTTATATCGAGCTCCAATAAAAATAATCCTTACCAAATTATAAACAAATTTAAGAACCATGTATGCCTTACGAATAATGAAATATATTACTTAGTAATGTAGATACCTCTAATCTCCGTCATTTTCCTATGGCTATGTTATAGATGCATACTTGGGCTGTCTGCAGGAAGGCCATAATTATGTTCCTGCCGTCTTTTCATCATTTAATAAAGTCATAACATTTGCTTTCAGTCTTATTCTGATTTGGTGTGCATGCCATGAACGAGGCCATCCTTGCATCAATAGCAAATTGATCAAAATCAAAGGGTTTGGGTCATAATCTGGAGTGCTCCGTTGAACGAAGTTTAACCTTGCCTCCTCACCTTTCGTGTCCAAATCTTTCGTCTTTGTTGGTCTTTCGGAAATGTAAACAAACATAATCCCTGACCTGATCCAGTTTTAGAGTTGTATGCAACACAAAACACCATAGCCGGTTAACGTTGTTTACAAGTTTACCTTCTAACACATGTATTCGATACCAATGTAACAAAGGACACGAATGACGTCACAGCGAGAAGAAAATAAAGGGAGATAAACAAGGTTGACATTTCCCGTATTTTTCGACACCAATATTTACCTGTTATTTTTAGTACCAACGAGGTTTGGAATTATTGTATAAATATAAATTTACACATTTTAAACATAAATTCTTGCGATTTACACCTTTTCTTCAATTTTTGTTTCTACCTTTGCATTTCACCTTTAAGGTTATTCTAAAAAGATTAAATGGGTATCATCCTGCATGTAGATGTAGTTTATAGTGCGTTTGCCCTGTGACTACTTTTATAGTATTTTCAGATTTGGCGTTATTCAATATATTCTCTAGATCATATCAGAAGTCAAACATAAATGGGGATCTTTCCATAACTAGATTTGGACAATGTTTTTTTTTTATTTCGTTGGACACTTAAATTCGTGGATAAAGTTATCCACGAAAACCACGAAAATTGGCACGAATAAAAGTACTTTCACAATAGTGAAGTAACACTACAACTAAGAACTGTACGAATCAGATAAAAAGGCTTGATTATCTGCCTAAAACTACCATGTGCCACATCATGGGTGTCACATGTGAATCAGGATATCATGACCCTTACGGATTAAGTAAGACCAACCTTGTTGTTGATATAGTTCGTATTCAGTGTAGCTATCTATATAGTGTTCTGTAGACCGTTGTTTGCCTTTTGGTGGTTTTTTTTTCATGTCATGGTGTTGTCTGTTTCTCTTAAACTTATACTTAAAAAAACTACAAAATGCACATAGAATTGATCTACTAGAAGTTACTGTAATCCAGTTCAAAGCCAAATACACAATAGCGTCTTCAAAATCGCATTATGATATTTGTGATATTAAATAGTGGATATTTACGTATTTTTCTCATGGTTTGCTGACAAACTTTTTCCATCGATCTACTAAACCGCTGAGGCATGGTATGGTGTAAAGCAGCTGCTTTCTCTTCAATGACTTGAGACTGTGCTCTCTTGATAACATATACACGATATGAATAGATATATGCAGATATAAATACATAAAATATAACTGTAACAAGAGGAAATAAGATAAAGACATCTAGGAGTTATCCCTTCTTGGACTAATTAATAATGAGTTTATATAGACCTAAAAAAAAAAGTATTGCAACACCAAATATAAAATGAAATAAAAAATGTCACTTTTATTTATCGGATAGAGTACACCTTTCCTACTTATTAACCTTAAATTAATTGTTTTTCGCCCATTAATTTCCCCATGAGCTGTCCGTGCGTGGCCGTCACTTAAAACTTTCAAAAGTCAAGTTTAAGGTACGGGTCAAAATGTATGCTGTATGTTATCTTGTTTGTGAAAAACTTATCAACAGTTGATGAAATGGGTCCTCCTCAACTTTCTACTGATGTTACAAATTATTGGCATGCGAGAAGCCGGAATGTCGTTAAGGCAGATAGCCCGACGCGTGGGGCACCACCATTCAACCATCAGCAGAATTGTAAGTAAAAATCAAAATACCAATTATGTGAAGTACCTTCCAAGATCTGGAAGACCTTCAGTAACTTCCGATCGTAAAAACAGAGCTCTTAGCCGAGTTATTCGAAGAAACCCCTTCATTAACAGTACAGTATTGAAAAGAGAGTGGTTTCCATATCGTGCACTCTCCACAAGAACCTTGAGAAATCGACTCAAAAGGGCAGGATACCGTTCTCAAAGGCCCGTGAAAAGGCCATTATTAACGGTAGACACACAACTGAACGATTACAGTGGTGTCGAGTTCGTCGTCGCTGTAATTTGGTATCTTGGAGAAGGGTGCATTGGTCCAACGAAAGCATTGGTCTCACGGACGGCCGAGTTCGTGTTTGGTGGAAGCCAAATACCGCATATGCCGAAAGGAACATTGTTGAGACAGTCGCTTTCGATGGTTGCTCCGTTATGGTGTGGGGATGCGTGTCTTATGACTGCAAGTTGGACCTGAAAACTGTTTGTGGTTACCTTAATGAACAAAGATACCAGCAGGAAATCCTTGAGTCAAGTGTAGTGCCGCATTTTGACAATCACCCGTTGAGGACAAGGCCCATTTTCATGAACGATAATGCACGACCGCATCGATCTTCAGGACGAGTCAGTGGAAACATTGCCCTAAGCATGTAGTCCCGATTTAAACCCCATAGAGCACATTTGGGACATCATCGGTCGAAAATTGCGAAAAATTATACCTCCTGTGCAAAATCTTGCAGAATTAGACAAAATATGTTTTCCTTTTTATCATTCTTTTTAAATCTTCACAGTGTTTAGAACATTGTTGTTTAAGGTTTATAGTATTGTTCGCTGCTTTAGTTCTAGATCATTTACTGTTTTTCAGATTGTTATGTTAAATCAAATGTGTTATATTTTTGTATCATGTTTATTGCGAATGTTGTAGTTGATTCGTTCATGGTTGGCCAACCGCTAATTTTATCAGATATGTAAACGAAAATTACAAAATAATATGAAAGTAAAGCCTATATGCACCAGTATTTGTCAAAATGATACTCCTCCAGATTGACAGTGCTCTCATTTTCGGTTGCTATTTCGGTCCTACTACTTTTAATTGCAATGAAGCTTTACAAATATGAAAAAACGAATCTTACCTCAAATTCAGCGCATTTATTTCTCCAGTAATCTCGACAAATGATTTCATACTTTAACATGTACTCGCCAATTATTGTAAGTTTTTTTGCTTGCATAATATTTTTCTCTGTTTCTATAGCACATGCACTGCTTATTACTTTAGCTATTCCCATAATGGATCCTTCAAGTGTTGTCCATTTTCTGCTAAATTTATAATCCGTAATTTCTTGTAAATCTGATAGATGAAATATTTCGTTTCGCAGGTCTGTAATTTGTGTCATCCAATTATCTATTCCTAGCTCGTGCTTTCCACATTTCTGAATTATGAAGTTTCCTAGTGTGATATCAACCACTCTGACATCTATGTGTGCTTTTGCAGAATAATCACAGATGCAAACTTTCTTCCGGCATATTTTTTGTGATCACGGATTTTGTTCCCTTTGTCTGATTTATACAGTATCAGTAACTGCTTCCTTGTTATCAGTTTCTCTCCTTTGATGCTTGTTATCCTGCATTCGCAACATTGAGATGTTTCGTAAATATGCACCAACTTGTGTTTCTCCTTATTCAGAAATGTTTCAAAACTATCGGGTCTGAGTATCCTTTCTTTAATATACGTAGAGATAACAAGGTAAGCGACATCAACAATGAGAGCCACTAATCTGAAGTAGTTGTTTCTATGTTGTTGTGTCATATCTATATCTATACAAAAAATATTTATATTCATAAAGCAGTTCTTGTATAAGAATAGAAACTATATCAAGAAAGTTGTAAAATGAAATGTAAGTTAATGATTTATCATTATTTAATGTAAGATAAGATACTGTGCGAGTGTACACAGGTGCTCCAACAGAATTACGTTACCAATACGAATCTGTTGACCGATACGATATCTCTATTTTTCAACTCACAAGTGACTTTTTGGTGGCGGCCATATATCTTTATATACTAAAATTGTCGTTTAATTAGAAAATTCATCGATTGTGACATTTTCACTTATTTTAGATTCGCACTGCAGGTGATGAATGCAAAACAAGGGACAATTACACTGTATACAAACCCATGAAAGCAAAACCGGAGACAAGTACCCTGTATACAAACCCATGAATGCTACACAGGAGACGATTACCATGTATTCAAACCCATCACGGAAAAACAGGATACGATTAGCATGTATACAAACCCTTGAATGCAACACAGGAGATGATTACCATGTATACAAACCCATGAATGTAAAACAGGAGACGATAACCATGTATACAAACCCATGAATGTAAAACAGGACCAATTACCATGTATACAAACCCATGAATGTAAAACAGGAGACGATTACCATGTAAACAAACCCATGAATGTAAAACAGGAGACGATTACCATGTATACAAACCCATGAATGCAAAACAGGAGACATTACCATGTATACAAACCATGAATGCAAACAGGAGACGATTACCATGTATACAAACCCATGAATGTAAAACAGGAGACGATTACCTTGTATACAAAGCCATGAATGTAATACAGGAGACGATTACCATGTATACAAACCCATGAATGTAAAACCGGAGATGATTATCCTATATACAAACCCATGAATGTAAAACAGGAGACATTACCTATGTATACAAAGCCATGAATGAAAACAGGAGACGATTACCATGTATACAAACCCATGAATGCAAACAGGAGATGATTACCATGTATACAAACCCATGAATGTAAAACAGGAGACGATTACCATGTATACAAACCCATGAATGTAAAAAGGAGATTACCATGTATACAAACCCATGAATGTAAAACAGGATGATTACCATGTATACAAACCCATGAATGAAAACAGGAGACGATTACCATGTATACAAACCCATGAATGTAAAACAGGAGAGATTACCATGTATACAAAACCATGAATGCAAACAGGAATGATTACCATGTATACAAACCATGAATGTAAAACAGGAGATGATTACCATGTATACAAACCCATGAATGAAAACAGGAGAGATTACCATGTATACAAACCATGAATGTAAAACAGGAGATGATTACCATGTATACAAACCATGAATGTAAAACGGAGATGATTACCTGTATACAAACCAATGAATGTAAAACAGGAGACATTACCATGTATACAAACCATGAATTGAAAACAGGAGACGATTACCATGTATACAAACCCATGAATTAAAACAGGAGATGATTACCTGTATACAAACCCATGAATGTAAAACAGGAGATGATTACCATGTATACAAACCCATGAATGAAAACAGAATGATTACCTATATACAAACCCATGAATGTAAAACAGGAGAGATTACCATGTATACAAACCATGAATGAAAACAGGAGACGATTACCATTATACAAACCATGAATGTAAAACAGGAGATTACCATGTATACAAACCATGAATGTAAAACAGGAGATGATTACCACGATATAAAACCCATGAATGTAAAACAGGAGACGATTACCAGTATACAAACCATGAATGAAAACAGGAGAGATTACCATGTATACAAACCCATGAATGTAAAACAGGAGACGATACCATGTATACAAACCATGAATGTAAAACAGGAGATGATTACCATGTATACAAACCATGAATGAAAACAGGAGATGATTACCATGTATACAAACCCATGATGTAAAACAGGAGATGATTACCTGTATACAAACCCATGAATGTAAAACAGGAGATGATTACCATGTATACAAAACCATGAATGAAAACAGGAGAGATTACCATGTATACAAACCCATGAATGTAAAACAGGAGAGATTACCTGTATACAAACCCATGAATGTAAAACAGGAGAGATTACCATGTATACAAACCATGAATGAAAAAGAGATGATTACCATGTATACAAACCCATGAATGTAAAACAGGAGACGATTCCATGTATACAAACCCATGAATGAAAACAGAGATGATTACCATGTATACAAACCCATGAATGTAAAACAGGAGATGATTACCAGTATACAAACCATGAATGAAAACAGGAGATGATTACCATGTATACAAACCCATGAATGTAAAACAGGAGACGATTACCTTGTATACAACAACCATGAATGTAAACAGGAGACGATTACCATGTATACAAACCCATGAATGTAAAACGGAGATGATTACCTATTATACAAACCATGAATGTAAAACAGGAGACATTACCATGTATACAAACCCATGAATGAAAACAGGAGATGATTACCATGTATACAAACCCATGAATGCAAAACAGGAGACGATTACCCTGTATACAAACCATGAATGTAAAACAGGAGACGATTACCATGTATACAAACCCATGAAGTAAAACAGGAACGATTACCATGTATACAAACCCATGAATGAAAACAGGAGATGATTACCATGTATACAAACCCATGAATGTAAAACAGGAGACGATTACCATGTATACAAACCCATGAATGTAAAACAGGAGACGATTACCATGTATACAAACCATGAATGTAAAACAGGAGACGATTACCATGTATACAAACCCATGAATGCAAAACAGGAGAGATTACCCTGTATACAAACCCATGAATGTAAAACAGGAGACGATTACCATGTATACAAAGCCATGAATGCAAAAAAAGAAATGATTACCATGTATACAAAGCCATGAATGTAATATAGGAGATGATTACCATGTATACAAACCCATGAATGTAAAACCGGAGATGATTATCCTATATACAAACCCATGAACGTAAAACAAGAGACAATTACCATGTATACAAAGCCATGAATTGAAAACAGGAGACGATTACCATGTATACAAACCCATGAATGCAAAACAGGAGATGATTACCCTGTATACAAACCCATGAATGTAAAACAGGAGACGATTACCATGTATACAAAGCCATGAATGCAAAAAAAGAAATGATTACCATGTATACAACGCCATGAATGTAAGACAGGAGACGATTTCCATGTATACAAAGCCATGAATTGAAAACCAGAGACGATTACCATGTATACAAACCCATGAATGTAAAACAGGAGACTATTACCATGTATACAAACCAATGAATGCAAAACAGGAGATGATTACCACGTATACAAACCCATGAATGTAAAACAGGAGACGATTACCTTGTATACAAAGCCATGAATTTTATACAGGAGATGATTACCATGTATACAAACCCATGAATGTAAAACCGGAGATGATTATCCTATATACAAACCCATGAACGTAAAACAGGAGACAATTACCATGTATACAAAGCCATGAATTGAAAACAGGAGACGATTACCATGTATACAAACCCATGAATGCAAAACAGGAGATGATTACCCTGTATACAAACCCATGAATGTAAAACAGGAGACGATTACCATGTATACAAAGCCATGAATGCAAAAAAAGAAATGATTACCATGTATACAAAGCCATGAATGTAAAACAGGAGATAATTACCACGTATACAAACCCATGAATGCAACACAGGAGACGATTACCATGTATACAAACCCATGAATGTAAAACAGGAGACGATTACCATGTATACAAACCATTGAATGCAACACAGGAGACTATTACCATGTATACAAACCCATGAATGCAACACAGGAGATGATTACCTTGTATACAAACCCATGAATGTAAAACAGGAGATGATTACCATGTATACAAACCCATGAATGTAAAACAGGAGACGATTACCATGTATACAAACCCATGAATGTAAAACAGGAGATGATTACTATGTATACAAACCCGTGAATGCAAAACCGGAGACGATTACCATGTATACAAACCCATGAATGTAAAACAGGAGACGATTACCATGTATACAAACCCATGAATGTAAAACAGGAAATGATTACCATGTATACAAACCCATGAATGTAAAACAGCAGACGATTACCATGTATACAAACCCGTGAATGCAAGGCAGGAGACAATTACCATGTATACAAACCCATGAATGCAAGGCAGGAGACAATTACCATGTATACAAACCCATGAATGTAAAAGAACAGACGATTACCATGTATACAAACCCATGAATGTAAAACAGGAGACGATTACCTTGTATACAAAGCCATGCATGTAATACAGGAGACGATTACCATGTATACAAAGCAATGAATGTAAAACCGGAGATGATTATCCTATATACAAACCCATGAATGTAAAACAGGAGACAATAACCATGTATACAAAGCCATGAATTGAAAACAGGAGACGATTACCATGTATACAAACCCATGAATGTAAAACAGGAGATGATTACCATGAATACAAACCCATGAATGTAAAACAGATGACGATTATCCTATATACAAACACATGAATGTAAAACAGGTGACGATAACCCTATATACAAACCCATGAATGTAAAACAGGAGATGATTACCCTATATACAAACCCATGAATGTAAAATAGGAGATGATTACCATGAATACAAACCCATGAATGTAAAACAGGAGATGATTACCATGTATACAAACCGATGAATGCAAAACCGGAGACGATTACCCTGTATACAAACCCATGACTGTAAAACAGGAGATGATTACCCTGTTTACAAACCCATGAATGCAACACAGGGAATGATTACCATGTATACAAACCAATGAATGTAAAACAGGAGATGATTACCATGTATACAAACCCATGAATGTAAAACAGGAGCAATAACCATGTATACAAACCCATGAATGTAAAATAGGAGATGATTACCACGTATACAAACCTATGAATGCAACACAGGAGATGATTACCATGTATACAAACCAATGAATGTAAAACCGGAGACAATTACCATGTATACAAACCCACGAATGTATAACAGGAGATGATTACCATGTATACAAACCAATGAATGTAAAACAGGAGATGATTACCACGAATACAAACCCATGAATGTAAACCGGAGATGATTATCCTATATACAAACCCATGAATGTAAAACAGGAGACAATTATCATGTATACAAAGCCATGAATTGAAAACAGGAGACGATTACCATGTATACAAACCCATGAATGTAAAACCGGAGATGATTATCCTATATACAAACCCATGAATGTAAAACAGGAGACAATTACCATGTATACAAAGCCATGAATTGAAAACAGGAGACGATTACCTTGTATACAAAGCCATGAATGTAATACAAGAGATGATTACCATGTATACAAACCCATGAATGTAAAACCGGAGATGATTATCCTATAAACTAACCCATGAATGTAAAACAGGAGACAATTACCATGTATACAAAGCCATGAATTGAAAACAGGAGACGATTACCATGTATACAAACCCATGAAAGTAAAACAGGAGACGATTACCATGTATACAAAGCCATGAATGTAAAACAGGAGATGATTACCATGTATACAAACCCATGAATGCAAAACAGGAGATGATAACCACGTATACAAACCCATGAACGTAAAACAGGAGACGATTACCATGTATACAAACCCATGAATGTAAAACAGGAGATGAGTACCATGTATACAAACCCATGAATGCAAAACAGGAGACGATTACCATGTATACAAACCCATGAATGTAACACAGGAGATGATTACCATGTATACAAACCCATGAATGTAAAACAGGAGATGATTACCACGTATACAAACCCATGAATGTAAAACAGGAGACGATTACCTTGTATACAAACCCATGAATGTAACACAGGAGATGATTACCATGTATACAAACCCATGAATGTAAAACCGGAGACGATTACCCTGTATACAAACCCATGAATGTAAAACAGGAGACGATTACCTTGTATACAAACCCATGAATGCAACACAGGAGATGATTACCATGTATACAAACCGATAAATGCAAAACCGGAGACGATTACCCTGTATACAAACCCATGAATGTAAAACAGGAGATGATTACCATGTATACAAACCCATGAATGTAAAACAGGAGACGATTACCATGTATACAAACCTATGAATGTAAAACAGGAGATGATTACCATGTATACAAACCCATGAATGTAAAACAGGAGAAGATTACCATGTAAACAAACCCATGAATGTAAAATAGCAGACGATTACCATGTATACAAACCCATGAATGTAAAACAGGAGACGATTACCATGTATACAAACCCATGAATGTAAAACAGGAGATGATTACTATGTATACAAACCCGTGAATGCAAGGCAGGAGACAATTACCATGTATACAAACCCATGAATGTAAAACAGGAGACGATTACCTTGTATGCAAAGCCATGAATGTAATACAGGAGATGATTACCATGTATACAAACCCATGAATGTAAAACCGGAGATGATTATCCTATATACAAACCCATGAATGTAAAACAGGAGACAATTACCATGTATACAAAGCCATGAATTGAAAACAGGAGACGATTACCATGTATACAAACCCATGAATGCAAAACAGGAGATGATTACCCTGTATACAAACCCATGAATGTAAAACAGGAGACGATTACCATGTATACAAAGCCATGAATGCAAAAAAAGAAATGATTACCATGTATACAACGCCATGAATGTAAAACAGGAGACGATTTCCAGGTATACAAAGCCATGAATTAAAAACCGGAGACGATTACCATGTATACAAACCCATGAATGTAAAACAGGAGACGATTACCATGTATACAAAGCCATGAATGCAAAAAAAGAAATGATTACCATGTATACAAAGCCATGAATGTAAAACAGGAGATGATTACCACGTATACAAACCCATGAATGCAACACAGGAGACGATTACCATGTATACAAACCCATGAATGCAACACAGGAGACTATTACCATGTATACAAACCCATGAATGCAACACAGGAGACTATTACCATGTATACAAACCCATGAATGCAACACAGGAGATGATTACCTTGTATACAAACCCATGAATGTAAAACAGGAGATGATTACCATGTATACAAATCCATGAATGTAAAACAGGAGACGATTACCATGTATACAAACCCATGAATGTAAAACAGGAGATAATTACTATGTATACAAACCCGTGAATGCAAAACCAGAGACGATTACCATGTATACAAACCTATGAATGTAAAACAGGAGACGATTACCATGTATACAAACCCATGAATGTAAAACAGGAAATGATTACCATGTATACAAACCCATGAATGTAAAACAGCTGACGATTACCATGTATACAAACCCGTGAATGCAAGGCAGGAGACAATTACCATGTATACAAACCCATGAATGCAAGGCAGGAGACAATTACCATGTATACAAACCCATGAATGTAAAAGAGCAGACGATTACCATGTATACAAACCCATGAATGTAAAACAGGAGACGATTACCTTGTATACAAAGCCATGCATGTAATACAGGAGACGATTACCATGTATACAAAGCCATGAATGTAAAACCGGAGATGATTATCCTATATACAAACCCATGAATGTAAAACAGGAGACAATAACCATGTATACAAAGCCATGAATTGTAAACAGGAGACGATTACCATGTATACAAACCCATGAATGCAAAACAGGAGATGATTACCCTGTATACAAACCCATGAATGTAAAACAGGAGATGATTACCATGTATACAAAGCCATGAATGCAAAAAAAAGAAATGATTACCTTGTATACAACGCCATGAATGTAAAACAGGAGACGATTTCCATGTATACAAAGCCATGAATTGAAAACCGGAGACGATTACCATGTATACAAACCCATGAATGCAACACAGGAGACGCTTACTCTGTATAAAAACCCATGAATGCAACACAGGAGACTATTAGCATGTAAACAAAGCCATGAATGCAAGGCAGGAGACAATAACCATGTATACAAACCAATGAATGTAACATAGGAGACGATTACCATGTATACCAACCCATCAATGCAACACAGGAGACGATAACCATGTATACAAACCAATGAATGCAAAAAAGGAGACGATAACCATGTATACTTATCCATGATGTCAAAACAGGAGACGATTACCATGTATACAAACCCCGTTTCGCTTGTTTTTCAATTCGTTCGATTCCATTACTTTTTTTATGAATTAATCAACTTTGAACATAGGTACACAAACACGGATAACTAAATTTTACGCAATATTTAATATCAGCAATTTCATCATTGAGCTTCAGAGAACGTACTTCCTTTGATTATCACGCAGAGTAAAAGTAGAATCTTTAGATTTGTATACGGTAAACAATAAGTGGGATGTGTCGGGTGGGTATGAGGTTTCAAAACAATAAATTCTTTTAAAAATGTTGTCATGATCGAAATGTACATTCCCGTTTTTTTGTATAGCATATAGAGTTTACAAATTTAACAATCATACGGAATTTCTACTACCACCATGTACTTAAAATCACTCGAAAAATGGTTGGAATACCAACGGGGTTATAAATTAACGGATTTATAAAGATATATTACTGCAGATAATCAACATAGAAGTATAAGATAAAGATAAGGGCTCTGCTTTTAGGTATTCAAATCCATAAAGAGATACACCAAATAAAAGTCCTTTCCTCTAACCTAAAGCAACCCATGTACCATACATGTATACAAAACTGTCACTTACGACTCATTTGCGACAGTTAAATGTATTTAATAAATGACATACTAGAAGGATTGTCAGTAGACGCTGTATACGTTTCCGAGGTTGGCCAGGTATGACGAACATAACCGGTTTAAAAATACACATTTAAAACACTTCTATTTTCCGTAGTATAAATACACTATTGCTCTTGTAACACAAGAAGCGATGAACTGTGATCTCTTCATTAAGTCGCTTTGAAAATTGTATCGATCGTTATGTTTGATGAAGTTGGTATATGTCTTTAATGCATTAAGTAAACATATTGTGTTCCGTCTTTGTCATTCTTAACAAAATCATAACGATCTCAAATTCTTGAATATGATCACGTTTTAGAATTTTACATATATGATAATGTGATCATACGAAACAAGTTTGAAGACACAATTATGAATTCATAAAAATGACAAAGATCTTTGATATATACGTAGTTTATTGAATTGTTTGAAACGTTTATAACATTGTTTTACACATATAGACATTTATTGTGGAAGTATGTTCACAAGTGCAGAATTTCGACAACCGTGTATTTACGGTTTTATATGTAAACATTGCATAACTTTTATTTTATAGACCGTACTGAATGGTATACAAAAACTGATCAAACAGAGTTATGAGGAAAAACGACTGAAATTTAACGGTCACAATTACGAATTGAATGTCTCGATACTTTAACGACATGTTTCGCGGTCTAAGATCTTTTGATATTAGAAAATAGTCTGAACTGTATTTGTACCGGTTGAGTCTTCGTTGATTGTGACATTTAAGTGAGTGTAGATTCGTATGGCAGGTGATGCATGCGCATAAGGTGAGGCTTATCTGTAGACGCAATTGGTCCATTACTTTTGAAGTACCTGCGATTCCCGCATTTTTCGTTTGCTATATTGATTTGTCTCTTTTTAACCAATTTACGAGATTTGAACATTAAAACAAATTACTGTCGTCTTTAATTCATAGACACTTATTCATTATTGAAATTGTATTTGGTTGTGATGCTGTTTCATTGGCATTCGCCCAAGTTATCACATTTGTTACGTTGATTTTATTTTATAACATGAGTCAGAAGATTAAGGATAACATGCACTCTTTGAATTCAGCGCTTACTTCCTTTTACTGATATTTCTCATTCTTGTTGTCTTTTCTTCTTAAAGAAAATCAGTTTTGTCATTCTTAAACTTTAGATCTTTTCCCACTTTTCATTCTCTAAAATCAATGACCCACATCTTAAAAGTGACAGTGATTATAGCTTTGTTCTATTATTTGATCGTGTAGTTTAAACACTATTTGTAATACTGTGAATACCTTGCATAGAGAGTTAAATTGTCTTCACTTGGTTTTATCATATTTAAACTGACCTGAGGACATTTACAATCAAATCGAATCATCTTTTGTTTCAGAGGTATTAACATTAGGTTTTTAAGATTGATAAAATGTAGAATAACGTTTATTAAACTAAATGTGCTTACCTGAAACTATTTGATCAAGAGTCAAATAAGACAAAGATGATAAAATGAATGTTGTCCATGATAAATTATTGACTCGTAAGTACAGTGTCCATTTTGCAATATTATCACACATTCATCATCTTATTTAATTGTTATTTGATATAACTTCCATTTTCAACACAACGGATTCTGCATTTGAACTTTAAACCGATATTTTGGGATTCATTCGGACAAACCACAAAATTTATAAATGTATTATGTTTATATTGCGACTGATATAAAATACTCGTTGAATTTTAAATCAAAAGTTTAAACATGATACCTGATATTATTCACTAAAAACTGACAGACCATGCACATGCTTTTTGACATAAAGTTTAAAGTCTAGTATTTAACATTGACCTACATTAAAATTGCAAAAATGTATTTAAAACTCGTCCAGAATTTAAAGTTAACATGTTTTTTTTTATGTTTTTAGTAAAAGAAACTTTTAAATGAATGCATAAGGAAATCCAAACAAAAGAGTAATGTTCTCACATGTTGAAACCCGATCATGTTCTTGTTTATATAAACAAATTAATTTCTTTTGAAAATGTATTTAAAACTACCCCGAGAATGCACCTATTGTTGTACAAAAGTGGATGTTTGGTTGAAAATAGGTCGTAACTTTGGCGATCTGAATTAAAAGTCGGCTCACGTTATATAATCTTGGTATTTGGTCGCAATCTTATACAACGCCAACACAACGTCGGATGTCATATGTCGATCTGTACTTTGACCTACAATTGTTTTTATTTGACACATTGTGACTTGGATGGAGAGTTGTCTACTTGACACCCATACCACATCTTCTTATTTCTGTTAAAAAGAAAGGATGGACACATACACTGAACGAATAAGATTGGTCTATGACACAATATTACACATAAGTTGCATATATAACAAAGTTGTTACAGGTAAAAAGGAAAAATATGTATAGGAAGAAAGTCAATAAGACCACTCTTACCTGAGACAATATGGCGTTGAATAAAAAAACTTTCACAGGTAAATCTAAATTTAATTATTTTGTTGTTAGGAGTACGGAAGTTAACATTTCTTTATAAAACTTATAAAATTATTGTTCAGAGTAAGAGTACAAAAGTAAACTTTTAGCGTCATAATAAATACAAAAGGTGGTATCATTTGGTATTAGCTTGAGAATAATTAATAATATACTTAAATATATTTTCGAAAGCATTACATCTTCTATTAACTCATATTATTCATAGTAAATGTAGTTTTTGCGAATTAGCTTAAATATATAGGTAAATTTATCTCATCCTTATAAATATACTTATATATATATATAGATTTCTTTTTTATATAGATTAGATCGTTGGTTTTCCCGTTTGAATGGTTTTACACTAGTAGTTTTTAGGGCCCTTTATAGCTTGCTGTTCAGTGTGAGCCAAGGTTCCGTGTCTTGACCTATAATGGTTTACTTTTATAAATTATGAATTGGATGGAATGTTGTCTCATTGGCACTCATACCACATCTTCCTATCTATTCTATTAAATGAGAAGACCTCATTTTGTGTGTTCCTTCCACAATAAATTAATCATCATGCCTCTGTGTCCTATAGATACAATGCATAGTCGCATTTATGATCCTTGCTTATGATTATTCACTTTGGGTTATTTTGGGAGGAAAACGAAAAAAGGCGTCATGATAGTGTTTCCGTCATCGGAATGACTTTTGAGTCATATAAAAAACTTCCGTTTAGGATTGTTTTAAAATTACACATAATTTTCATAAGTACTTTGGGACAGGACAATTATTTTCGCGTTATTCTGTAAACAATAATCATACATATAATGCAAATAAAGTGTATTTGCTATTTACTACCCGCTGCGGTCAATGTTAGGTTTATAGTATTTATAGTATATGCCGGTATGTTCATAGTATACAGAAAAACAGAAAACAAAATATGTCGGTCTTTGGAATAAAGGGGGAGTGCTAAAAAAAAATTTCCTGTCCCCAAGTACCTATAAATTTGATACCTTTCCTGAAATTCTCCAGTTATAACTTTTTTTAACAAAAACGTATCCTACAACAGTTTACATACGTTCTACATGCCCGCAATTTCGCGGGTGTATTCTAGTATCTAATTAATATGATATTAGAGGCCAAACACATTAAACGTCCGCCATCTGGCCTAAGTTGTCATGCCTACATCAAAAGTCCGTAAGATCGGTTTCTACGTGAGAAGTCATATTATTACAGTTTTTTGGAGAATCTAGCAAATCATTGATTAATTGATCGATCTTAATCATCTAGTAGACTACCAAGTGGACTAAATTCTACAATACATTGACCCTTGTTGTAATCAGTATGATTGTAATCATAAAACCGAAACATGATTATAATTAGTAAAAGAGGTACCAAGTGCAATAGGTCCTTTTAGACATGTACAGAATATATAACCATAAACAAGTTTATGTAACAATTATAAATAAAACATTTGATAAACAACAGATTAACACAATATTTCAGTGATTAAGGAGATCATGTTAAAATCCTGATGTAAAAAGTGTATACATGTATAATGTCTTTAGTTTAGATTTTTAATTTTCATTATGGTTTATAGTGTTGATAGTGGAACTCTTTGACATACGAAAGTATGATTACCCTGCAAAGGGTGTTAGGGTCCTGAGAAGAAGAGGGTACTATTTGCCTGACATTTTCAGCTTTGTAATATCATCTGTTGGTGCTTTAACTAAAGTTGCATCACATTAAATACGACTTATCAAATGATTTATAAGTTTATCATCAACACAATGGGTGCCAAATGTGGAGCAGGAACTGTTTATCCGGTCGGAGTGATTGAGTGCTCCCAATTTTTTGTAGCGGTTTGTGAAGTTTGAGTTTTCTGTGTACTATTTTGTTACGTATACTGTTGTTCGTTTTCTTGTCTTTTTTTTTAAATCATGGTTAACAGTTACTAAGGAGTAATACAAAGCCGTGCCTGTTTTTCATTTTTATTGCGACTACCTTGAAAAAATAAAATTCAAAACACACCAGTCTGCTAGAAGATAAATACGAACTCCTATGACGATTTGTCATTCTAATCATTTGCTGTTTAGCTTGTTGTTAAAACATATGCAAAAACCAATCACAATATACTGTTTTACACCATTATTTATACCAAAAAACGTGTTATTCTATAATTACAAAAACTTTAACATGCATAAAGTGAATATGCCGTAACACTTTATATCTAATCCGATAAATAAAAACATACGGGGAAAATGAAAGTTATGTAATTGAGGGTTTTCATAAAAAGTTTGTTGGTTTTCTGTCGCTTTGTTTATCTGTGGCTTGATACAAATCTCAAGAGGAAATGTTTTATTCGATTTACAATTTGTCCAAGGTTCAGTATTGAGTATACTGTGTAGGTGATTGATCACAAACACATCACATTCTGTATCTGTCTTCCCCAAACCAGACACCTGTAATTCAGTGGTTGTCGTTGTTTGTCTTTTGTCGCTTTGCATATCTGTGATATGTTTACAACTTGTCCAAGGTTAAGTATGGAGGTAAGCAATCGATAAATAATACATCACATTCTTTATGTGTATGCCCTTAGCCAGACGCCTGTAGTTCAGTGGTTGTCGTTGTTTGTCTTAAAACATAATTATTTTTCGTTAAATGCTAACTCCTATGCAGATTTGTCATTCTAATCATTTGCTGTTTACCTTCTTGTGAAAACATATGCAAAAACCAATCACACTATACTGTTTTCACCATTATTTATAATTAGTTTTCGTTAAATGCTTTTAGCATAAAAAGTACAAGAAAAAAAAAGATTAAAAAAGGAAAATTCAAAAATGGCAAAATACAAAAGTTAAACATACAAAAATGTGTCCTTCGATCTTTTAAGGTGTGTTGTATTATTGGCATAGCACCACATATTTCAAACTGGAATCAGCCATATGAAAGATGTATCACATTGGACTAGAATTTAATATTATTTTGTTTAAAGTATGATAGAAATAAAATGTAAGGTATACATCGATACATTAAATGTATTAGTACTTTATATTTTTTATCATTTAGGAGTTGCATGGAGAAATATTTAATGAACAGTATAGGCAATAGCTAGAAGGGCTACAAAGGATTAAATGAAAAGAGAAAGCATTTATACAAATTTTACAAATATATCATGTTTTGGACCAGTTTTGCACACACTGGGGAAATATGGTGTTGTAAACCATTATTTCATGTCTTTCCTTTAGTGAAGCATTTTAAAAATTCACAACAGAAAGCCTTGTGAATAGGATTTTAAAAATAACTATTGAATACATATTGTTTCTCTTGTTTGGAAGAAATACCAGTATAAATACAGTAGCCCTTTTCACAAAAAATCTTATGTGTAAAAATAATTTTATGATAAAACTATTTAATTGAATTGTTAAGGAGTATTTAAGACTTATTAGTTTTACATTTAAGAATTTTTGTGAAAATGCCTTCTGGTTCCCTGATATGAAGCACAACATTTGGTGACAAATAATTAGAAAAAAATTGTATAACTTTAATTACAAGAATATCAAAAGCCAAATGACCATTGATAATTTATATTAACTAGAACACACCCGCGAAATCGCGGCCATATATTTATAGAGACTCTCTTTATAATATATCACTATTCCAATACTTTACTACTCACTGAGGTCACTGATTCAGTGGATAATTAAGTATTGGAATAATAACTTTTATTATCTTTTTACTTTAGATAGTCAAGAGGAGACTCAACATGGACCATCGCATGCTGCTTTAAAATCGGTTTTGATTGGTTCCTTTGAATTTATTCTTGAATCTGATTGAAGGGTCATAGACTAATAGTATGTGGAAAACATTAGTTCACTATTAACCTTTAAGATTGTGATACAAACGTTGGAACAATATTTGAGTACTTAATATATATATATATATCTATGCGAATTAGTGCAATATGATTGTTTTGACATGACTGAGACATGAGAAATAATATATTTGTTATAAAACTTTTTGTTTGTAATTTTTGCAAAAATGATGAATTTGATTAGTTACAAAGTTATAAATTATTTGTGTACCAACTGATAGTGCCTCTGTTGTGTTTCTAGCATTGACCACACAGAAAAATGAAAACAACTATGCTATAAGTGTATACTAAAATATTAACTACTGGTGTATTTTACAATCAGAGGCGAATTGAGAGGGGACAGGTAGCCCGGGCCCTCTTTTTGAGAAAATTTGGTTGGTTATATAGAGAATTTACTGAAGCTTGAAGGGAACGGGTCCTATCTTAGGCAGCTAGTGGACCCCCACTTATACTTATGGTAATGTCTAGATTCCCCACTGACAATGAGATTGTTTGACACACTATTTACTAAGCATTACATTTTGATAAGGCATTTTAATGACTTAGTACTTTATGACTCTGTAAGGTGTTTATAAATCATCATCCCTCTGCTCCTATGCCAACACCCAGAAAATTATTCCACACAAACGTTTGATAGGGGCTATCTTGCATTGATGTGTGCTAATAGCTTAAATTTAAGATGAGAACAAAGCATGATTTTTTGTGATCCAGAAGATGTTCAAATTAGGTTTCGCTCTTTTATATGGTTTTGTGTTTATGTTCTTTGAGATTCTTTTTTTTCTCATGAACCATTTCACAATGGTTTTATTTTATCTTTCAAAAATCTTTATATGAAGTTCAAAGGTTGCAATATAATAGCATATGGCAGATGCACAAAACACTTGTGATAAAAATAAAATTTTATCAAGGTTGCACAGTAGAAATATCACATCAAACTCAAAATTAAGTAAATTTATATAAAGTTGGACTGTAAATATCACATTGTTTGTTTACATAGCTATCACCAAAGTATATAGCTAACACATTACTGTAGGTTGAACATTGAAAGTAGCACATTTTTTGCTGCAAATAGCATTTACAATGAAATTATTATCTAAAGATATACAACATGTGCTATGGGTTGAATTGGAGAGACTTATTTACTTGTTGAATATTTCATTTAAAAAGATTGATATTTAATCCCAAATGATTTGGTCCCTCCCAGTGTAACCAATCTTTCCTACTTGTGAAAATGAGGGTTTGTATGGTGTTTATCAAATAAGATTAATAAGTGACAAAGGAATAGAGGATCAATAAATAAAGAAGATAATAATGGGCAAAAAAAGAATAGAGAAGAACAACAGCCTCATTAATTTAGACAGTGTGTGATATTTATACCTTGGGTCTTTAGAATCTTTGGTATGCTTGGATTTACATTGTTCATAGGTACTATTTTAAGCTTATGATTAACACAGATTATTTTGCTGCTTTTTTTTACACTTTAAACAGTCATTGATGAAATTGGCTATTACACAAACATTATTACGTTTAAATCACTTATTTCCATTAGATAAAGCTGTAATATGATTGGTTAATTGTTGTTTGCTTTATTTCCAGTGGCAAATATTTCAATAATGTTCAGAAAGTTATGAGTTTATCTATTTATAATCTTAATGTATTACAGGTTAAAATAGCAAATTAAGTCATGTTGCATAATGCAAATTGCGTACATGAGGAAATGTGACTTGACTTTATAGTAATTTTATATCTTTATTTTTTATTTGTAAGTACAGAACAAAATTTTGTAAATAAATGAAAAAATATATAAATAAATTCATTTTTATACGTTTGAGTTGTTTTTCATTTTATGACAGAAATCCAGATATATAATACAAATGTCAGAATGCAACTTAACAAAATAAGACAGAAAGGAAAAGGCAATGGAAAATCATAATTCTTGATGCTATTTAGACATTCACAACCTAATTATTTATATTCCTTTTGTCCTTGAGATCGTAGGAAGACTTATAAGCAAATTATTAGTTCATAGTCTAAAGTTAGCTAACATCAAATTATTACAAAAAAAAATCTTTTGAACCCTGCCAGACAGACATGTACACCTTACAATCATAACATGCTTAAAATATAGTTGGCCTATTGCATATAGTACATTTATCTAAGAAACAACTTAACCAGGAAAACTGAAGATTGACCAATGATCAATAAAAATTGGGTCATGGTCAGATGATAATTAACAGACAGACATATACACCATACATTATTTCATACACCCAATGTGGCTGATCTCTTGTTTAAAGTATTAGAAAACAGAGCCGTTGAAAATCGAAAAATAACATTGGGCAATGAACCGTGGCAATGAGATTAATGTCAAACAAAACTTGCCAGAATGACATCTACATCGTTAAATATTTGTGTATACACAAAATATAGTTGACCTATTGCATACAGTATGAGAAAATCGGCCCAAAACACAAAATCTTTACTTTAACCACTGAACCCGAACATTGAAGTCAAGGTCGGATGACATCTATACAAGTTGGACATGTACACCTTACAATCATTCCATAACCAAATATAGTAGACCTATTGTAATAGTATCATACCTGCCAATTTTTCGAAATGCACATGGGGGTTTTGCGTGCAAGATGGCTGTCATAGTTCTAAAAAGAAAACTTCAAGGGGGCCTGCAAATACATTTGATTGTTGTTTTTTGGCTTCTTCATACTTTTATAAGCCTAAAGTCATTGTAAAATTAATTGCTTTGTTGAAATTGTAGACAACATTACTCTTTTAAAATTTCAATTTTGGAGCCCTCGCAAATAGTGACAGTTGGCAGGTATGTAGTATCTGAGATATAGACTGGACTACCAAAACTTTACCTTGTTCACTTATCTATGAAATGAGGTCGAGATCAAACAGTTTAACGGACTCTATGGACTTTGCAAGTTAAACATATACCAAAAAAAGTTACCCTGTTACTGATAAGTTATAAATTAGCAATGCAAAATCTTTGTTTTCAAGTAGTCACTGAACCATGAACATTAGGTCTAGGTTTAGAAACTTCATAACACAAGACAGATGTATACAAAGTGTGGAAGATTTAGGTATTCTACATTCTGAAATATGATTTTTTTTTAGAAGTTTGTTAATGCCACACCCTTCTGGATCGCTTTTAGGTGTCACACCACCAATTACTCCCTCCAATGTAGAACATATGTGAAAGTAGGCATACTCGGACAAACAATAGTGCATTTGATGGCGTTGTTTACTTAAAATAACCAACAAATTGGCAGAAATGAAACTTTTGGGGAATGAGAAAATATTAAGACCATTTTTAATTTACCTGTTTATGAGTTTGCATGCAAAATTGAGGATTAATGCACTCTATTTAAGATTTCCAGAAAACCAGGAGTTATTTTTAGTGGTAGCTATATTCAGAAGACCTCTTCTTTCTTATAAGATTTTTTGAACATCTGGTGAAAATTGACATATAGAAAGCTGATACCTGCACAATTCAGGATATACCTGGTTTATATGATATTATAAACTTAAAATCATATGAAACCTCAAATCCAAAAAAAATATGCATATGTTTTTTATAACTAAATGGAAAATTTGCATTATACAACTTATTTACATATACTTTTTTCTGAGGAAAATTCTTTAATTTGTCCACATTTAGAAGAAGTTTACTTATTTTTAATTGCTTGCTTCCAGGAAGCAATTCGTCGACATATTTTCCGTATGCATAGTGACCTGAACGTAACCCTTCTCGATAAAATCCGGTGATCGTAATACGCATGGATCTGTCATTAAGATAAACAATTATCTGATTCTACATGTTAAACACGTGCTCACTACCCATGCTTTTTGTTATTTGTTTACTATAATGTTACAATCTGTAAACTTCTGCTTCAAAACACGGCATTTAATGAGCAGCCATATTTGTTAAATCATAACAGACAGAGAGCAAAACAATTGACGATTATACGATATATTTGCGTAAAAAATGATAAAATCGTGCACAGAGGACTAAGTTAATGATATATATATGCATTGGTTTAAGAATTGGATAATTGGATTATTTTTTCAACACTCACTCGTCACTCCACCATTTTCTACATTAGAAAATGCCTGTACCAAGTCAGGAATATGACAGTTGTTATCCAATTCGTTTGATGTGTTTGGACTTTTGATTTTGCCTTTTGATTTTGGACTTTCCTTTATGAATTTTCATCGGAGTTCAGTAATTTTGTGTTTTTATTTTTTTCATTTCATATGACATTAAGGTAAATATTTAGAAAGCTGTGAAAATTGCAAAATTTGATTGAACAGATAGGGACTTCTAATTGGTGGTCTGACACCTATTACTATGTCGAGTTTTTTGTGGCAGAAGTCGCAAGCTCGACAATAATTACTATCCACATTGATATGTGTCCACACTGGTAGCTTTTTTATATTAAATTAAGGCTTTGAATTGTAGTTTTCCGGTCAAATAGCCACTGCCTTAAATAGTCGACCTTGTGATATAATAGTGCTATTTAAAACTACATCATAAAAGATTACACTTTTAAAAGTTATCTGAATTTCAAATGGACACATGATTTAACATTTGCAATATGGTGTCACCAACTCTTCATATTTTTATTCAGGTTAATCATTTGAGAATGCTGCAACAGTTCTCTTTTGAAATATACCACTTGTCTTGAGGTCTCGCTCAGTTCGCAAAGAATTCAAGGTTATCAGAATGTGTTCAGCAAAATCTGGTAATTTGGAGTAGTGATGGAGCACAGATTTTATTTTGTCATTTATGCTTTCAATCCTGTTCAATCCTGTTGTTGTCGCGATTCCAAAGATTAATACCATCCTTAAGCCCATCAACCCATTCCTGTCTGATGTGCCAATTTCTGTTAAAGTATGATATTACTAAGTTTGATGATTTTTCGCAAAGTTCTTTGTAAAAAGTTTTATATTCATCCTCTAATTTTGAGTAGACTATCTTTTCTGCATAATTTTTGATAGATATAGGAAAATGTAGTATGCGTACGTGCCAATGAGATAACTCTCCATCCAAGTCACAATTTATAAAAGTAAACCATTATAAGTCAACACGGAGCCTAGGGTCACACCGAACAGCAAGCTATAAGGTAGCAATACACAGTTAGAAGTTTAGTTTCGCATTATGGCCCCTGTGAATTTTTTAAATATGAAAGTTTTTGTACAATAAAATTGATTTTTAGGTAACTGAAGAATAATAGAGCCTTCTTAGTGGGTTTATATGAACATTTCAGGCCATTTCAATGATTGACAGTCCGTATTTTCCTATCCGTACCGTTCATAGGTCCATAAATTATTGTAGTGTTTATCAACAAAGATTTTGTGCTCGATCTTTTTAATTCAATTTTATGGAAAAACAAGCAGGAAGACATATGATTTTTTTTGGACCACTTGATAGATATAAACCTATGGATTCAGGAAAGGTATCACTGTAATTCAATGAAATTTTCCTTTAGACCAAATTTTGGAGACTTTTGTGACATGTTCACCCCCCTTTTTTGCTATATTTTGTATCTAAGAAATGCAGATTGTTGCCATGGTTACACCCAAAAGGGATTATATTTCACCCTTATGACCATTAGAAATCAAATCTATGGAAGATTCTCTTTCTACAAGTATATACATGCATAACACACATATAAAGCCTTCTTTGTTAGACAGGAGGGGAAAGGGGGTGTATACAAATTATGAGTGTCAAATTTAAGTTTTTTTCCTAACTGTGTATTGCTACCTTATGGCATTTGAAAAAGCAAATAATTGCCTTTTTTTCAGACAAACATACCACAAAACTATTGATATTTAGGTTATAGATACAATTCTAAGGAAGAAACAACCTTTAGTATGACAATGTATGTTAGTTTTGTTGTTTATTGTCCTTAGCAACCAATACATTTTGACACATAGACTTGGTTCCGTTATTAATTGATACTTTATTGGCTACCCCTTGGAAAAGAAATTGCGCGTTATGTAGAACCTTAGAAGGGAACGCTTTATATTTTTTCATGCGACTAAATCAAATTTATTATTTTAGCAAGTATAAAGTCACAATTTAGCATGAATTAAGCCCAATTTTTTCCCCGCTGTTATAAATAAATTCAGTATTGACTAAATTTTAACCAAGGCCTTGGTATGGTAATACACAACAAAATTGACCTTCTAGAGCTTTGAAATAGCTTTAACTTGTAAAAGTTGTCTACTGTTAAGGTTAATTTAGGTTTTTAAACAAGGAAAGACAGGCTTAGAAGGTATAGTTTTAGAAAATTGACTAAAAAAGGAGAAAATGCACTTTGACATGGCATGTCTCATAAAATCACTTTTTTGTTGCATTTCAGTGTCAACTGCTAACCTTCATAAAATATTTATTTCTGAACCGATTTTCAAAACTAGCAGGCGAAAATGCTCGTTTTAACTAGTAGAAAACAGAAATCCATTTAAAGTGGAATTGGGGAAAAAAATGTTAATCCTTAAGGTAGCAATACACAGTTAGAAGTTTAGTTTCGCATTATGGCCCCTGTGAATTTTTAAATATGAAAGTTTTTGTACAATAAAATTGATTTTTAGGTAACTGAAGAATAATAGAGCCTTCTTAGTGGGTTTATATGAACATTTAGATTGATTTTAACATGTTTTATAGGCCATTTCAATGATTGACAGTCCGTATTTTCCTATCCGTACCGTTCATAGGTCCATAAATTATTGTAGTGTTTATCAACAAAGATTTTGCGCTCGATCTTTTCAATTCAATTTTATGGAAAAACGAGCAGGAAGACATATGATTTTTTTGGACCACTTGATAGATATAAACCTATGGATTCAGGAAAGGTATCACTGTAATTCATTGAAATTTTCCTTTAGACCAAATTTTGGAGACTTTTGTGACATGTTCACCCCCCTTTTTTTGCTATATTTTGTATCTAAGAAATGCAGATTGTTGCCATGGTTACACCCAAAAGGGATTATATTTCACCCTTATGACCATTAGAAATCAAATCTATGGAAGATTCTCTTTCTACAAGTATATACATGCATAACACACATATAAAGCCTTCTTTGTTAGACAGGAGGGGAAAGGGGGTGTATACAAATTATGAGTGTCAAATTTAAGTTTTTTTCCTAACTGTGTATTGCTACCTTATGGCATTTGACAAAGCAAATAATTGCCTTTTTTTCAGACAAACATACCACAAAACTATTGATATTTAGGTTATAGATACAATTCTAAGGAAGAAACAACCTTTAGTATGACAATGTATGTTAGTTTTGTTGTTTATTGTCCTTAGCAACCAATATAGACATTTTGACACAAAGACTTGGTTCCGTTATAAATTGATACTTTATTGGCTACCCCTTGGAAAAGAAGATTGCGCGTTATGTAGAAACCTTAGAAGGGAACGCTTTATATTTTTTCATGCGACTAAATCAAATTTATTATTTTAGCAAGTATAAAGTCACAATTTAGCATGAATTAAGCCCAATTTTTTTCCCGCTGTTATAAATAAATTCAGTATTGACTAAATTTTAACCAAGGCCTTGGTATGGTAATACACAACAAAATTGACCTTCTAGAGCTTTGAAATAGCTTTAACTTGTAAAAGTTGTCTACTGTTAAGGTTAATTTAGGTTTTTAAACAAGGAAAGACAGGCTTAGAAGGTATAGTTTTAAAAAATTGACTAAAAAAGGAGAAAATGCACTTTGACATGGCATGTTTCAAAAAATCACTTTTTTGTTGCATTTCAGTGTCAACTGCTAACCTTCATAAAATACTTATTTCTGAACCGATTTTCAAAACAAGCAGGCGAAAATGCTCGTTTTAACTAGTAGAAAACAGAAATCCATTTAAAGTGGAATTGGGAAAAAAATGTTAATCCTTAAGGTAGCAATACACAGTTAGAAGTTTAGTTTCGCATTATGGCCCCTGTGAATTTTTTAAATATGAAAGTTTTTGTACAATAAAATTGATTTTTAGGTAACTGAAGAATAATAGAGCCTTCTTAGTGGGTTTATATGAACATTTAGATTGATTTTAACATGTTTTATAGGCCATTTCAATGATTGACAGTCCGTATTTTCCTATCCTTACCGTGCATAGGTCCATAAATTATTGTAGTGTTTATCAACAAAGATTTTGCGCTCGATCTTTTCAATTCAATTTTATGGAAAAACGAGCAGGAAGACATATGATTTTTTTTGGACCACTTGATAGATATAAACCTATGGATTCAGGAAAGGTATCACTGTAATTCATTGAAATTTTCCTTTAGACCAAATTTTGGAGACTTTTGTGACATGTTCACCCCCCTTTTTTGCTATATTTTGTATCTAAGAAATGCAGATTGTTGCCATGGTTACACCCAAAAGGGATTATATTTCACCCTTATGACCATTAGAAATCAAATCTATGGAAGATTCTCTTTCTACAAGTATATACATGCATAACACACATATAAAGCCTTCTTTGTTAGACAGGAGGGGAAAGGGGGTGTATACAAATTATGAGTGTCAAATTTAAGTTTTTTTCCTAACTGTGTATTGCTACCTAAAGGGCCCCAAAAATTACTAAAAAAGTGTAAAACCATTCACGGTCTAATCTATATAAAAAAAAGAGAAATACTCACGAACCATATAAACAGACGACAACAATGTCACTAACATATTACTATGCAACATGCATACGGATCTTTATTACACAATGTCACCAACAGATTACTTTGCAACATGCATTAAGTACGTATCACACAAAATCACATATATACAACTTCTATTTGCAACGTCCACCAATATTTAATATCACCTTGTTAATCTGCAACTAACCACAATAACACAATGACACATTTACACTTGCAGAAATCCTTCAATGCACAAGGAATATATATATAAACACAGCTGAACTCACGCAATAACTATCCCTTTGAGTTCCCACACAATGAATATTATCCAACTGGTAAGTTTTAACACAGTGCACTTTCACTTATACACTTCCACAATATAACAACTTGCAACACCAGCAAGAAACACCTTGTATTCTCACTAATTCAAATCTATGAAGTATTCACACCTCCACATAGTACAACTTGCAACACCAGCAAGTATACACCTTGTATTCTCATTAATACAATAACCACTTATATATATATCAGATTCACTTTAAACATTGTATCACAATCACTATTGCAATATCCACATATAAATCCAAACACTATTTATATATCATTTGGAATCAATTAATTCACTCTACTTACCAGTTGGAAAATAATCTCTGTTGTTATCACTTCAACGGTCCACACATACAAAGTTTCTCTGTCTTGAGCTGGCTTATATACTACCATATGGAACGGTCCATTATACGTGAAGGGGTGAAAATCAAGACTATACCAAATTTAGGGGTGTTGTAAGTAATACATGGTGCTCCAACTATGGAGAAACTTATATACATATAGAAACATAATTAATAGGGAAAGACAACTGGTGTTTCACATCAAAATAAATAAACTATGACCAATTTCCGTTACACTACGGTAGGAAATCTGTATTCATGGTGTCGCAATGAACGTTTTGTGTTAGTTTGGAATGTGGTAGGCTTTTGATATCTTTTTACACTAAATTAGGATACGATCAAATATTGGTAGCCTGGAGTCAGGAAATTTTTATAAGGTATAAATACATAAACTCTTCATAGAAAGATGCCCGGATGTAATTTTTGTATTTGCGCCACACGCATACGCGCCTTTCGTCTACAAAAGACTTATCACTGATCAAGGACGCTCGAATCAAATTAAGTTATCAAAAAAAACCAATAAAATCAAATTTAATTTAAGAGGCAAAAAAAGAAAAAAAAGAAAAAAAGAAACGTTAACATCCAACTTATCGTTCTGGTTTTGTAAAAGCTGAACACGTTCATAATATAAACGACTTTCGTAAACCATACCCAAGATTAATACCATCCTTAAGCCCATCAACCCATTCCTGTCTGATGTGCCAATTTCTGTTAAAGTATGATATTACTAAGTTTGATGATTTTTCGCAAAGTTCTTTGTAAAAAGTTTTATATTCATCCTCTAATTTTGAGTAGACTATCTTTTCTGCATAATTTTTGATAGATATAGGAAAATGTAGTATGCGTACGTGCCAATGAGATAACTCTCCATCCAAGTCACAATTTATAAAAGTAAATTATTATAAGTCAACACGGAGCCTAGGGTCACACCGAACAGCAAGCTATAAAGGGCCCCAAAAATTACTAAAAAAGTGTAAAACCATTCACGGTCTAATCTATATAAAAAACGAGAAATACTCACGAACCATATAAACAGACGACAACAATGTCACAAACATATTACTATGCAACATGCATACGGCTCTTTATTACACAATGTCACCAACAGATTACTTTGCAACATGCATTAAGTACGTATCACACAAAATCACATATATACAACTTCTATTTGCAACGTCCACCAATATTTAATATCACCTTGTTAATCTGCAACTAACCACAATAACACAATGACACATTTACACTTGCAGAAATCCTTCAATGCACAAGGAATATATATATAAACACAGCTGAACTCACGCAATAACTATCCCTTTGAGTTCCCACACAATGAATATTATCCAACTGGTAAGTTTTAACACAGTGCACTTTCACTTATACACTTCCACAATATAACAACTTGCAACACCAGCAAGAAACACCTTGTATTCTCACTAATTCAAATCTATGAAGTATTCACACCTCCACATAGTACAACTTGCAACACCAGCAAGTATACACCTTGTATTCTCATTAATACAATAACCACTTATATATATATCAGATTCACTTTAAACATTGTATCACAATCACTATTGCAATATCCACATATAAATCCAAACACTATTTATATATCATTTGGAATCACTTAATTCACTCTACTTACCAGTTGGAAAATAATCCCTGTTGTTATCACTTCAACGGTCCACACATACAAAGTTTCTCTGTCTTGAGCTGGCTTATATACTACCATATGGAACGGTCCATTATACGTGAAGGGGTGAAAATCAAGACTATACCAAATTTAGGGGTGTTGTAAGTAATACATGGTGCTCCAACTATGGAGAAACTTATATACATATAGAAACATAATTAATAGGGAAAGACAACTGGTGTTTCACATCAAAATAAATAAACTATGACCAATTTCCGTTACACTACGGTACGAAATCTGTATTCATGGTGTCGCAATGAACGTTTTGTGTTAGTCTGGAATGTGGTAGGCTTTTGATATCTTTTTACACTAAATTAGGATAAGATCAAATATTGGTAGCCTGGAGTCAGGAAATTTTTATAAGGTATAAATAAATAAACTCTTCATAGAAAGATGCCCGGATGTAATTTTTGTATTTGCGCCACACGCGTACGCGCCTTTCGTCTACAAAAGACTTATCACTGATCAAGGACGCTCGAATCAAATTAAGTTATCAAAAAACCCCAATAAAATCAAATTTAATTAAAGAGGCAAAAAAAGACAAAAAAGAAAAAAAGAAACGTTAACATCCAACTTATCGTTCTGGTTTTGTAAAAGCTGAACACGTTCATAATATAAACGACTTTCGTAAACCATAAACATTATTTTCATGCGCCCATCTATCCATTTGTAGGTGTCGGCATTTTGAAAATTAAAAAATATTTTGAATAGTTTATATCAGCGATAAATGGTAATCTTTTTGGGAATCTGATATATAAGTATTGTCACTAAGGTGACACTTTTTTTAAATTTCACTTGGATACTTCCACGAGGTGCTTCAATAATGGTACATACAAATATTTTGAACCCCAGTTTGATGGGAACAAAATCTGTACAAGCAGAGGACAAAACAAATATTCTGAATCCAGATTTCCCCCATACCTTATAGTTTTAAATTTTGAACCAAATAATTTGATTTATAGCAATGAAAAACTTAACAAAATTGTAAGCGCTGAGCGCGATTTTTTTTCTCACTTCATTAAAACAACCATATTACTACTTTGGAAGTTAAATGGTTGATCCCTTATATAGACAACGTTTGGACTGATGCTTGTTAAAAGTATATGCATTTATCATATACGTAGCTCCATTAGGGGCCCTAAATTAACTTCTGTTTTTTAAAAGCAAATAAAAGAAAAAAAATTAAAAGGTATTTTTTTTTTATCAATGGATATCATTGTTCCGTATTTATTTTTAATGCATTTTTAAGTTATCGTACGATAATCAACTTTGCTCAAAGTAAAAGAACACAGGTACATGTTCGTCCAATCAGAATGGGGCGTGTGAAGAGAGTGCCACGCTGTCAGCTGCATGATGGATTTTTTTTTTCCATTTTTGACCATACATCAATGTTGCTCTCGAAAAACCAGTACATGGTAAAACGCTGAATTGTAAGTAAAACATTCACCTACAGAACGCTGAAAACTGAATATTTAAAGGTGAAGTCATATAAGAGATTTCCAATCAAACGACTTTACTTGACATAACTGACCTAACTCAACGTAGTTCGTCCTACTGTATAGAAGCATGACGGAGGGGAGCATACACCGCATGCATGTTTTGCTCTTTTTACACGCATTGTTGCTGGAATATGCCTTCAGTAAAAATCAACCCCAACTATTTTTTTACTCTTTAAATATTTTGTCATTAAACTTTGAATGATTTTATTGACATAAATACTATAATGGAACAAGTAAATTAGCAACTTGTAATCAAACACACCCATCATTTCTTGTCATTTCACTTGACCCATATTTTAGTTCTTCTCACATTATGAATTTTAAAAACTACCAAGACGACATTTAGCATACAAATATTAAAATAACGAATTCCGAAGCGAGAAGGTTGCCTTTTTATTGTTTTAAAAAGATTTAACGTTTAAAGTTTATTCCAACACACCGGAATATAAAAGGTGTACTCGACTTTTAAAACAAAATAATATTTTTCTATAATTTAATTGAAGATAATTTGATGTGGGCAGAAATTCATATCAATGATATATTTTTCAAAAGTTCTTTCTCGTCTTTACCTATACCAAATTATGGGGCGAGGTTTTTGTTTAAGTATACCTAAACTTGCATCCGAGGATACAAAGGTAGAGGGCGTACTCCCCCTTTTCGATCGCTAAATAAGTTTTAAAATATCATGTTTTCCACAATATCATTTTTAGCGTATAATTGTCCAAATTGTTTTTTGCATCGCTTCGCTCGTCAGTATAAATTCAATTATCGAAAATTACACCCTCTTTCGAATATCTTGGATCCGGCCATAATCACGAACTATATTGCACGAACAAAAACTTAAATGATTGTCGTCTGACTTTGATGAATACTTTTTAAAAACAACAATTTCTGAACATTAGGCATCTCGCATGTGATTTAAACGTTTAAGACTACAAACTGAATTCGATTTTTTTCCCGTGAATTAGTAGCTCACTGAATACAGAAATGTGATACTGACGTGTAATCTAATGGACACATGCATGGGCACTACATAAAATCTGCTATACAATTATGACCACTAATGATCCTAGATACTCTGTACTTTTGACATGACAAAGGGTCTCGCTTTTCTAGACTGTCTATGATTTTTTTATTCTTAATTTATGATGTATACAAAAATCAAGGTGTAGTATGAGTTTCAATGAGACAACTCTTCACAAGAGAACAAATGACACAGAAATTTTAACAACTATAGTCCAACGAAGGGGTTTCAACAATGAGCAAAGCCCATATACAGCATAGTCAGCTATGAGAGGCTCCAAAATGACAACTGTAAAACAACAAAAACTAACAGCCAAATTAATTTTAAAAAAATCAACGAAAACACAACAACAAACAATAAGCACTGAATTAAAAGCTTCTGACTTGGGACAGTCACATCCGTACTAGGACAATGGTGTAACAGTACGAAATTAATATTATAAACGGGATAATTATTCTTTATTGATCAGTTGTAGTTGTTTTAAAAATAGTGTTCAGCAGCTGTGGATACTATCATTTCGGTACATGGAGCTTATTTGGAAATACTAGAAATGGCTAGCTGTTTTTATGATTCGTTTCAGTCTCACGAGTCAATCCCTTTCTATCTGTTTTAATTGTGATCATGATCATTTGATAAACATACTTCTGTGATCTCCATTGGCTATAACTTGGATATTTATAAAAACTATGTATCATAGATATTCGTGCGTAAAATAAATTCTCGACATAAACTGGCTTAAATATAAAACAAGAATTAAACTTCACGTTATACTTACGACGAAGAAGCCTCAAGCTATATATATTACATGTACTTACGACGAAGATTATGCTTCAAGCTATAGCACTTATGATGATGATGATGATGATGATGATGATGATGATGTGATGATGATGATGATGATGATGATGATGATGATGATGATGATGATGATGATGATGATGATGATGATGATGATGATGATGATGATGATGATGATGATGAATGATGATGATGATGATGATGATGATGATGATGATGATGATGATGATGATGATGATGATGATGATGATGATGATGATGATGATGATGATGATGATGATGATGATGATGATGATGATGATGATGATGATGATGATGATGATGATGATGATGATGATGATGATGATGATGATGATGATGATGATGATGATGATGATGATGATGATGATGATGATGATGATGATGATGATGATGATGATGATGATGATGATGATGATGATGATGATGATGATGATGATGATGATGATGATGATGATGATGAGATGATGATGATGATGATGATGATGATGATGATGATGATGACAACGACGACGACGACGACGATGACGACGACGATGACGACGATGATGACGATGATGATGATGATGATGATGATGATGATGCGGATGTACGTCTTATATCCAGCGACAAATATTACATATATATTGAGGATGATGAAAATTAATTATAATGATAAATACATATACCTTTTTAAACATGCCCGACAATTAAGAATCGCATTTTCATATGCTAGCTAACAAGAGAGCGTAACCACTATAAAGAAACACTTGTCTTTCTACGAGTAAACCAATACCTGCTCTTGCTCGTGAATGCATCATGCTTGGTGCAGAAGCCGAAAAATACGGTCTTTAAGTCATTCGATCAGGGAGTTCAACAGAATAATTGAATTTTTTTTCGAGGCTAGCCTGCTACCAGTCAATCCCATATACAAGTATATAATTATGAATATAACATGGGTTTCTTCAGTCGTGTTACACCTTCACTGGTGATCCTGTCATTAGATCTGTCGCATAGTTGTCACTTTTATATATATATACAATGTACCTCCAAAACGAGACAAATGTTGAAACTTAAAATTTTCGCTAACTCAATCAATGTATGCGATAGCTTTAGAGTCTACTTCTAATTGAATAAATACAAGTAAAAGTACTTCCCGTAATGACTGAAGTGACATTATATATAGTTGTCTCAAAAATGTAACAACTATATAAATTGACATTCTCATCCCATTTTAATAAGAAAAACTTGGGGACAGGATATTTCTGACCAATTACTATAATAAGTTGATAGTTTACTATCCACAGTGGTCAATGCAGGCTATTGGTCATCAATTGATAATCAAGTACACCTTCTAGATTAAAATATATATAACGAATTGGTGTACACATCTATTTACACACATTATTATCAGCTACAATTTTATTTTTTTAATGTTCGTTGACTTTCATTTGAAAGAAAAGTATATGCCAACTACTAAAATTTAAAGAAGTACATGACCTGTAATGGTGTTTTTTTTAAATATTCACTTCCCGTTGACCTACGTTTTCCGTGTTGAATTTGTTTTTAGAAGATTGTAAATTTAAGAGATTAAGTGCAGAAGAAGAGAACGTTTGAAGTTAATAAAGTATGATGCAATCCCAGTTTTCAACTTTAACTGAGACACGTTCTGATTAACATTTTGAGTTCATTTTTTTCTGAAATTACTACAAAATCTTTATAAATTAATACCCACGGAAATTAAATATTATAAAACATTAAAAATCGGAAAGAATTATCTATCTGATAACGACAAACAAAATCAATACAAATATCAAATAATAGGTTCATTAAATTTTGCAATTATGTCTGAAAATCAAAGTCATTGTCAAAACCATGAAAGACAACTCCAATGAATCGTATGATAGGTAAAGATACGTATATATACGTGGTCTTATGACAGTGAAGTTTAGGCGGGAATCTCCATTATCACGTGATAAATAAAAATCATGATTTCTTTCGTTTTTCATCATCTTAGAAATATTTGATATTGATAACATTTATTATGAATGGGTTTCATAGTTTACGAATATTTAGTTAAAACTTGAGTAACGCATTTAACAAAATCAATTGGTTAGCAATAACCGGTCCCGTTACGTGCGTACGTCGAGTTAGGTACGTATGTCATTTTATTGGAAATCTCTATTAGAACCGACACAATTAAAGAGGTGTTTCGCCAAGGTAATCTGATGTACAGTGGTTGTCGTCTGTTGATGTAGTTTATACGTGTTTTTCGTTTCACGTTTTGATATAGATAAGACCGTTGGTTTTCCCGTTTCAATGGTTTTACACCAGTAATTTTTGAGGCCCTATATAGCTTGCTGTTTGGTGTGATCCAAGGCTCCGTGTTGGAGGCCTTACCTTAACCTATAATGGTTTACTTATAAAAATTATTACTTGGATGTCGAGTTGTCTCATTGGCACTCATACCACATCTTCCTATATCTATTAAACATATAAAAAAATACATATATAAGGGCTACTTAGCTCGAGCGAGCTGAATCCTTAGTTTCTTTGAAATTTGTATGTAAAGAATCTATTTTAAATTATCGATTTTTGGTTGCCAATGACAAATATTTCATGAGTGATAGAAATAAATACAACAGGGAGGTATAATGCTTGTTATTCATATGATGAAGACACAATCTTTCAATAAGTTTAATTGAGGTCTGGAGCTGGCATATGTCAATAACTGTTAGCTTTACTTAGTCCTTTGTTAATTGATCATTGTCATTTTGATTAGTTTCTTTTGTTTCCTATTCTGACATAGTACTGGGTTTTTCTTTAAAGTGCGTTTTACCGTGCGTATTGCTATTTGTTAGTTCATGATGCATTGGGTAGAGCTATAGGGGGATGGTTATGATCTCACGAAACATGTTTAACCCTGTCGCATTTGTGCACCTGCGCCTGTCCCAATTCAGGAGCCTTGTTGATGCCGGTTCAAATAGGTTTGAATACTTTTTTTAATAGATGCAGAATCTTAAAATTTTAGTACTGTTATCCCATGTGATGATTGATTATATATGTTAAAAAATCAGATAATCAGATCTAGAGCCGTGTTTACATGTTTCCCTCTTTTCACCCCTTTTCTATATTTGATATTTTAATCAAAAATTGAAAAAATCGAACCTTCAAAAAGTGAAATGATCAAAATTGCACGTTCAGTTTAGCATTCTTAAAGTTTGATAAAATTTCTAAACTATCAAATTTAAAAACGATATTTAGACTTTTAATATTTTAATTATTTGGTTAAAATTTCAAAATTTCAAAACTTTTACACAATTTGGAATTTTGATATTTTAAAAAAAAATTTCAAAATTCCAAAAATCTTAAATTTCAAAACTTTTTAAAACTTTGAATTGATAAGTGTTACACGGCCAATTCCGCATGTGTCATATTCAATTCAATTCCCTATATAATCAACCATTTTTTTCCCAGAAAAGGGGGGGACGACCCCTTGTCCCCTCTAAATCCGCCTCTGAGTGAGATATATGTTAATCAGAGCCGGCACAATAGCATTTTTCTATTTTGCAGGTGCCTGTCAAATAGCCACAGCCAAAAAATATAGCCAACTGCAAACTTTTCTCTTTTTACTTCCGGTCGAATGTAAACACAAAACATGTCGTACTTCTACAGAGATTGATCTCCAATATTTTCAAGCATATTTTTTGACACGTTGATACATACGTAAAGGTATGTTTCCCTAAGCAGGGGGATAAAGAACTACCCCACATATATGAAACATGTGAAACATTTTAAAAAACGGTATTGTGTGTGAAAATAATTAAATGTTACAAATACCACAGAAGTTTGAAATCCTATCAATAAGGGGGTAAATATATCTGAAAGTCGACTATCACAGTAGAGCTTCTCTCGAGGAGAGAAGCGACAGGAATGCAACGCATTTTTCCTACTTTTTTTAAAAGGGACATTTTGGGTCGGAATAAACACTATCCGTCAATTCGAGAGAAGCCCTACTGTAATAGTCGACTTTCATATTTTTACCCCCTTATTAATAGGATTTCAAACTCCTGTGCAAATACGTACCTGTCTTCAAAGAAAACGGTACCCCCCCCCCCAATTATTACTGTACGATTTCACAAATGGTAAAATATTCTTTTTAACTCAATAAAGTTCTCTAACATGTATAATCAAATTAAATGACCAATTATATAGCATAATTCGTCGCTGTTATGCAAAAACCTCGTATCTAACGTAACAGTTATTTTAATCAAAACAAATCACAAAGAGAAAGTGCTATACGGACAAAGAGGAATACCTCTATTTGAAAACTAACTTTTTAATTTTATTAGATACAAATTAAATAACCATGCATTACACTCAAATTGTTCAGCTGTCAAATTGAGAATGGAAATGGGGAATGTGTCAAAGAGACAACAATCCAACCATAGAGCAGACAACAGCTGAATTTAGGGTGACATACAACACAATTTTGAACACATAAGGGAAACAGCTCAATTACAATTATTTTTCAATATTGTTAGATTTATAAACATGTACAGACGGTATTGATGGGGAGTAATTACTTAAGTAATTAAGTAAAAACATTTTGTTTTTCTTATTCAGCATATAAAGTAATTAAGTAAAATTTCTTTTTTTTGGAATATATTATATTTGACATGTTTGACAAACATATTAAACATAACCTTTAATGAGCTTTTCACAGAATATGAAAACATATACAATAACAAAAAAAAAACTCGATATGCAGCATGCAAATGAAATCACTGTAGCTGGGATTTTTATTGTGTTCATAATTTTTTTTTCAGAACCTTCCTCCAATATTTTATTTTCTTATTAGAAGGAAAGCAATTTTTTTCCCTATAATGTGGAACAGAAATACAATTTTTTGACAAAACCATAAAATTCATTTTAACTTTTTCAATTGATGTAAAATGTAAAGTGCATGGCTATGTCTTTATCCTGGCATTTGAAGTTTAAGTCCACTTACTAGCAACATGAGCAAATGTGATATAAACAAACACACAGTAATAAACACAGTACACATTGTTTACCAGAGAGCCAGAGTTTTTATTGTCATCTCAAAAACATGAACCTTGGCCCTATAGGCTATGTGCTATAATGGAGGTTGTCAACTGATCAGGCTAAAGAAGAACTTCCCTACCTATGTGCTATAAGGCAGGTTGTCAGCTGATCAGGCTACAGAAGATCATCATAGCTATGTGCTATGAGGCAGGTTGTCAGCTGATCAGGCTAAAGAACATCTTCCATAGCTATGTGCTATAAGGCAGGTTGTTCGCTGATCAGGCTAAAGAAGAACTTCCCTAGCTATGTGCTATAACATGTATAAGGCAGATTGTCAGCTGATCAGGCTAAAGAAGAACTTCCCTAGCTATGTGCTATAAGGCAGATTGTCAGCTGATCAGGCCAAAGAAGATCTTCCTTAGCTATGTGCTATAAGGCAGGTTGTCAGCTGCTAAGGAAGATCTTCCTCAGCTATGTGCTATAATGGAGGTTGTCAGCTGATCAGGCTAAAGAAGATCTTCCCTAGCTATGTGCTATAAGGCAGGTTGTCATTTGAACAGGCTAAAGAAGATCTTCCCTAGCTATGTGCTATAAGGCAGATTGTCAGTTGATCAGGCCAAAGAAGAACTTCCCTAGCTATGTGCTATAAGGCAGGTTGTCCGCTGATCAGGCGAAAGAAGTTAGATCTTCCCTAGCTATGTGCTATAAGGCAGATTGTCAGCTGATCAGACTAAAGAAGATCTTCCCTAGCTATGTGCTATAAGGCAGGTTGTCAGCTGATCAGACTAAAAAAGATATTCCCTAGCTATGTGTTATAAGGCAAGTTGTCAGCCGATTAGGCTAAAGAAGATCTTCCCTAGCTCAAACTCTTTAGTGGCAGATCTAGAACTTTTCATAAGGTGTATCGTGTTTCTTGTGGTAAGTACTTCGCTGGGGGTAAATAATGAAAGGTGTGTGTTCATATCACATTGTATTTAAGTTATGAGATTTTACCGCTGTTGCACACAAGGCAGTGTTATGTAATCAATAGGCAATGTAAGTGACATTAGTTACTAAGTAATTGTGCAGCAGTGAATACTGGACAAGAGAGGGGGCACTGCTGACTGACCTAAAAGGGGGGGGGGGGGGGTACGCTCCAGATATGCCTCAGTGATTCTCTATTTAATCAACCAAATTGTTCCAATGAAAGTGGAGGGATCAGCGACCACCACCAGCCACCACAACCCCTTGATCTGCCTATGCTCTTACCACTGACTTAGTATCTACTAATGAAGAGAAGCAATTCCGTCACAAATATTTGTCTAAAAGTAAATATAAATTTTCTGCTATATAAAAGTAATTAACATTGATTATTGCAGTTAGATGAAATCAAAATATAGGATTGAAATTAAATTTTAATTATTAAATATCATTTGATATATTTTCCAAGAACAGGGAAACAGAGTGAAGAACACATACACAAAGCAGCCATCCAGATTGACAACTTAGAGAGGGTACTTAGATTCCCAGTGTAATGTCACATTCAGGAGACCTGATACAATTGATTTTACACAACCTGTGAGGACACCGTTCTTTTCAATTGAGCATCAAAATGGTGCTTCCTGTCCATGTGACACCCTGACGGTAATCGGGAATAAAATTATTGAGTCCACTATGAGTAGTAGAGCTTGATATTTTTAGTCTATGGCATACATATATAAGAGTGATAAGTTTTGTTTTCACCACATGTACAACCAAAAACAAAACCCCCAAAATTATGCCTAAAATCAGAGGAGGACAGCGGAAGTTATAATTTAAAAATACTGTGTTATTTTTTTTGGAATATTTTTAATTAAAAAAAAAAATTTCATTACCTAGACGATCTATAAGATTCTTACATTTGTAGCTCATTATAAAAGGGCTTATGATAAATAACAACAGTCCCACAAGGGCATGATTAAGGAGGCAGATAAATACAAACAATGTACACATTAAACGGTTTTTTAAAAGGTTGTTATGGAGAAGAAAAAAAGGACGAACTTAAATGTAGCGTCTTTTTATTTAATTTTTTTATTTTTCCATAATCTTAATTTATGAAATTGGTATTTTACAATTTTTTGCTCAATACTGTAAACAAAATACTGTGATAATGAAAATAATAATCTTGCAGGACAATATACTGAATGATTATTTTGAGAAGGATAAAGACATGTTATGGACGATGGCTCCCAAGCCGACCATGTCAGAAAATATGTACAATTTAGACTTTCCTCTTGACACATATTGTCAGAAACGTAAAGACTGGATTCAAAATTATAAATATGAAATCAATGAAGCAGAACCGGAAAGTATTTATAAAAAAATAAAAAAAAAATAAGGATATCAGACAAAAACTATTGGGAATACCAATTTTTATGCATTGAGCACAACAAATGTGATATTTTTTTAGATATTTTATTTTATAGTAACTAATTAAAGGCCTTGCATGAGTAATTGTGAAACAATTTAAACAAAAAAACTAACTGCCTGATTGATACTTTATCATTAAAAAAAGTAAATATAGCAGAGGAAATAAAACCCACTGAAATACTGGCAACTAATTACTTGGTACAGATTAACAATAGTTGAAGACCAACATGGCGATTGATATTTATATAAATGTGTCGTTGGCCTCAAACCTTTTGTTGTCTGGGAGACTATAAGGTTGAAGTCACACTTTATATCTATCAATTTTTTTCTATTGCCATTGACAAAACCACATGGTTGGCAGACGACACTAAATGTTAGCTGCCTACGGGCATAGGAAATTATGTTCTACATTTCCGGCAGCGAGGTATACAACACATGTGTGACAGGATTGTTTCCCTTAGTACGGGTAGTAGATACTAATCCAGCCGTAAGCTGCTGAGCTTTGTCAGTTAGAGCACTTACTTTCATACACAGAGTTAGAATCTTAGAGGACTTTTACTATTTGTAATTAGAATCATGCTCTCCAGATACATATGTAAAGTAAAAACTAGACATATTTTATCTTTATATTGTATAATATTTTTTTTAATTTTACTAGTGTTTTGATGCTGCTGAAGTTTTGAGACTTGGAAAAGATCTGATCGTGCAGCAAAGCATGACAGCTAATAGAAAAGGCATTGATTGGCTCAGACGGCACGTGCAATCTCGTGGTTATCGGGTACACGAAGTCCACTTTCCTGGTGATCTGAATCCAGTACATATAGATTAACTATATACTGATATATCTATAAGACTTGAGTGCATGTATACTGATATATCTATAAGACTTTGAGTACATGTATACTGATATATCTATAAGACTTTGAGTGCATGTATACTGATATATCTATCAGACTTTGAGTACATGTATACTGATATATCTATAAGACTTTGATTGGTTTTGGAACATTTTAGTTGATTTTGGAACAATCAAATACACAACAAGAGATGCATTTTGTAGAGGTCTTATAAAAGTTTAATAATCAGATTTTTTTATACTGATTTGAATTGCCGTCAGTGATATTGTTTGCCTTAAATAACTGGAGAATACAGGCTTTTTCCCCTGGAGAAAATCCCAATTTGAAAAAAAAAATGGCTTAAAATTATTCCCAAAGACAAGTTATTTCCCAAACAGTGCAGTCATAGTAGTTATTGTGCATGAAAACAAGCTGAAAAACACTCATTTAAACATTTTTCATGCATAAAATGACTATATGTGCAGATTTTAGTGTCTATTTACGTAACATCACAGAAAATAAGGGGTCTTATTTCAAATGAGGGTTTATCCCTCTTGAACATGTTGAAAGGAGGTTTGCAAATTGAAGTTCCTGTCAAATTCATGGGTTATTATAAATTTCCCAATATGATAAAAATGACGCATATTTTCCCAACTAGAGGCTCTAAAGAGCCTGTGTCGCTCACCTTGGTCTATGTGCATATTAAAGGACACAAATGGATTCATGACAAAATTGTATTTTGGTGATGGTGATGTGTTGGAAGTTCTTACTTTTCTGAACGTTCTTGCTTCTTACAATTATATCTATAATGAACCTTGCCCATTAGTAACAGAGAAAAATATTTGGTAAAAATTTACATAAATTTACCGAATTAATGAAAATTGTTAAAAATTTACTATAAAGGGCAATAACTCCTTATGGGGTCAATTGACCATTGAGGTCATGTTGACTTATTTGTAGATCTTACTTTGCTGAACATTATTGCTGTTTACAGTTTATCTCTATCTATAATAGTATTCAAGATAATAACCAAAAACGGCAAAATTTCTTTAAAAATTACCAATTGGAGGGCAGCAAGCCAACAACCGATTGTCCAATTCATCTGAAAATTTCAGGGCAGATAGATATTGACCTGATAAACATTTTTATCCCTGTCAAATTTCCTCAAAATGCTTTGGTTTTTGAGTTATAAGCCAAAAACTGCATTTTACCCCTATGTTCTATTTTTAGCCATGGCAGCCATCTTGGTTTGTTGAACGGGTCACGCCACACAATATTTAAACTAGATACCCCAAAGATGATTGTGGCCAAGTTTGGATTAATTTGGCTCAGTAGTTTCAGAGGAGAAGATTTTTGTAAAAGATTACTTAGATTTATGAAAAATGGTTAAAAATTGACTATAAAGGGCAATAACTCCTAAAGGGGTCAACTGACCATTTCGGTCATGTTGACTTATTTGTAAATCTAACTTTGCTGAACATTATTACTGTTTACAGTTTATCTCTATCTATAATAATATTCAAGATAATAACCAAAAACAGCAAAATTTCCTCAAAATTACCAATTCAGGGGCAGCAACCCAACAACAGGTTAACCGATTCATCTGAAAATTTCAGGGCAGATAGATCTTGACCTGATAAACATTTTTACCCCATGTCAGATTTCCTCTAAATGCTTTGGTTTTTGAGTTATAAGCCAAAAACTGCATTTTACCCCTATGTTCTATTTTTAGCCGTGGCGGCCATCTTGGTTGGATGACCGGGTCACGCCACACATTTTTTAAACTAGATACCCCAATGATGATTGTGGCCAAGTTTGGTTTGATTTGGCCCAGTAGTTTCAGAGGAGAAGATTTTTGTAAAAGTTAACGACGACGGACGACGACAGACGACGGACGACGACAGACGACGGACGACGGACGCAAAGTGATGGGAAAAGCTCACTTGGCCCTTCGGGCCAGGTGAGCTAATAAAAAAGGGTAGAGGTAGTTTTGAAAAAAACCAACAGTATCACTGGCCGTAGTTCAATTCGAAGCAGCCCACATGTTTCTTAACAGTATATAAAGCATTAATCATTTCAAGGCCAGAAAGTATCAAAATACAAATCTCAAAATAAGAGAAAACATGAATAGAAGCCATAAGGCAGTCACGATGACAGACATATATGGCGGGTAAACCCCAGTTTTAGTAGTCTCAACCTTTCTATCTTGATCACTGGATGGACAATTTAAGTAGATAAAAGAAGTATTATTACAATGTCCAAATTATTGACAAACTTAACTTGGTTTTGATTGCTTTAAGGAGTTAGTGCCCTTTATTTACAATTGTTTGTGTTTTTGGCTATCATCATGACGAAACAATTTTAGATGAAAATGCACTTTCTTGAATAAAAGTGTTGTCCTATAATTGCAATGATTACTCGTTTTTCAGTACGTGTTAATCACATTTGTTGATGTTATTTCTTCATACACAGAACAAATGTTACAGTCATTTCTTATAATTTAATTCTCAATTTCATTTTAAACTGGGGTCAATTATGAAAAAAACGTGACGTCACGGTCACATGAAAAAATTATGTCTATGAGCTGATAAACAAAACAACGTCAGGTAATCAGGAGACGCGTTACATTTTACAGTAAACAAAAAATTCTGACACCACCAACAGATGATGAAATGGCATTCACCTGGGGTGCCATGTATGATTTTATTGAACTTGTCCTCAGCCTTATTAAATACTTCATAGTTGATTGATTCAGGATACACATCGTTAAAGTCTATAAGTTTGTTATTTTATTCTTATTTTCAAAATTGAATAGACGCATCACTGGTCCCATTAGTACCACCTACCAATGAAAGGAAAGGAATCCTCGTGAACCCTCCAGATCGACCAATCACAAAAGAAGATAAAGACAGAATATTCACAGGTTCATCTTGGGAAGTGAGTATCTATAAGTTAAATCAGTTATTATGATTTCTTATAACCTGCAACACATTGAAATAACCACTACTCTAATTTTTGACTTTTTGTCAGATATTTAATATCATCTTGGTTTCTTTTCAAGTGGTGGCATTTTTTCCCGATTACCAAAACATTTCTTTTGGTTATGCTATTATAAATACATATACATTCTTAATTTAAAAAAGTATTTTTTTCAATATCTTATAAAATCTTTATTTTTATGCCACATTTATGGGGATACTGTTTGTAGGCAGGTAGGTCTATGCCTCTGTCCGTCTGTGTGTCCATCCCTCTGTCCAGCTTCAGGTTAAAATTTTTGGTCAAGTTGAATTCCAATTAACTTGAAACATAGTACACATGTTCCCTATGGTATGATCTTTTTAATTTTAATACCAAATTAGAGTTTTTACCCTAATTTCACAGTACATTGAACAAAGAAAATGATAGTGCGAGTAGGGCAATTGTGTACTATATATATATGTAAACAATCTTGTTTGTTATTTTTTTAAAGGTTTTGAATAAAAAAGGTATGCTTGTTTTTTCAAGCCTTCGAATTTTGTCGAAAAAGCGAGACAAAGTTGCAGCCTGCAATCCTACATTCCTACGTCAGCGTAGTCTGCCTCCACAAATACATGTTTAAATGGAACATACCTAAATATATTTTCTTTTTTTTTTAGATATTAGATGCTCCACTCCCTAACAGCATGGTTGTACCCGAGTCTTGTGAGTCTAGTGCCTGGCTGAGTATTAATCTGTTAATGGTAGGTCCAGATAGAGCAATTGTTGAAGAAACTGAATTACCTACCATCAACTTCCTTGAGTCATTAGGTATGATAAATCTATGTATATATACCTGCCATAATAGAAGGGACATGTAGTGTTACCCTCGACCATGCCTGCCATGGCAGACAGGGCCATGTAGTGTTACCCTTGACCATGCCTGCAATGGGAGACAGGGCCATGTAGTGTTACACTTAACCATGCCTGCCATGGGAGACATAGACATGTAGTGTTACCCTTGACCATGTCTGTCATGGGAGACAGGGACATGTAGTGTTACCCTTGACCATGCCTGTCATGGGAGACAGGGCCATGTAGTGTTACCCTTGACCATGCCTGCCATGGGAGACAGGGCCATGAAGTGTTACCCTTGACCATGCCTGCAATAGGAGACAGGGACATGAAGTGTTACCCTTGACCATCCCTGCCATGGGAGACAGGGCCATTTAGTGTCACCCTTGACCATGCCTGCCATGGGAGACATGGCCATGAAGTGTTACCCTTGACCATGCCTGCCATAAAAGACAGGGACATGAAGTGTTACCCTTGACCATGCCTGCCATGGGAGACGGGGCCATGTAGTGTTACTCTTGACCATCCCTGCCATGGGAGATGGGGCCATGTAGTGTTACTCTTGACCATGCCTGCCATAAAAGACAGGACATGTAGCGGTACCCTTGACCATGCCTGCCATGGGAGACAGCGGGCCACGTAGTGTTACCCTCGACCATATGCCTGCCATGGGAGACAGGGACATGAAGTGTTACCCTTGACCATCCCTTCTTTGAGACATTAGGTATGATTAGTCTATTTTTATATGCTTGCCATAAAAGATGGGGACATGAAGTGTTACCCTTGACCATTCCTTCCTTCCATCTTGTCGTCTGGCTGTACCATTTTAAAGCTTGATTATAGTTAACAAAGGTACCAGAATTATAATAATTTAATACGCCAGACGCGCGTTTTGTCTACATAAGGCTCATCCATGACGCTCAAATCAAAACAGTTGTAAAGCCAAACAAGTACAAATTTGAAAGAGCATTGATGACCCAATATTCCCAAAACCAAAAGTTGTGCCAAATACAGCTAAGGTAATCTATTCCTGGAATAAAAAATCCTTAGTTTTTTCGAAAATTTTAAAGTTTTGTAACAGGAAAATTATAAAAATGACCATATAATTGATATTCATGTAAACACCGAAGTGCTTACTACTGGGCTAGTGGGAAGTTTTGTAACAAGCAAAATTGCAAAAAGATTGAGCGAGAGCAAATTCTTCTATTATTCTGTTGAATTCTTTAGTAGAATATTTTATTTAAGGTGGTATAAAAGTATACATTAAAATTATAGAATGTGTTTATACTTTGCCAAAACGAAGTATATATTGTAATATGTTCAAAAATGTAATAAAAATGATAGGTCATCGTGCATTTTCTCAAGCTACAGGTTGACAAAATTAAACATTTTGTATGGTTTATACATGAAAAACACCATTATTTGATTAGAAGCTAAACTAAATGATAGAATTGTAAAATGAAATACAAGAAGATAGCTTTTAGAAAGTGCATTAAGAATATGAAAAGAAAAGATAGGGTGCGTACGTTTTTCCCAGCTAAAATACAAAATAGCAAAATTATATGTAGATTCCTTCAGAACATGGAATATATCAGAGTTATCTTCCCTTAAAATGCCAATTTTAAAAACAAATAAGAATCAAGCAAAAATAATTTGTGCTTGTAAAAATATTAATATTTATAGTTTAAAAAATCTTATAAATTTATTCTTTTAAGAAAATTCAGATTTATTCAGATTATTTAATCTCAATATATTTCATATTAAATGTATAGATTTGTTAACAATTAAGATAATATTTATATACATTTCAGGTATTAAGTGTATCCGTGTACCATACAGAGATTCCTACAGATTTGGCGGCAGCATTCATTGCCAGACGTCAGATGTCCGACGTATTGGTGAATGTCACAATTTCTTTCCAAATATGGACAGCAATGAAAATCATTGACAAAAGCTGATATTTGACAGTCACATTGTCCTGCTTGTGTATTTATAGCTTGTGTAAAATGTTCTCCTGAAAAATAAGAAATTTGAAACATTCAAACGAGAAGACCAAAGGCCTTATTAGTACGAAAACAGTTTACGACAAACAATATGATAGACACGAACCAACGACAACCACAGAACTACAGACCCCTAAATTAGGACAGGCACATAACGTATGTGATTGGGTATAGAATTTGTGAGCATTCGACCTTTCACTAAACTAGGACAGTGGTGTAAAAGCACAACATGAGAACAATCTTTAAGAATTAGTTACATGTATTTACTTAAAAGATCAATATGAGCCAGATTTGTTTTTTACCATAAAACAATAGAATTAAGGTAACGAAATAATAGTACTTATAGTTACTGAAAGATTGTTCTAAGCCAATTGCAACTTTTAAATAAAATTCTCCACCCAAAATACAGACAAAAAATATTTTCGTAACAATTACAAATATAAAGTTTCAGGAGAAATGCGTTTGTATAATTTATATTTTCTGAAATTTAAAATATATGTTTGTTTTACATATAGATTAAAGGAAGTTTGCTGCTCAGTTTCAAAATTGATAACTTTCCATAGCACTAGTATATATTGATAAGGGACTAATTGAAGAATCGAAAAAGCATAAAAAAAATATATATAGGTGTCAATGTGCTTATTATTAGCCATTGGAATTTGGGCAGGAAAATTTGATCTCTTGATTTTTCATAGCTTTATCATTGACCAGTTAAAGTTTCCAAAAACTATTAAAAAATACATAAGATTTTATAAGACTTTTACAAAAAGCTTATTCATGTAAATGATTTATAAAAATAAAAAGGGGGGTCCATGGGCAATTTATTTTTATGCTTTCAATGGATAAACCCAGAGGATTTTGAAAATTTGACAAAAACTCCAAAACATGACAAGTAAACATCCGTAAGTCGATTTTTAGAATTTGATTAATTTTATATCTCTTATTCTTTAGGAATTTAACCCTTTTCCAACCAATTGTATAAAAAAAAATTTGAAAACGAATCTAAAAATAAATGAAAAAGTACATTATTTGGCTATTAATTTTTTTAGAATAAGAAAGAAACTTCAAGAACTTTCAAAGCAGTTGGTGTTTGAACTCTCCAACAAAGCATTGCTGTGCCACATTATATTCATTTAGTTCACATGGTTCAATTGTAAAGTTTTATTGATTGTTATGCCACATTTTAGTTAATATTTATGTCTTTAGGGTACCGTCGCATTCACGAGTGTGTTACATACATTTTATTTGTGTCGTTATAGAACTGTGTCATTGACGGATTTGTCACAACTTTTGTGTTGTTTAAGTATGGTCTGGTTGGCCTTTATGTTACATTGCTTCATTTGTGTTGTTAGGGTTATTCTTCATAGACAAATATGCCATGTATTGTTTAAATTGTATCCTTTAGGTACTGTATCATCGACGGACATGCTACATTGTTTTATTTGTTTTGTGAGAGATCTTTCCTCTGACGTATATGCATCACCGTTAGTCATTGACGTATATTCATCACCATTAGTCATTGACGTGTATGCATTGGCGTTAGTCGTTGACATATATGCATCATAGTTAGTCATTGACGGATATACATCACCGTCAGTCATTGGCGTATATGCATCATCGCTGTGCATTAACGTATATGGATCGCCGTTAGTTATTGACATATAAGCATTAGCGTTAGTCATTGACGTATATGTATCACCATAAGTCATTGGCGTATATTCATCGCCGTTAGTCGTTCACGTATATTCATCGCCGTTAGTCATTGACATACAAACATCACAGATAGTCATTGACGTATATTCATCACCGTTAGTCATTGACGTATATAAACATCACAGATAGTCATTGACGTGTATTCTTCACCGTTAGTCATTGACGTATATTCATCGCCGATAGTCATTGACGTATATACATCACCGTTAGTAATTGACGAATATACATCGCCGTTAGTCAGTGACATATATGCATCGCCGTTAATCATTGACGTATAAAAACATCACCGAAAGTTATTGACGTATATAAACATCACCGTTTGTCATTAACGTATATGCATCACCGTTAATCATTGACGTATATTCATCACCGTTAGTCATTGACATATATAGATTGCCGTTAGTCATTGACGTATATAAATCGCCGTTCGTCATAGACGTATAGGCACCACCGTTAGTCATTGATATATATGCATCACCGTTAGTCATTGACGTATATGCATCACCATTATTCTTTGGCGTATATTCATCGCCGTTAGTCATTCACGTATATTCATCGCCGTTAATCATTGACATATATGCATCGCCGTTAGTCATTGACGTATATTCATCACCGTGAGTCATTGACGTATATTCATCACTGTTAGTCATTGACGTTTATTCATCGCCGTTAATCATTGACGTATATTCATCGCTGTTAGTTATTGACGTATATACATCGACGTTAGTCATTGACATATATGCATCACCGATAGTAATTGACGAATATAAACATCGCCGTTAGTCATTGGCGTATATTCATCACCGTGAGTCATTGACGTATATTCATCACTGTTAGTCATTGACGTTTATTCATCGCCGTTAATCATTGACGTATATTCATCGCTGTTAGTTATTGACGTATATACATCGACGTTAGTCATTGACATATATGCATCACCGATAGTCATTGACGAATATAACACATCACCGTTAGTCATTGAAGTATATGTATCACCGTTATTTATTGACGTATATGCATCACAGTTAGTCATTGATGTATATACATCACCGTTAGTTATTGACGTATATGCATCTCCGTTAGTCATTGACGTTAATTCATCACCCATAGTCATTGACATTTACACATCGCTGTTAATCATTGACGTGAATTCGCCGTTGGTCATTGGCGTATACGCATCACCGCTAGTCATTGACGGATATGCATCACTGTCAGTCATTGGCGAATATGCATCATCGCTGTGCATGAACGTATATGCATCGCCGTTAGTCATTGACATACATGCATCACAGATAGTCATTGACGTATATGCATCACCATCAGTCGTTGGTGTTTATTGATCGCCGTTAGCCATTAACAAATATTCATCGCCGTTAGTCATTCACGTATATTCATTACCGAAAGTCATTGACGTATATAAATATCACCGTTAGTCATTGACGTATATGCATCGCCGTTAGTCATTGACGTATATTCATCACCGAAAGTCATTGACGTATATAAATATCACCGTTAGTCATTGACGTATATGCATCGCCGTTAGTCATTGACGTATAAAACATCACCGATAGCCATTGACGTATATAAACATCACCGTTTGTCATTAACGTATATGCTTCACCGTTAGTCATTGACGTATATTCATCACCGTTAGTCATTGACATTTATAGATTGCCGTTAGTCATTGACGTATATAAATCGCGGTTCGTCATTGACGTATAGGCATCACCGTTAGTCATTGACATATATGCATCACCGTTAGTCATTGACGTATATGCATCACCATTATTCTTTGGCGTATATTCATCGCCGTTAGTCATTCATGTATATTCATCGCCGTTAATCATTGACATATATGCATCGCCGTTAGTCATTGACGTATATACACATCACCGTAAGTCATTGACGTATATTCATCACCGTTAGTCATTGACGTATATTCATCACTGTCAGTCATTGACGTATATTCATCACTGTTAGTCATTGACGTATAGTCATCGCCGTTAATCATTGACGTATATTCATCGCTGTTAGTTATTGACGTATATACATCGACGTTAGTCATTGACATATGTGCATCGCCGTCAGTCATTGACGTATATAACAAATTTGAGAGTGAGCATGGTGAAATGGGGAATGTGTCATAGAGACAATAACCAGATCTTAAAGCAGACAACAGTGGAAGGTTACCAATGGATCGTTAATGCAGGTAGAAACTCCTTCACCCAAAGGATTGCTTTTGCTGGCCCCATAACATAATAACAAAAGTGTAAACTATTTCAACTAGTCCCTTGATCCGGTGGAACTTTTAAACCAGAGGAAGAACAAAGTAACTACAATGTAGGTAATAAGTTCCGGAGAACTTTTCGGCTAGTTAGTTTTTTTCTGCCTGGAACTTTCCAACGTCGCAACAAAAGAGCATTTACAATAACTTGGACATCATACTAAAATCAGAAGTATACACAAGAAATTAATCAAATTTAAAAAAATGTACAAAACAATTATGAAAAATAAATATGATATACAGCTACAATCACCACATTAGTGGGTCCTCACTATGGTCAGGTACATACATAATGTGGCGACTTAAACATCTTAATAAAATTAACGGTACCAATTTTCTTGCACCAGATGCGCATTTCGACAATACATGTCTCTTCGGTCATGTCAGTGATGCTCATGGCCAAAATATTTGAAATCCAAAGCTTATATAAAAGACTGGCACCAAACTCTCCTATAACATACGGCAGTGTATGTGTATAATCTCAGACATTGAATCTTTATAAATATAAATTGGAAATAACTTTTGAAAGTGGAAGGATTGCATAACATAAACATTACTGTACAAGCATTATTTGATACTTCAGAAATAGCTGAGAACAATGCCTCAGATAAATATTTTGACTAATTCTTTACACTATTCATCTGAACGTGGCCAAGTTTGCCTTTTGGTTTTTGATTAACTGCCTATATCACCCTTTGGTGCTTTGATTTTAGGATACTGTCTCATTGACGGATATGTCGCATAAGTTCATGTGTGTCTTTGGGATATGTCGCATTGATGGAAATGCCACATTGACCACATTGGGTCCGTAGGTGGCCTGTTGTAAGGCTAAATTTCTGTTCTTATCCAATATACCATCATTTTACCGTAGCAGTTCAAATTTACCCGAACTGCAATCCAGTTGACCTCTATTACCGGACCTACCTAATATATTTATTGTTAATTTTTTTCTCGTCCTGAACATGCATGACATATTTGCCACTGGAGTTTAAGCAATCATTCAATCAAATTTCCCCCGGCTTCATCTCGGACGACCTTTACTACAGGACCTACCTATTGTATAATTTTGTTAATATGATTTCGTCCTGATCATGTATGAAATATTTTCCAATGGACGTTTAGCAAGCAACACACTATCATTATGACTCAAACAAAAATTCAAGATTACATTTACTTGAGGTACAAATTACAACAGAAAAGGCAAAACAGGACTTTCTTATTTGCACAAGTTGCGACCTTTTAAACAAGTAATCAGCGTTTCTGAATAATGGTGCTAGTATGTATTATAGGTCTAAAGCATCATTGTTTAATCTTTACACACAGGTCTTTTTGTCTGTCTGAGGTCACGCGCCTTAGCTTGTCAGTCGTGTTTTTTTTTCCCTACTGTTTCATTGTTTATCTTTTTTGTTTGGAGGGTAAAGGTTGCTGTTCTCAAGTCTTTGTTGACTTGTTAAAGCTCAGAATTAATTTTTGTTCAATTTTGGGCTTCTGAAAGTGTTTTGATGGAAGCCGTATGCGTATTATAACCAAGTAATATTTAATTTGTTTGTCACATTGCCAGATGCACCAAATCAAATTAAGTCTTACTTACATTATTTAATGTAAATAGAGGTAAAGAGAACGCAATCTACTGTATCAAACTTATCATTAAGTCTGCTGCATTCATCTTAATGAGAACTACACAGGGTGACTGGGTAATAGAAATATGGTCACTTAGATCTTCTATCTACCGGCAATACAACCTTTACCAATGCGTGATATCGGCTATGCGGGATATACAAGAACGCCGTCACGCACACTCAAAATCAGGACATTAATTACGATGCCTCATGTCGAGTATCTGCTATGCTCTGTTCATGCTAAGAACCGTTGCCAAAACTCTTTAAAGGGTTCTTTTTATGAGCGTAACACTCATTTTCTAGTGGAAGTCAAAATTCTTCCGACCTTCATGTCTAATAGCTTATATATTTCAGGACCTACATAGTGCATTTATTATTTAGTTGTTGCGAAAGATGCACGAAATTTTACAACTTTAAACGAGTTTGTTGCAATCTTTGTAATTTATGTTAAAAAATGTCTTAAAAATCATCTCAATATCGAATCACCTCCTCCGCAGCTTGGGAATTAAACAGTACTCTCGACAACACTGATAACAACTCGGTGCAGATTTCTTGTGTCTGAAGTACTTTTCTTTCTATCCGTTCATGTTAAAGCATATAACAAATGTACTGGTAACTAAGCAATATATGTGGAATATAAAATACGAATCCACCTCAGTTTATACGATATTTTTTAAGAGAGCCCTCAATTAACAACGATTGAGACATTGGTTCAAATCTCCGTTTAAGAATCAATGTGTCGCCTTTTGGGGTTTTCACGTAGGTCTGTGGAATATATAAGTACGCATCCATATAAGATCAGAATTAAGGACGTTGAATATGATGTCAGGTAACTGACACGCTTTCGATAGCTGTATATTTAAACGTTTTGAGGGTTGCCTATCCGAAGCAAAATTGTTGCCCCTATGTAACACATCTGTGTGTTTATGGTTGTCATAATCCCAAATACCCCGTCCTTCAGACTAGCCGAAGACTAATAAATTTGTTCCCAAAGTGTGTTTTATTTAAATTAAACTAATCAATCGTTGTCGCCGACTGTAATGTTATTTGGTAACTCATTGGTGACATGCAATATAACAAGAATTTCAGATGATGATGTTTGCTATTGGTTTATATGCAAATTTTGGAAACCACGGAAACAAATATCCTAAAATAACGAAAATATATAATCCATAATATTCATTATGACTCCCCCCTCGAAGGGTGACCGCGAGATCGAAATATGGTCAGCATTGTTCTTCCTCCGACCGGCAGTATAACCCTCCCCAAAGTTGAGCGTCCGTTAAGCTGTACAGGATGTATCAAGTACGGAGCCACGTCCTGTCGGAAAAGAGGGACGAAAGATACCAAAGGGACAGTCAAACTCATAAATCTAAAACAAACTGACAACGCCATGGCTAAAACTGAAAAAGACAAACAGAAAAACAATACTGTGGATTCATTTATTTTCGTGGGTATCAATTTTCGTGGATAGAGAAAAAAAGACGTTTCGTGGTATACGTAAATTCGTGGATCGCTGATTACAAAAGAAAACAAAATCAGATACGTAATTCGTGGATTTTCTTTTTGATTTAGGAGATCATATAACCTCCTTGGTTTGACCAATAATAAAACAAACAAAAAAGAAGGAATTTATTGAAAAAGTTTTGAATTGTCAAATCCTCGCTTGGTCATTTTAGATTAAAGTGTTCATTGAAAACTGCTATAACAATAATGGACATAGACAACTAATTATTTGTTTTTTACAATTTATAAATGCTTGCCGGGATTCTATAAGGCAATCAAAACTTTATGATTGAAAGCTCATTTTCCTAATCACGATATAATAAGCAGTCATATAAGTAAAAGGTGTGAAAATAAATGTTCCTGTCATAAACAATATTACCTACGGGCAATGCCCGTACTTAACCAAACTATGACACGGTAATTAACAACTTGCAGTTATTTTCCATAAACAGCTGTAATCAATTTTAAAAAGTAAGTTGTGATATTTGATATATTTATTATTGATTTAATTAAAATACTTGTATTTTCTTTCAATAAAAGCACGTGTTATCGCTAGTCAACACTATACTAGAACTGCATAACATAACCGGAAATAAACATCCGACTTCATACACATTTATCATGATTATTCTTCGTTGAATTCTTAAATTCGTGGTTCCCTGCGACCCACGAAAACCACGAAAATTGGTATACCACGAATAAAAATGAATCCACAGTAGTACACATGACACAACATAGAAAACTAAGAAATAAACAACACGAACCCCACAAAAAACTAGGGGTGATCTCAGGTGCTCCGGAAGGGTAAGCCGATCCTGCTCCACATGCGGCACCCGTCGTGTTGCTTATGTGATTACAAATCCGGTAAATAGTCTAATTCGGTAGGTCAAATCAATTGATATGACTCAAATCTAAAATGTCAAGATTGAATTTGAGGATCAAATTTAAAAAAACAAACAAAAAAGAAACTTATTATCTGTGACTAAAGGGAAAAGTATCATTGACATAATGTTCTATATCTTTTTATTATCTGCGTCGTGAGGGTATAGTATCATTGACGTATATCACACATCTTTTTATTATCTGTGTCCCGAGGGTATAGTCTCATTGACGTTTATCACACATCTTTTATTATCTGCGTCGTAAGATTATAGTCGCATTGACGTATACCACACATCTTTTTATTATCTGTGTCCCAAGGGTAAAGTCTCATTGACGTTTCTCACACATCTTTTTATTATCTGCGGCGTAAGGGTATAACGTAACGGTTCCCAAATTGCACCGTGGTCCCAATATGAAATTGAACCTATTTCACAAAAATAGCAGCAGAAATCTTATATGATTTCCTACAGACTAAATATTTTGTATTTTTTATGATTTGATACTATACAGTCTTCCAACAGTGGTAAAAGTATTAAATATACACAAAACGTTCGCATTATTTATCAACAGATAAACACGGTGTTTACTGAAAAAGCAAAATGTACGGAAACGTCGCCGTCCGACGTCATCTAAACGTCATATTTTTTAAAATTAGCAAATACAATGTGTTACAAGTATCCATTTCTAAAAAAAATGAAGAGTAAGCATGGACTAATATCCAATTGTTAAAAATATTCGAAATAAATAAACAAAAACTCTATTATTCGACTTTTGACGATGCAAATTTAAGCATGGATGCAATTTGGGTACTCCTCATCACAGAATCATTGATGGTTTGGAGGTCAGTTAAGACCAATTTTTCTATGATTCCATATGAATTCTAAATTGAATTGGTGAAACCATATAGTAAAATATGACACATCTTCAATATAAACACATAATAAATTTTTTTGTTTGAAGCATAAATAAACGTAGGATAAAAAAACTGTCAAAATAGATGCAATTTGGGTACCCTCACGTTGATCTCATTGACATATACTACACATCGTTTTATTATCTGCGTCGAAAGTGTATAGTCTCATCGACGTTTATTCCACATCTTTTCATTATCTGCGTCGTAAGGGTATAGTCTCATTGGCGTATATTACACATTTTTTAGTATCTGCGTCGGAAGGGTATAGTCTCAGTCATGTATATTCAACATCTGTTTATTATCTGCATCGGAAGGGTATAGTTTCATTGATGTATATTCAACATCTTTTTATTATCTGCGTCGTAAGGATATAGTCTTATTGACGTATATTACATATGTTTTAATTATATGCGTCGTAGGGTTATAGTCTCATTGACGTACATTCACCCCTTCTTTATTATCTGCGTCGTAAGGGTATAGTCTCATTGAAGATGTGGTATGAGTGCCAATTAGCCAAATCTCCAACAAAGCCAGAATTTATAAAAGTAAACCTTTATAGGTTAAAACAAACTGACAACACCATCAATAAAATGGAAAAGACAAACAGATAAACAGTAGTACACAAAACACAACACAAAGACCACAAAACACAGCTGCTTCGAAAATGCTCCACATTTGGCACCGTCATATTGCTCATTAGAATACAAACCCGGTAGTTTACACTCGGCAAAACAGGGACAGAAGTAGTTACAACATTTGGAAAGTATCCGATAATATCTGTGAAATTAATATTAAATGGATATTAAATAACGGTTAAACAATTTGGGATGGCGTGGTAAAATTTACAAAGGGATTCCAACTTCACCACTTGAAACTCGTTGTGTAATAGCTGTTCTGTGAGCAGCAACCCGCTATCAAGGAAATCATGATAGAAAATCAAACCTCTAGGCTATCAAGTTGGATAGATATATTCCATAAGCATGCACTGCTTCATATTTAGACCTTTTTTCTCGAAATGACTACTGATGGTAGATTGAATACCAAAGTTTATGACAAACGCGATGATTTTAAATTTCCTGTAGTCAACTTACCATTTCTGTGTAGCAACATCCCAGCGGCACCAGCATATGAAGTATATGTGTCTCAATTGTTACGTTAATCTAGAGCTTGCTCAAAGTACGTTGATTTTGTTCAACGAGGAATACTGCTATCTCAAAAGTTACTAAGACAGGGCTATGATTCAATCAAATTAAGGTCATTACTCAAGAAATTTTACGGTCGCCATCATGAGCTGATTGACATCAAGACAAAAGTGTGTCAGAAATCATATCTGATATTCTTCCTCAGTCATAATAGCCTTTCATCATTACCGAACTGACCAAGAACTAACACGACGGGTGCCGTATACGGTGCAGGAAATGCTTACCCTTCAAGAGGACCTGATTTCACTCCGAGTTTTTAGTGGAGTTCCTGTTGTTTCTTATTTATTATTTATAACTGTTGATGTAAATGTCCTTGTTTTTTTTTAGTCTTTGTTTACTCCTTGGTTTTGAATGGTATTGTCTTTTATATTGTATTTTAAGTTCGATAAGATGGACGCTTTCAACATAGTCAACATCTTTTTAATCATTTAGTTTACAATGCGGAAAAAAGTATAAAAATCACTCACCATGACTGGCAATGTATTTTATATACATAGATACAAATTAAATTGAGAATGGAAATGGGGAATCTGTCATAGAGACAACAAGCCGTCCATAGAACAGATAAAACACATAAAGCTATAAAACAAAGGTTGCATTTAGTCAACAGTTGATTTTTACCAGGACAGCATGGTCTCGAAATTAAAAGTTAAGATGGAATGGCAAACAATATTAAAACATAACTTACCATTGTTTTCATCATCAAATATGTTTATTGCGTCTTTGAATCCGTTTTCTTGAAATGTTGGGAACAAACTATGTAATGAAATACAACAAAATACCAATTGGGATTTTACTTCAAGAGAAATAAGAAATGTATTTTGAGAACATTGTTCATTTTTGAATTCTACAAAATCCTGTGTATGACATAAATATTTCGTTTCATTTACGCACGTAATCGCTTAAACTGTTGATGGACAATATAAAATGGGCATTGTAGTATCCTTGACTGTAAAATTTAAAACAATGTTCCATTGAAAATATGTTGAAGAATATGTAGGTATATTTAGCACGTATACACAGGTGTATTTACCTTTAAACAAAATTAGAATGACGCATTTTAACAAGAAAGCAACAACAAAAAAACATAAAGGGAAATGAAAGTCCTTTTCGTATGCCCACTTCATCGGTTTTAAGTAATAGCAGAGTGAACATTTTTTTCGAAGGAAATAACTGTTACAAGAACAATTCATATCCCTAAAGATAGGTTAGTGATGTTATACACTCTATTTTTATCCAGGCAAAACAAAAAAGTGGTAAGATAAACCAAAATCAACATATCTTAGTTTATCTTTTAAAACTAAATGTAACCCATAATACACGTTGCTTAGTATATGCACATTTTGCTCACATCGGATACCATCACTGGCACTCAAATCAATACATATGCATGTCAAATCAAACGAGAAGAATACTAAGTCAATAAAAACTTTTCTATTGGTGTATTTGGCTGCAAGAAGACGCTACTGCTAAATGGTGACACATTCCGTAAATTTGGAACAGTTGGTGTCGGGTTAGTTTGGCGATTTTCTGCGTTTAGGCCTGAACGGATTCGGGTGTCTATTCTGTGTTGGTCTCAGCATTATGTATTCGGGTTTAGTTTTCAGTAATTAGTTAATACTTCAGTTTCATTATGTATATCTCTTTCATATTCATTTGATAAAATTTACTGTTTACAATAGCATTAATTGTTCTAAATAATAAGGATGTTCTTATCCCAAGCATAACAACTACGCCGTATTTGGCACGACCTTTTTCAACTTTTGATCTTCAGTGCTGTACAACTTCGTACTTTTTTTCACTTTCGATCTTTTATATCTGGGCGTCACTGGTGAGTATTGTGCTGACGAGGCGCGTTTTTGACGTATTGAATTTTAAACCTGATTCTTTTTGTTATCTATTAATCATGTGTTTCTTTGTCTAATATGTTCTTCTATTTATTTGTATTGTAGTCCTGTATTATTATGTTGTCTTTTCAATGTTAAATTTAACTTTGCCATTAAAGTGCAAGGTTTGGCATGCCACAAAACCAGGTTCAACCAACCATGTTTATTCCCCTTTAAAAATGTCCTGTACCAAGTCAGGAAGATGGCCATTGTTATATTATTGTTCGTTTCTTTGTGTGTTGCATGTTAATGTTGTGTTGTTTGTTTTCTCTTATTTTTGAGATATTAAGATAAGACGTGGCACGGTACTTGTTTATTCCAAATTCATGTATTTGGTTTAGATGTTATATGTGTTATTCTCGTGGGATGTTGTCTGATGCTTGGTCCGTTTCCGTGTGTGTTGTGTTTCGGTGTTGTGTCGTTGTTCTCCTCTTATATTAAATGCGTTTCCCTCGGTTTTAGTTAGTTACCTGATTTTGTTTTTTGTCCATGGATTTATGAGTTTTGAACAGCGGTATACTACAGTTACCTTTATTTCTCTCACATTGCAAGTGTTGAGCTTGTTTGGGTGTGTTTATTTTGGTAAAAAAGACGTGCGTGAGTGTATTCATTCATAAATGCCTTTATTTAACCGTTTATTATTATTTATTATCAACATTTGACGATTCAATAAAGAAATCCTTTGGCTATGGCTTAAATTTGGAAAATCGACCTTTTTTTTTATATAAATAAGGCCGTTAGGTTTCTCGTTTGAATTGTTTTACATTGTTATATCGGGGCCTTTTATAGCTTATTATGCGGTTTGGGCTTTGATCATTGTTGAAGGCCGTATGGTGACCTATAGTTGTTAATGTCTGTGTCATTTTGGTCATTTGTGGACAGTTGTCTCATTGGCAATCATACCACATCTTCTTTTTTTTTCATATTGGAAGATATTGTTCAGTCTTGATCAAAACCGTCTTCACAACTGACAACAAAATACTGAATAACACTCACTTACATTTCAAAACAAAAGACTATAGGGAATTATATTTTCAATGTGAACGCTTTTTGTGTTTGATACATATTCTTGTGTATTATTCTCAACAGTTAACGGGACTACGATAATACGATATTGTCATAAAAGTACGCGACTTAGCGTTATTTGTTTTAGTGTTTGCTTTAACATTGTTTAATACGCGTGATTATGTTTGGCACTTTCATTGGAGGAATATAATAAACCAAGATTAAACAACAACCAAAATCACTCAATTTACGGTATTATAAAGAGGTTTACTTACGATGTTGTTAAGATTTTATCTCTGTCTTGCGGACATTGGTCAACTATATGTAAAAATACAAATAGAAATTATCCAACATTAACGGAGATTTTAAAGTATGTCTCATTCAGACAATAAGAATATTTCGATGAATATTGTGTTGAGTTATTCGACAAAATACGCCAAATGTGTGACTGTGTGTTGTTTTCAAAACGTGTTTGAAAGAAAAGGGATATTTTAAAGAGATTTCGTAAAATTTATTGATATACATTATTAATATTAAGCTGTAGCTCTCGGTGAACTAATGCGTATACTGAAATTCTAAGTATTGTACATTGCATCTGAACACAAACATACATCTTGAGACCGTTGCAACATGTAGAATAGGATCAGATTAAACTTCATTGGCACCTGAGATCAAGCCTGTTTTATTTGGCTACAGGTAAAGGGCAATTGTTGAGATAACACACAACATGTTAACCTTGCCATATATTTGCGCCTGTCCCACCGTGTGATGCGTTTTCAGATTCATCACTCGACAGCTTTCTATTTACCGAACACTTGCATATTTTTACACTATTTAAAATATTATCCACTTGCGGCGAGACTATCATCAGTGAGCAGTAGCTCGCAGTTTCACTTGTTTTATAAGGGACAACTTAAGCACGCATCCGGATGTGGGATGTTCAGGCTGTATTGAAGACCTATTGGAGGCTTCCGGCTATTTTCTGCTCTCATGTCTCTTTAACACATTCCCACTTTTCATTCTCAATTTTATTTGTTTTTCTCAGTCTTTATTTTCCAAGTTGTGTCATGTCACTGTTTGTTGTTTTTGGTAATTGTTTTGGCCGTGGTGATAGCAGTTTCTGTTGTAATGTCGTTTTTGTATCTTTCGTCTGTTTTTTTTTTATTTGAAAGGCATCTTTAATTTAGGAAGAAAGACCACTATTACAATTATGCTATCATGATGCGGAAAAGACAATAGCCACAAACATCGTTGGCATTTGAAATGATGGGTTACGGAAGATTAATATCAATTTCAATTTTAGAAAGACGCAAAGTTATGTCGTTGTAATCTCAAAATTTCAGCGAGAAAATTAGATCAGTGTACAATAATAGTATTATCTACAAATAAAAACACTGATAATGTCTTCAATTATTATAATTAATACATAGAAATCGTCAACGATTCATATATAACATCAGCGCAGACACTGGAAGCATGTTGTTTTCCACCTACCTAGATTATTGCAAGGAAGTTTGTGACAAGAGCAGTCCTCTTCCGACGGTACACAGTAGCAGTCGTGGTTTGGCTTGGTGACAAATTCATACCCTTTTGTCAAGTCGCATCCACAGGTAATGTCGCTTCTCTGACTTCCTCTTTGAAACAAGTGTTGACCCTTTTCATTACAAACAGACTTTTGATACACACATTTACTGTTACCGTCAGTTGAGAAAGGAAAAGGCTGATATCGCTCGTAGCTACAATGTGCCTTGTTAAAAAACGGTTCATATATGAGTTTGCTGCCTAAAAATAAAATGATTTGAAAGATGATTCATTTATATATACTGATCGTAGATGTTTGACCCTTTGAATAATAAAAACATTATTGACATGTTATTATATAAATTTTTGTACGTCAGACCTGCGTCTAGTCAATAAAAGATTCATCAGTAAAAATCGAATGTGAAATTCAAAAGCACAAGTATCCAGCTACAAGTTTTGAGTAAAGAAAATTCGAGAACAGCTTTAGTGTTCTATTCTAGGGTAAAAATCATTAGTACCTCGAAAAATACAAACCATGTTTAACAGTTGATTTATTACTATGACCATATCAACGAAAAATTTTGTCAGCATACTGCGCTAGTAATACTTTTTCGAAGGAGACCTCCAAAAGCGACCGACATTTATGTACACTTCCAGAGCACCTGAAATCACTCCCAGTTATTGGTGGGGTTCGCGTTGCTAAGCATTTAGTTTTCATTGTTGTTTCTTGTGTACTTTTGTTTGTCTGTTTGTAATTTTCTTTCTTAGCGTAATCAGTTGTTTTCTATCTAGGAGTCTGATCGTTCCTCTCTTATGGCTATAATTTATTTTTTTATGCAAAGTGACTGTTCTTGAATTTTAGGAAATTCAGTAAGATTAAACTATAATAGGTAAAACCTTTTCTCTTTCATTTAATAAAAAGTACTGTATAACTTTAAGAATCATTCATCGACTTTGAGTAAAAGCATTGTATAATTGACACTATCTGATTATGAAAAAGCTACATAGGACGGTGTTTTATTTTTGTAATCCGAGTACTTTGGGAAGCGTTTTGTTTCGAATGATTTAGTATTGCTGTAACTTTCCCATCATACTGAAGAAACATCGCTATATGTTTACAACTTATCATTTTCTGGTTCTTACATTTTCTTTTATGTTTGAGAACTGTGTTAAACGTAAAAAGCTATAATTTGATAACGTTGGCAGATTGAAACCATTAAGTTGATACACTCTTCTCTGTACATACATGTAGAATACTCATACAAGGATAGATAGTTTACATACAAGCTTTACAAATAAGAAACACAAAATGAAAGCAGTTGGTATGGTATCAGAAAAACGAAAGGACCTTTTAATGTAAATTTTATCTGATAATATTACCAATGTTGCTATAATCTAGTCCATCACATGTTTCGTGATAAGTCCTCTCTGGATACTTAAATAGACACACGTATTGGCTGTTGATGCTGCAATTAAACCCAACAGCACGAAGACGCCATTCTCCAGAATATGGACATTTAAATTCGTACTCTAATGTAACAGCAACAACCTAAAGAAATATATTACGCTTTGTTAACAGACCGGACATCTGGTTTATTGATCAATATTATACTTTTCAAGGAAAACCCCTCGCTATTTTTCGGAGAATGTAAAGCCCCGTCGTTATGTGAAACAACATAGATAATACGATGTTTCTGCACAGGATGCAAATTGTTACAATCAATGTCCCTTCAGTGATGCTCGAGGCCAAAATATTTAAAAACATTTGAAACAGCAAATTTTAATAATACAAAATCCGTATTGTCATGCCAGAACCGAAGTACTGGATATCACTGTCTGGTGATACCATCGGAGACCATTAGTCAATAAGCAGAGCCATCGATCCATTTGTAGTGTCAACATAAACGGTCACAATTTTCCTTGACAATCAGTGTCTCTTTAGTGATGGTCGAGGCCAAAATCTGTGTACGTCTATGATCAATATGTATCGTTTTTGTTTCCAATTTTCGGAGTGTAAAGTAATTCCTAGGTTTTTTTTATTATTCCAAAACAAAAATGCCACTTGTATGTCTTTTTGATGTAAAAAAAAAATGTCATGCAGAGCCGACTTTGACTATGAGACCATCATACTTCGTCCGTTTAACGCAAATATGCATACAAGTGTAGTGATGACTATAGCCAGTCTTTCAGTACAACTAATATATGTATAAATATATTTCAATTTGCTGTTATCGAATTTTGAAATAATTCAACTTATCGAAGGTATCTTTCTACGCATAGCTTTTATTCATTTTTCCAGATTAGGCCTTATTTCTAGATATGATTATATCAGCTTTTAAAAATGGCTTTTAGGTCGTGGCCTTGACAATATTGTTGTTTCTAGCATAACTACATGTAACGATATATTATTTTTTCAAAATCTGCATCTAGTACAATAAGTACTTATATACTTTAAATTATTGGATTTTAGTGTTCCTAATAAATATGTATGCTGCAACAGCGGTTAAAACGTCATCAATTCATAAAATGCATGTTTCGTTTATTAGCACTAAAGCGATAATATTTCAGTGCTATTTCAGTGACTCTCGGAAAAAATCAGTCTTATTCTCAATGCTCTCATTAAAAGCGAAGGTATCTTCTTCCACAGTCAAAATTCATCTCAGATAGATTTTTCTAATCTTTTTATCTCATTTTAAAAAAAATCATTTCCATGTAGTTTCTTATGTTTTAGATCCTTGTTAATACCTGTAGGTTTAGCTTTTTTGTTCCATATTATCTTTTAAGGAACATGCTTTAGTTTCTGTTATAAATAACGGACATACATAACAAGGTTTAATATTTGTCCTGGACATGATTGAACTAATTACAACTGAAATTAATGCAACCGCCGATCAATCAATCAAATAAATGTTGCAATCATGTTCATGCATATCGAAGTAAAAGTGTCTCATATTATATCGTTTATTGATTTGGCAAAACTTCTAGGAATTTTGGTCCTTAATGCTCTTCAACTTCGTACTTTATTTGTCCTTTATCTTGTTTGGATTCGAGCGTCACTGATGAGTCTTTTGTAGACGAAACGCGCGTCTGGCGTATATACAAAATTTAATCTATGATGAGCAATCGAATATGTCTGTTTGTAATATGGAAACACATCGGAATGTCCTGCAAGCACAAAACAAAAACTAAAAGTAGAAGAACAGAAATAGTTTGAAAAGACAAGAATCTCACGCAATCTTCTATATATTTTTAAAAATTAGTTTGTTCGTACGGTATCTCATAGTTGTTACATGTAACATCAACGTCGTCTCATTGGCAAGTACACCATACGTCGCTTGTTAGCTCACCTGGCCCTTAGGGCCAAGTGAGCATTCTCATCACTTTGCGTCCGTCGTCGTCCGTTGTCGTCCGTCGTTGTTAACTTTTACAAAAATCTTTTCCTCTGAAACTGCTCGTCCAAATTAAACCAAACTTGGCCACAAGCATCATAAGGGTATCTAGTTTCAAAAATGTGTGCAATGACCCGGCCAACCAACCAAGATGGCCGCCATGGCTAACAATAGAACAAAGGGGTCAAATGTAGATTTTGGCTTCTATCTCTGAAACCAAAGCATATAAAGCAAATCTGACACGGCTTGTTTATCATTGTTTATCAAGTTCTATCTGCTCTGAAATTTTCAGATGAATAGGAAAACCTGTTGTTGGGTTGCTGCCCCTAAATTGGTAATTTCAGGGAAATTTTGCTGTTTTTGGTTATTATCTTGAATATTTTTATAGATAGAGATAAACTGTAAACAGCAATAATGTTCAGCAAAGTAAGATCTACAAAAACAGTCAAAGACCAAAATGGTCAGTTGACCCCTTAAGGAGTTATTGTCCTTTATAGTCAATTTTTGTCAATTTTTCGTAAATTTTTGTGATTTTGTACAAAAATCTTCTCCTCTGAAACTACTTAGACAAATTTAACCAAACTTCTCCACAATCATCATCATTGATCATTAGGGTATCTATTTTAGAAAATGTGTCCGATGACCTTGCTTGCAAACCAGGATGGCCGACATGGCTAAAAATAGTACATAGGGTAAAATGCAGTTTTTGGCTAAAATCTTGGAAACCAAAGCATTTAAAGCAACTCTGATGTTAATAAATTTGTTTGTTAGGGCAAAATCTATCTACCCTGAAATTTTCAAACCAATCAGGTAACCTTTTGTTGGGTTGCTCCCTTGGAATTGGTAATTTTCAGAAAATTTTGCAGCTTTTGGTTATTATCTTGAATATTATTATAGATATATAAAAACTGTATACAGCAGTAATGTACAGTCATGTAAGACCTACAAATAAGTCAACATGATCAAAAAGGTCAATTAAACCCTTAAGGAGTTATTGTCCTTTATAGTCAATTTTGAACAATTTTCATATTTTTTTTATTCGTTTATGATATGCACATACACCAAGGTGAGCGACACAGGCTCTTTAGAGCCTCTAGTTTGTTATTTACAGAATATCAGTACATACCAGACATAACAAAATCAACGGCAGCTTAAACATTTTGCAGATTTCCTTAAGTCACATCCATCTGAATAAAAACAAACGATATTGTATGCATTGCGATATGTAAATAGATCTTCGTAAATCACCAAATATTCAATACTCACAGGTGAAATTTCATACAAAGTCATATGTTATCATTTAATTTTCCTCTTAAATTAATTTATGTTTTAATTCTATTAAGATATCATTTAATTTTGGATATAACGCGTCTTCTGATTGTCTGACGTTGTTTTTGTTTATCAGCTCATAGATATAACTTGTCATAAAATCGTAACGTCATCAACGTATTTAAATGATTTACTCCAGTTAAAAATGAAATTAAGAATTAAATTATGAGAAATGACTGTAATATGTTTCTGCCTATTCGGGTTATTCAGTGTGCACCACATTTTTGCTGATATTTCTGCATAGACAGAAAAAATATTACAAAAAAGTAAAATCCCAAAAATTCTGAACTCCGATGAAAATTCAATTGGAAAGTCTTTAATCACGTGACAAACTCAAATAACAAAACACAGCAAACAAATGGACGTCAACTGTCATATTCCTATCTTGGTACAGGCATTTTCAAATGTAGCAAATGGTGGATTGAACCTGGTTTTATAGTGCTAAACCTCTCACTTTTACAACAGTCTCATCAAATTCCGTTATATTTACAACGATGCGTGAACAAAACAGACATAATAAATAATATAGTCAAAATATGGGTACAGCAGTCATCACTGTGTTACAATCTTAAAACAAAAAACAGTCATTCCTTAAAAATTGATATTTAATTAATGCTTTCAAATGCCGAGAATCGAACCTTGTACGTACAGTTTACAGAAAACGTTAGTAAATCAACTGTTATACTGCTCTAGTTATTTCCTTGTTTTTAACGACAAAATATATCTTTATTCAATCTTTTCCTGAATTATAACTACCTCAGTAGCCAAGATCACATACTTACGGAAACTTGTATTAAATAGACTCACTTGAGCAGGGAAAAATCAAATGAGTTTAAAGGTACAATAGTTTTATATACATATATTTAATAAAACAAATACAATTAATTTCACCTATATGTTCTGTAGTCCTTAATGTTTTAGGCCATTTTTTATGTTTTGACAATTATTCTCTAATCTTTATATTCTAACACCGCATTATTCTGTTATATTTTTTGGGTCATTTTCTCTATTCTTTATATTGTTTGTCCATTATACTCTACTCACTAACCAAACCGTGCGCACCCTCTGTTCTAATATTACGAACTAGTATCATCAACCAGTATAGTCACAGAATATCTACCTGTAGCACACACGTATTGATACATAAAATTGGCTGTTCCGCGTTACGTCCTCTTAACTGACATACTTTCTATTCGATTACAAAAACAAAATTAAATAAATCAATGGGGATTTCATTATTATTTTATTATTTTTGATATGCATGTACGAATCATCTGCTGCACTTGAAACCAGCAATCAGCTTGGAATGATTAAAACAGTGATGCATAAGACTGCAACCAACTAGTTAAAGTGTTTAATTCCTAAATATAGTAACACCACTGTTTTGTGCAATGTTTCATGAAGGGATACAACTGAATTTGAATTTGGTGTTACAATTTAAATAGCAATCAATCAATGTATTAACTTTATGTGCAGTAAAAAAACAATGTTATGGCAATGCCATCAGAATAAAAACATATATGTTTGCGACACAAAACTGAGATAAATCTCGGTAAAAGCTCAACACTTTCTCAGACTCATACCAAACATAATTATTTGTTTTGATATTGACCTAATATTGTATGTGTGCGAATTGTAAAACATGAAAAAGATTTATACATTCATTTTTTTATTATGCAGTATAAATTGACAATAAATATAAAACTTGTTGATAACTATCAATAAAGATGAATACATCATATTCCAGTATCATACTCTCACTGGGGTAAAGCTGATGACCGTAACTGCATTCACGGTCATATCAAGATGTCGGATGGAAAATTAGGTCAGTATTTGTATTGTCTGTTTAAGTGTTTCTAGATCATTTTCTTTATAAGGCATACATTGGTACGATGAAAATTTATAAAAGATTCACACAGAAATCGCAGATTGCTACCTAGAAATGTGTATTAAACGGGAAATGGGATTTAAAAAAATCGGTGAGATGACCGTAAATCGTGATTAAAATATTTTTAAGATGACCGTTACATATAACAAGAATGACCGTGATTGGTAAATAGATGACCGTAATTTTTAAAAGGATGACCGTAATTTATAAAAGATGACCGTAACATTTAAAGGATGATCATCAATTCTAAGGAATATCCGTATTTGTATTACTTTTTTTATATAAAATAGTAAATCATGTTGGTATAAAACGTATTTACAAGACTGCATTATCCTATAGGTAGACGAAAAAGTACATAGTTCACCATATGTAGCCTCCAAGTATACGCCAAAAGATATTTTTTATCTCTGGGATTCCTATTAATGTCATATAATAAATACACCTTTTTAAAAATGCCAATGCATGTACACCCATTGATATATCGTTTCAACTACCATTGCAAATGTTCCTTTCTCAGATAAGTACATGTCTTATCAGTATATCAACTGCAAATTCACGTCGTTTTATGTAGACAGCATTTTTGATACACACTATAGACAATCATTTCTGTCCACAAACATTTAGCTTTAGAAAGAAAGTTTTGGATTAAAACAGTGGTAATTCTGCATTCCGGTCTGTACTACTACATTTCGGAGTTGAAGTAACAAAACTTAAAATAATGTAAGGAAAAGGTTATAAGCAAAATAAATTTAGAAGAACAAAATATGTTCCTCAAATTTGAAAGTCAGTGGCGATTATGTAGAGGAAGGGTGTCAAACGACTTTATTAGGTTGTTAGTTTTCTCGTTTGAATTGTTTTACATTGTTATTTAGGGGCCTTTTCTAGCTGACTATTTGGTATGGACTTTGTGCATTGTTGAAGGCCGTATGGTGACCTATAGATATTAATTTCTGTGTCATTTTGGTCTCTTGTGGAAAGTTGGTTCATGGCAATCATACCACATCTTCTCTTTTTATATTTATGAACTTTTACCAAATATTGAAGCAAAACTAAGAGAGATATGGCGATACGAATACTTCATTTCCATATTGAAATCCACATCTCCTAATGGAATATTCACATAACATATTGCTTTTTATTTGTTACTGGCTGTCAGAAGGTTTTATTCCAAGTCAACAATGTACTCTACAAGATATATTCCAGAAACGCTGGCATTCTGGATTACTATTAAGAAACTGTTCAAGGGTAAGGGAGTTACATTTTTAGGGGTTATAAAGCAAAAGGACTATCAGCTGAAAACATACCAGTAAAACCATTTGAACGCAGAATAAATTTTGCAGTTCCATCGGATCAGGTGTTGTCAAGGGAATGTTTATTTTTTTGGCAGATGTTAAGATTTTTATGTGCTTCCTCTGACACCATACACATAGGCTCGATTACTGGATATTCATATGTTTAATTAATGGGTTTTTTTCTTCAACTTTTCGTCGTATCGCTGTCAATTTGTATTCAAATTTTAATGTCGTTATCAATGAATATTTAATTATTTCCGAGAAATATGCAGTTCACTATCATAATCTCAAAATACGGCAAATAATTAAAAGAAATTGATTAAATATATTTACAAATGTATATCCGCTAACCGAGCCCCTATTGAGACAACCTCAACAAAAAGCCATGCATACAAATATGGATATTTCTTAGAATAGACGGTCATCCTATACTTTTTGGAACTTTTGGATTATAGATCTTCATCTTTTATATAAGCTTTGGATTTTACATATTTTGGCCACGAGCATCACTGAAGAGACATGTATTGTCGAAATGCGCATCTGATGCAGAAAAATTGGTACCGTTAATGTTATTAAAAGTTACGGTCATCCTTTAAAAGTTACGGTCATCCTTTACAAATTACGCTCATCTTTAAACCAATTACGGTCACCTTTGTTATGAATCGCTGATCCTTTTACGGTCATCTCGATTATGATTTACGGTCATCTTGCCGATTTTTTCAAATTCAATTTCCCGTTTAATACACATTTCTCGGTAGTAATTTGTGATTTTCGTGTGAATCTTTTATAAATTTACATCGTACCAGTGTATGCTTTGTAAAGAAAATGATCTAGAAACACTTAAACAGACTATACAAATACTGACCTATTTTTTATCCGACATCTTGGGATGACCGTGAATGCAGTTACGGTCATCAGCTTTACCCCAAGTGACTCTGTAAATCAAAGTAGAATTTTCAATAGTCGTCTGGCGCGAAAAGGCCGAAACTCAATTGTAGTTTTTGATATTTAGGACACGGTCAAGCTCCGGAATTGTAAACTTTATCATCACTATTTTTTCTTGGCCGCCGATGACGACACTATTGCTGCAATCTTTGAAACAAATATATATTTAACAAGAATTAGCAGAATATATGTAAATTAATTGTTATTTTGGTAAGGACAATTCATCAATTCACAATATAGAAAACGAATATATATCGCTGCTTCGTCACGGTTCTGATCGATTTACTCGGAGCCCCCACCCCCCATCTAGTGAAAACGTTAAGGATGCATATGTCGTGTTTATTATTCTATTGCTTAATATATATATATAGAATGTTTTAAGTAAGTAAGTAAGTAAGTAAGTAAGTATATCATTTATTATAGTGACATGTATAGTATATATAATATTACATAATAAGAATACAGTAGTTAAATAAATTTACACCCGGCCCGTTGGACCTATAAGTCACTTTAAACCTAATGTTCAAATTTGTAATACGCAATGTGATTGTTACTTATAAAGAAGTTCCTTTCTTTTTCAGAAAAATAAATTCAAATATTTAGCAGTTTGTCTTTGATGAAGTGTCATTAAATTAGCAAATGTTCTATTATCAATAAAATGTCTATCAATGTTCACTGATTCAAATAATAATTGTCTTAAATTATGGTAAGCTTTACAATACAAGAAATGTTTTTCGTCTTCAACAGATCCGTCATCATAGAAAGTGCAAAGTCGTTCATCAGGAGCCTCATTTCGAAATCGTCCAGTTTCAATGCAGATTGTCAAAACTTGAAGCAGAAACGTTTTATAGTAACACTTGAGTTCATCAAACTTTCCATCAAGCAAATTGTTATTGTTACGAATGTCGCAGCCCCGCTTGACAGTCTCCCGAATGAGGAAATTATTATAAAACCGTACAGTTCCGTTCCCACACTGTGTAAAGTGTGTGTTTTTTTAATAAGTGAGTGTTTTAAAAAACTATAATTGTTTCTAAATACATTTGGCAGCCATGACTATTATGCAATTGTCTATCCCTTGTTGAAATAATATAGATTGCTTATTTCTATATTTAACAATTTAAATGATACTCATTCAGTACATATCTGCTTAATAAGATGAATATTACTATATTGAATTTATTTGATAAAGATATGTATTTATGTTCTAAAATTTAGTATTTTCATCGTTGCTATTTAATTATAACTTTTGTTGAGAGACTTAATTATTTTATATTAGTGGTTTTGAATTAAAAAAAAGTATGTAAATGCACTTATAGGCACTATGCAGGACTGACTGGGCGGGTACCATTGTATAGTCAGTCAAGGAGGTTTAAAACTTCTATCATCATTGAATAACTTGCATGCGTATTGTTTTACTGTCACCTATATACATTGCCTCACCACACACAACAATACAAAATGTGTTGTCAAAATAATAAATATTTACTCTTTCAATAAATATTCCTGTAATAAATTCATTCTAGTCATTTTCAAAATTTCAATTACATGAATTGAAAAAGAATCAGACTTTCATACATCATGTACATGCAATTGAATTTTAAATGTTTCAATGTCTTAAATTGTCATTTTTACCTATTTATTTGATGGCGCCTTTATAACCGGATACTGAATCTTTTTTTTTATCCACAAAGATTACATGTAAAATTAATGTTAAGGTTTTTTTTAAGTTTACTTTGCGGTCCCAAAGAGGGAAACTAATAATAAAACGTGGGTTAGCAAAATAAGTACCTCAAAGATCTTTAAAAAAATAGACTTCAGTTTATGAGATACAATGTACCGCCTTAAGTAACAAGATTAAACACGTTGAGATTGGTATGAATCGATCCCTTTGATATCAGCCCGTACCAAAGCACAATTATTTCTTTTTTTATTTGTTTTTATTAATTAATTAACAATAGTTGAATAACAAAAGATATTTTTTTAAATTTCGATACCTCACAAAAGCATTTTTACCTGTTATTACAAGTTTACCTTAATAACACACATTCAGAGAAAAGGGCTAACCAAATGATAATAACTATATAATTGCACCAATACAAATTTTAGGGCGATTTTGTTCAACAAAGTTTTACATACTCTATTCAAATAATAAACATAATGAAACTAGACAAAAAGTAAATACGTAAAAATCAGTTCAATTAATCCTGGGCGAACAGTTATAAGGACAAATGTCAATCAAGGCGAACTGACCTGGATTCCTGAACATTAATCAATGTTGTGCTTTCCGTGTATTACTAAAAAAAATACTCATAGTTGTTCTTCCAGTTGACAATACATACAGTCTGCATCAAATTATAAAGTTTTTAAAACATTTATCAGATTAATAAACCATCCTGGATTTTTAATACACATGGACATACTCAATATATAGTATCTAGGTAATACACTGGCTCCTGCGGATTTTTCTTTAAACTCTTAAATATTTTTTATTGCTAAGATGAACAGAAAGAAAAAAGTCACAATAATGTTTATTAATGTAAATATCATGTGATATCACATTGACAAATACAGAGTGGTCCTAAAAATATACGGAAAACTGGAATAAACCATTCTTTTGTCTATTATGCAGTCATAAGCATATACTAACAAGCTAAATTATGTATCCTTATATGAATGGAAGAAAAGTCTATAAAAGATGAAGACAAAAAAAATCATCATAACTGATCCTTCAAGAGTATACCAAAGTAAAGAACCATCAAACAGTTTGGATACTACGACCTGGTTACACGCGTAAAGGAGCATTGGCAGAATGCGAATTAACTCAGTGTCGCCAATTCGTTAATACTGACTCAATGTACAAAAATATTTGCACAATGGGAACAAATATATTCAAGTCTTTGTATAATTTTTATTTCTCCATATGACCTATTCCCTAGTGCTACATTTTATTGTGCAGATTTGCATATCATATGATGCAATCATACTAGGAGACGCTTTTCCTTTCGATGCACCTGGTACTTAACCTTCTTGAGCTTTGTGTTCCTTTGTCTTTTTATTGTATGTTGATGTATGAGATTGATACTACTACTAACGTGTGTAAGGTCAGTGACTTCGCATTACCGTTTGGTTGATACATCGGTAAACGTATGATGTTGCTTCGTTACAAATTGCACTTTTATAAATGGTGCTAGATTTATCTACTTTTAAATATTAACTATCAGAGTAAACATTTCTGATACTGTATTAGCATACTCAAACAAGGCGTTTACACAAGGCGTTTACAAACAAATATGATTTATTCGGTCAAAATCATCAATTGATAAATAAATTAACCTGGATTATATTTAGCGACAGGTTGAATAATTGTATCAAGCAAATTCACCTTGCATTCAATCTAGCTTATCAATTGCACAACCTGCAATCATAACTAGATTACTGCCCAAATTTAAGTATATAAATATGTGTTCGGTTCCTTGATATAAAGCTTTTGAATAATAAAACACAGCATAAATACATGAATGTTGGATAGAAAAATACCGAAACACGTCTTATAACAATGCGAATTTAAACTCAGTAAAACAGTTAACTCGGATAGCTCGACGACCTCTAGCGACCCATATGCTATCGAACTTAATGTAGCAATCGAACTTAATGTAGCAATCGACGATTAGTCGGCGCTCGGCAGAATATAACGACTGGCATTATTAGGGTTATAAATAGTCATATTCGGGATATTCCTAAAAACCAGGGGTGAGCTATTGACCGATATTTGACCGGTAGTGATGTTTTATCTTTATTTACAATGATTTACTCCATCTTGTAACATTTTGGATACAAAACAGCAAAAGGGATCATACATTTCATGTTTTTTTTTCCTGAAAAGACGTCATTTTGAAAATCCAAGATGGCCGCAATGATCGGATGGATTTTTTTCGTGGCTACCCCCTATTATGATTACACACAACTACAGGCATGTTCTTACAAAGTTTCATGCTTGTTTCACAATCTGCATGATTTGTGTGGTAAACTGCTTACCTAGCAACGATATTTGTCAACTATTAGAAGCAACGAAATTCGATAACCATTAATAGCAACGAGATTCGTTAATCATTAGAAGCAACCAAATGCGTTTACCATTAGAAGTAACAAATGGATGGTCACTATTGCCTTTGTAACATGTGTAAATAAGCAAATCTCACTCTGCATGTTGTATCTGATATAACTTTTCTTTTCTGATGTAATTCTTAAATTTATCATGTCCAAAATGGACGCCTCACTGAGGGTTTTACTGCTGGAACGGTTATACCACAGGTTATTCGTGGGGTTGTTTTCATTATACCTGATGACTCAAACAATCTTTAATTTTATATGTAAGCTGCGTTGGTAAAGTATTTTACACGGTTCAATTAGTCAAGTGTTTGTTTTTGCTGGAAAATCAATTTAAAGTTGATGCAACTAATTTGAATATGAATTTGATGGAATGCTTATTGATAGAAACATGATCAACGGAAAATTGATAGGAATAGGCTGCATTGAATAATTTCAAATGTTCTTATTAATTGATTAGTTTGCTTTTTGAGGGATGTGGCAAAGCCTAGCTATGTCTCTTTGCATGTGGCCGTCGTTGTAAGCAGGACAGAATCAACATGTTGAAATAAACATATTGATGTGAAAAATGCATGGTAAACTTCATGAACCGTACTTTTTATAACCATAAACGGATCGGAAAACAAAAACAGAAAACATTATATTATAAGAAGGTGTTTCATGTGTATATTATGCATACCCGAAGGACAGTCAGTTTGACGAACCTCTCCATTTGTTGTTGCGCTTCATTACCTATATATGCCAATCTGAAAACAATTAATCCAAAATTGAGACATTATGCATAGACTTACCTTAAACTAGTTCGTAAACCAACGTTTGTCACATTATTGAACTACCGTTGATGTATTTCATGCATGTTAAGAACAACAACTATTAACAGTAATACAAAAAGTAGGTTCTTAATAGAGGCCGTCCAGGATTAAGGACGGTGAACTGTGGACTACCTACTGAACGGGAGGGTATATTTTATAGGAACATAAAATAAAGCGGACATTTCAAAGAGGTGTTGCAAGAGCGTTGATCCATGATAGAATGACCTTTCTGTTCCAATTCTGACGGGATGTGACATGAACGTGTACCTTCATTACCTCTTAACGGACACCTAACGTTTGCAAGAACTTTATTGGCAGCCAGAAGGAGATAAAAAATGACAATACTTCTACTCCTTTGTTACCATTTAGTGAATCTTGCCTAGAAAATCTTTGAGACCTTATAATCCATAACACATATTTTCTTTACCTCAACAAATGTGTTCACGTGCATTCATGGTGAGAAGATAAGTATTGATAAATAACGTGTCATACAAAGTTAAACAAATACAGGTTGAGGGTTGACCTATCAAAACGTCAGTTTACCGTCTAAACAAGTCTTTACATAAATAGAGGAAAACATGAATGCAAGCTTACACCAGATTCAGTGGTGAAGGTAAGTAATAAAAACACCATCATATATCATGAACATATTTGATATACATATGTACAATCCTTGAATTATAGAACTTATTATGCTTACAATATTCCAATAGAAAGAAAATAAGTAGTCGATGGCTAGGTATACTATCGGATGTAATAAAAATCATTAAAACGTGTTATTTATTTTTCTTCTAAGTCTAAATATACAATTTTGTGATAACATCATGTCTACACTCAACACGTTTCAATAACTCAATTAATAGATTGATTTCATTTAAAATATTCCGAATAAAGGTGGAAAATACATAGGACGAAGGAAAAACGACTAACTCATGGCAAAACAACCCTTAAAAATCGACAAAATATAAGTCTACAACAACACGTTATATATAAACCAATGCTATGTAACCCTATACCGCACGAAATTTCTTTGTTTATCATTTGCTCCATAATGGTAAGTAGATTTTGTTTTGCAATCATTGCTTTGATCATGTTACATATAAGTAGAAATCGAGCAGCACACCTATATCAAAGTTCCGATACTCAAGAAGTACATTTTGCAATATAAAACTCTGAAATTATATTTTTCTTATTTACACAAGAAGCCCCGGAACCAGCTATTTACAAGTATAAATAATAAAGTAAATACATTTTATGTGGTCATATTCTTTATTATACACATTCAAATGGCTACATGTTTGAAGAAGTGTTACATATTTGGCATCCCATTCTGATCAAACCTTATTTTGATAAATAAAAATCTAAACAAACTGAAAACGTGTTCGTTATATTTCTATATTCATTTCATTCATTAAATTTATGATTTCTTTTTTTCGAGAAGTCAGCGTATTTATAAAAACCATAAAAATAAATGTAATGAATTTTGTGATTGATTAATAGTTTTAGTGGACAAAAATGATAAGACAAAACAAATGAATAACACATCATAATCAATGACATACACATGCTACATTTCATTTAAAAATAAACATGTACATTATTGAAAGAATAGATCCAAGCGAACAAAATTTTACAAAAAATAAACAATTGTGTACACAAGTGAAAATATGTTTGTGTGCAGCGCGTGTGTGTCAATCTGCCGCTTCCCTTTCCCACCAAGCATATCAAATGATTTTACGTTAAGGGAGAATGACCCGTGGTTCTTTTCATGTTGAGCTGAAACTGAATATAAACACAATTAAATAAAATGAAACGAGACGGCAACATAAGTTCAAATTAATTCGTCGTAATAAGTTAAACAAGACATGTATGCATGTCAAAATGTTTATTAGTCCATGTACATGTATCTGAAATGACTGATGGTCAAAACTCCATATCACCTTAGCCAAACATCCACTCCAGTCCCTTGGGCTTTTTGGGACACGGTCTATCTGAAGGCTCCCCGACTGTTCTTTTGGATTTTAATCTCTTCCCCTGAGCATTTAACATACGATCGTATTTTCTATCCAAACGCTGTATCAGCTGTTTAAACTCTGTCGACACCCACGACAGAGGACGTGTAACGAAGATAGAATCGTCCTCAGAATCGGAATCTTCTGAGGACATGGTTTCAATCTCCAATGCTTTCATGAACCTTTCCTCCTCCTTTGGATCAATTTTTCTTTCTTTTAGGGTTCTTCTTCGGTTGATAAGTTTCTGAAAAACGATGTATATGTACAGTATACCTTAACTGATAAACTCAGAAGATGGTGAAATGAAAATTTAAGTAAATACCACTTGATGTATAATTTGGATTATTTCCCTTGCATCACTATCAACAAACGAAATTGAAATCGCTATAAATAACGAATTATTAAGTATTGGCACCTTGTACAGTTGTTTTCGTATATAGCATAGGCGTATCATCGGGGACACTTAACTCGGATTAAATTAAACAGTGTGATTTTAGGGTAAAATGGGTCCCCCTCTTTTACAGATTTTAAACAAGGCGCTCTGATCTCCTTTTATTCAGAAAAATCCAGACCCGTCTCTGAGTAAGCGATTTGTTAAAATTGTAATTTTCTCATTTACAAAAAAATATTTACCTATGAAAACCATGAATTAACCATAATATACGGAAATGATACATGAACCTTCAAATCTCTTAATCAAACTGCCTACAACAAATTGATTACGTTTAATTCATTTGAACTCATCAAAAGCATCAAACATCTCCTTACTGTTATATAAGTTTCAATGTGTCTTTAATCAATCTTTATTGAAATTCCTATCTTAAGAATAATTATCGCCGATGTTTATTCCTTTCCAGATGACTAAAACTGTCTCAAGTGTTTATTTAGTACATACCCTGTGTTTTCGGCCATAGAGAACCATTTTTCTATTATGTTCTTCCTTTTTCCCTGTTAACTCCATTATCTCCTTCTGTTTAACAGAATTGAAATACGTTTCAATCCCACCTGCAGAAAAAAAAGAACTATGTGAAAATATCAAACCTAAAATTAATACTTCAGTGTCAAAGCCTACATGAAATAATAAAAAAAAAACAGAATAACGCCTCGAACACCAGTACAGTTTGAATTAAAGGTCCATACATGTTACGCATTGATAAACAAACTGAGGAGGGTTGGGATCCCGCCAATATTCAGGAGCCAGTGATTCATTAGTTTTCGTTTGTGTATATGTTACATTTTTGTTTTTCGTTCATTTTCTGTACGTAAATTAGGCTGTTAGTTTTCTCGTTTGAATTGTTATACATCGTCATTTCGAGGCCTTTTATAGCTGATTATGCGGTATGGGCTTTGCTCATTGTTTAAGTCCGTACGGTAACCTATAGTTGTTAATATCTGTGTAATTTTGGTCTCTAGTGGAAAGTTGTCTCATTTGCATTACCACATCTTCTTTTTTATATAAAAAGTTAAAAGTTGAGGGATTTTAGAGCATGTGTATTCTGTTGCCATAGTTAAGCGTCCTTAAGTTCAAAGGACACAAACCGAAACTATACCGACTACGTCGGGAAAAAAACGATGTAGTAATGACAATTAATCACTTAGGGTAAAGAAAGAAATCGGATACTGTCGTAAATTGACGGCCATTTGATATTCATGGAGGAATTTGGGGATGATCGAATCATTCTTTTCACTTTTTACTAAGCGCGTTTATTTGATATTGTTTTTGTTGTTTTGTTTGTTTTGGTGTTTGGTTGGATTTTTTTTTTTGGGGGGGGGGGGGGGGGTCGTTTGAAAAAAGTAATTCCCAATCCACCATACAATCATAACTTTAGGAAACAAGTGATAAAACGCATTGGATAGGTAACTTTGATCGTCTATAACGACTGTTACAAAATATTATAAGTAAAAGTGCTGCAGCTATAGATGTACTTACACCTGATCACACCCTCTTGAACAGTTTGATGCTGACCCTTCACATAGATCAAAATCGCCTCTGTCATTGCTTTATTTTCTTCAGAATTGCATCTTTGAATATAAGAATATGTTCATCATCAATTTCCTTATTTTGAAATTAAACTCATATAGTTCGTTTATTGATACTTTAAACATACTTGTAACAGAAAGAAAAATGTGGACTAGCCTTCCTTGTCCTTTATATTAAAAGAAAAGAATTGTCACTATACATGTAGGTGCATTTACGTTGCATACAAGGGACACTTAATTAAAAGGCGGGCTATACAGTTCATAAAAGGCAGAAACGTTTTGATTTGATAACAAAATATTTAAAAAAAAATAAAAAAATAAAAAAATAACATCCATCCGTACATTGCTATACTTTTGTTTGGCAACATATAGGTATAGCGACTCCTTGGACGCAATAGAACGACCATAATCCACATCATCGAATGAGGAATCGGATGGTATATGATTGCTTTATTTTTTAATAAATATGCCGCGTTAAGTCTAAGCCAGCAATTTCTCTGTTTTCTATAAGGAGTGTGCTCTTCCGTCCCACTGCCCAAGCAAGTTCTTAAAAGGTCTTCAGATGTCAAAGTCATCTCGGACTAGGTATTCGATTGCTGTTTTAAGATACATGTTATACTCACTTAAGTACTGTACCGGCTGCAGTTTTTGTGGTCCACTTTAACCCATTTGCTCTCTCATTATGTTTAAATCCGTCACGTACAGATTGCTGTAAAAAGTTTAAAGTAAACATTATTATATTTCGAATGATGAGTAATGTATAAAAAAATAATGAAAACAATCATCATGACTGTAGGTGTCATACCACCAATTACTCCCTCAAATTTAGAACGTGAAAGTAGGCCTACTCGGACAAAAAATAGTGCATTTGATGTCCTTTTTTACTTAAACTAACCAACAAATTGGCAGAAATGAAACTTTTGGTGAAAGAGGAATATATTATGACCATTTTGAGCTAAAATTTACTTGTTTAAGAGTTTGCATTCAAAATTGAGGATTAATGCACTCCATAGTATACTTATTTAAGATTTCCAGAAAACCAGGAGTTATTTTTAGTGGAACCTCTATTCGGAACACCTTTTCTTTTTTATATGATTTGAAACACCTATTGAAAATTGGCATGTAGAAAGCTGATACATGTAGGATTCAGGATATACCTGGTTTCTATGCAGTTAAACATAAGGTAAAATATTTAGAAAGCTGTGAAAAATGTAAAATTTGGTTGAACAGATAGGGACTTTTAATTGGTGGTATGACACCTGTATACATACATGTATATTGATAACTGAATATTTGATTGGTTAAGGCTACTAGTTTATTCCAAGTGACATTAAATAAAACAACAGTAAGAAATGAAATACCTTTATATATGCAGGCACGTGAATCTCATTTTTACTTTTATTCAGCTGCTTTCCATTTTCTGGTCTTTTTTCCAAAGTTTTTAACATGGAAAGGCATTCTCCAACAAGAGCATTTTGTTTGACAAACTGTTCTTGGAGAAATGTCCTTTGATTGTCAAATAACTTCTCAATTGTCTGAAAATACAAATATGTTGATATATTTAAACTTTCATTGGTATTATTAATAATTCACCAATCATGTGTCAATTTATAGTATTGCACCGTGGATTAGACTTGAACATAAATATGATGATTGAAAGTTATTGAAAAAAAGAATAGCATGAGATCTTAAAAATAACCATCTACATAACCCTATTGCCTACAAAACTTAAGTATAAATTGCGTTTTTTTAGTTTGTTTGAAATACTGTCAATTTTAATATCGTACAAGAAGAGATAATTCATATGACAATATGCACTTCGCTTTTTTCAGACAGGGCAAACAAACTGTGTCTGTGCAGTTAATATATAATTCTTTTTTTTTTTTTTTTAAATTATCAATTAAATGTGCGACATAACCTTGTTAAATATAATATATGAAGGGGTTATATTTAAAATTGAACGTGTAATGCCTTCAAATAAAAGAAATAGATTTTCTCCAGCTTAGTTTCCTTTTAGCGAAAGACCTTTATGTATATATATATATTGGCGTTTATACTAGCACTTAAGATAATACATTTTTAATCTCCAGGTTGTACGTACCCAACACCTTGACTAATATAAATATTAATTTGGCTTTTAAATTTTCTTAAAAATTTTGACAAAATGTTTACTTTGACCCTTAAAGATTGACAAAAAAAATTTAAAAATCTTTATAAGAAAAATTTCATTGGTTATAAAGCAGTTTGACTAAGAAGCCTAATATTTTAAAAAAAAAGTGATTAAAACGTTTAATTGAATTTCGGAGTAATCTCCCTGTAGTATTAGGTACAACCTTAACCAAAGCATTCATTCAAGGAACCGTAAAAGCTGTCACATCAATCAAAATGAAATATCATTAAACTGATAAAAGTATCCTTATCAAATCTAAAATGGAAATGACAACGCCACAAAATGATAAAATTATAATATCGCCTCATTCATGCCTATCAATTCCCAATCGTCATTATATATCGTGGAAGTATGTCAATTTATTACTTCAATTGGTTACACACATATGTTCATAAGTTATAAAGTGAAGTACCTTAATACACGAGCTGGATATACGTGAAGTGTTTTCTTGTTGCACTCTACCCAGTAAAGGGGTACTGGTTTGTCGGGTATACGAGCGAGGAGTATCTAGTGGCCCTCCACAAGCACCTGATGAAACTGTGACTGGGCTATTTGCTATACCTGGACTCTCAAAATGTGGCCTCCATATCTGTGCTGGACTTGGACTTCTTCCTTGCTTAGGGACTTCTGAAGTCTGTGATGACTCAAGGAACAAATGCATGCTGCTGTCCCCAATATCCGGATCCTCATCAGAAGACATCAAAGAGTTGAAAGTTGACATTTTGAGGTATGTGCAAATCTTAGAATTCGGAGTTCGTGTTTAGAGAGTAAATTTTTATATAAATGAATATGTGTATATATTCTGATCTTTATAGCCAACTTGCAGTTGTTACAACTGCATGCCACATGACCAGAAACAGATTTATCCAATGCAATTTACAGTGATCCTCGATGACATCAAAGTTCTTCAACTCTATGTGTATAAGGGATCAAAGCTTCCGTATTTGACATATTAACAAAAGCACTCCTCCTTTCTAGTTAGTCATACAATAGTTAGTGAATGGGACGGAGAAGATAATTATTTGCAACAATTGTGATAATGGTTCAGAAAGGAGCTTCAAAATTAACATTGTGCTACTCATTTACAGATCAAAGTATTTGTATACATTGCATGAACAATATTGTTTAATTACCAGTTCAAGAAATCTTTCAATATTATCATGTATAGATATTTGACGGTTAAAAAAGAGACTGATTTATTATGATACATGTTTTTATCATTCATATACTACATTTGATATTTGATGATTATTTTCCTTTTTCTATCTTTCAGTAAATTAAGGTCGCATATTCAAAAGTGCGTAATCATCTCCCTTTATTCATCTGATTATATTATGTACAATAATCAAGTCAATAAAAATTGTAACAGATGTTAAAAAAAATAATAAACTTTTAAGGAACCGAGTTTTTTCCTAAAAAAATATTCTGATCAAGCAGATGTCAAAAAATATTTTAGACAAAAAAAACCATCTCCCCTCCCTTTGAAGTTAAATGGTTGCTCCCTAAACACAAGTGTTACAATGTTTACCATTACGAAATTAAAGGGATCGTTAACTTCATTTTGTTTTTATTGTATACACTAGAACACATCCGCGATATCACAGGTCCGTGACTGAATAAAAGTATATAACTATGTGCAAGCCTTATTTTCGCCTGAATTTTTAGTATTGGTATTGTACTCTGAAAAAGTCATGCTGATTATAATATGCACAGTTTTCTCTGCTTTCAAATTTTTTCTTGTTTGAACTCTTCGAACTGGAACTTATCAATTATGGTAATAAGATAAGATAAGAATTTTATTAATCTAACCAAGAACCTATAAAGGGCATCATTTTACAACAATATTATGACAATATGATTGGTAATATTAATTATGGGGAAAGCAAAAGGGTCTGGAATGGTTAATCAACTTAAGTGTCTTATATAAGCTATATATAAACAGTTGAAGGACGCCTCAGGTGCGCCATAGACGGATCCAGAGGAGGGGTCAGGGGGCCCGGGCCCCCCCCTTTCATGGGAAAAATTTGGTGATTATATAGGAAATCACCGAAGCATGGCTGTAGCCCCCCTCTTTTAGGTCAGTCAGCGCCCCCTCCCCCCTTTATAATAAGTTCTGGATCCGCCACTGTGTGGGAGTATCTCGCTGCATTGAAGAACTATAGGTGACCTTCTGCTGTTGTCTGTTCCATGGTCGGGTTGTTTTCTCTTTGACACATTCCCCATTTCTATTCTCAATTTTATTTATTACAAGACCTTCCTATAGAATTTATTGTTAACTTGTTCTCGTTATGAACATGCATGAAACATTTGCAACAGGATGTTAAGCAACCAATAATCAATCTTATGCAAGTTTATACACTAACAGTAATACAAAAAATGACAAAGGTCAACTGTGTCCCACACATAAGAAATATTATATTTTTAAATTTAAAGTCCTGACCGCAAAGACACCTCCAATATATATGTATATCCACAGCCAGCAAAGTGATAACTTCCTAGGATTCAAACTGTAGAATAATCTACCCGAACAGCTTATACCCAAGATGGGACAGATGGACAGAAAGATAAAAGGACACAAGGAAAAACTGCCCCCTGATAACTATGCTTGTCTTTATGTCTTTATAATGTATACTTTTAATTTTGTTTAGCTATATACAACTATGTCGATGTGCTACAAAATAACTTTTAAACACAAATGTCTTAGCTATAGGAAACGACTATCGCCTCCGGGTACGATAATTTCTCGCTGCATTGTCTGCTCTATGGTCGGGTTGTTGTCTCTTTGACACATTAACCATTTCCATCTCAATTTTATTCAATTATAAGCAATAATGAAAATTGATAAATTAAATTTCATTATTTTAAGGCCAAAGTTACCGGACCTAAGCCCAATTAAAATAGCACGGGGAAGTCATAAGAAGCAAATATTATAAAAGCACATTTGTCCTTTATAAAACTCGCAAATGTCTAATTGAAAAAGCTCAAATTTCTTATGAAAAAGCGCAAATATCCTGCGCCGTATTGTATAGAAGATACATGTATGTCTGTCAGTTAAATAAATTCTATGAAGGTTTAACAGAAATGCTGACGTTGAAAAAGAGAAAATAACCCCAAAAATGAATCTTACTGGTGATGACATCACTAGACATGCTAGATAAGGATTAGTTTTGTTACATAATTTTTATTTTATAATTTTAAGTTTCAATCATACAAAAGAAACATGAAAAATACAGAGGGATTAGGAATTAATAAGAATTGATATAAATCCGTTCCTCAAAGAAGGATTATTATATCTAGATTTAGTTGCAGTCAACAAATAGCAAATTGTAAAACTGCATGTACAGTAAATATTAAAACTATTTGTGTTGGTTAGAGACACATTTGTAATGATGATGACTTGTAAACTAAGACCGTGTTCACATCAAACGCTATGTACAGTAAACATGTTTACATTTGGTTTAATGTTATGTACACGGTGACGTCCCATTAGTCCGACAACTATTATTCCGACAGTCCATTATTCCGACAGCCTAATACTCCGAAAGCCCACTATTCCGAAAACCCATTACTCCGACAACGCATCTGTCTTGTGTGTATGCATGGATAAATTTTCTTTAAGAAAGATACTATACCAATTTTGAAAAAGGACGCATACGGTCCAGACCGTACGCGTACGGTCCAAATACTCATACGGTCTGGAACATATATATAGAAAGTATTCCGGAAATACCTTAGTCTAGTGTAATATATATACGGAGTTATTTCTTAAAATATGTTATTACATAAACGTAATAAAACAGACAGGCAAGAAATTAGTTAATCATGATACCCTGATACTTGACTTGATAAGTGTCTAAATTATGGGTTCTCGGAGTATTGGGCTGTCGGATCAATGGGTTGTCGGACTATTGGGTTGTCGGACTAATGGGTTGTCGTACCAATGGGCTGTCGGACTAATGCGCTGTTGGAATAATGGCGTGTCATGTACACTAGTTTCACATTAAATCTGTTCACATCTATACACCTTGTTTAGCTACATGTACAAAATATTTATTCACACTTGTAAACTATATGTCATTTAGATGTTCATTACCTAGAACCGAATTCAAATTTTCGAACAACTTTTCTAGCAGTTAGGGAACGACCATTTGTCTTTAAAAAAGGGGGGATGAATTTGCCAACAATTTGATTAAAAAAAATCGGATCATTCAGATGATAAGAATGAACAAATATTCTGAATCCAAAGTTTCCCCATACATTATAGTGTTAAATATTGAATTGGTACCATTGATTACCAATTGAAAGTAGTCATATTTCGGAGTAAGAGATTCGAAATAAATAATATATGGACAAAATTGATTCAGAACAAATTTTAAATATGAACAGTAATATAAGACAGTCAACTTTTCATTTAAGATAATAATCTTCAAGCAAAATATGCACAATAAATGCATTTACCAAAACTAGCATTGGACTGTTTACATGAGTGTTTGAATCCTTTAAAGGTAGTTTAATTAAACTATCACGAAGATCATATTGATTGACAGAAACTGGCACCAAACTGGTATACAATCAGTAGTAGATCTACAAATCACGATATGCTTCCAGTGACGGCAAAAACTGAACATTTACGTTTAACTGAAAAGCAGTAAAAATAGTTGTACAATGTATTGAAGAAAAATAAAATAGTTTACCCCGCATATTTAAATTACAAAACGTTCAAAATAAACATCACTATCACATTTTGTCTGCAAGAAGTGTCTTGTTTAAGAACACAGTCATTTCATATTATAATATTGTAACGGGACACTTTGAGGTATGCAAGAAAATGATAACAACAACTGAGTTAAGAAATAGAAACTGTTTGGCCTTCTTTAACTGTAAGGGTCCCTATACTTTAGAGTAAGAGTTCATTCATGGTTAGGGTTATGTTAGGAGATGATTCAGGTTAGGGTTAGGTTTTAGGGTTAGAGCTAGTGTTAGGTTTAGGGTTAGAGCTAGTGTTAGGTTTATGTATAGGTTAGGGTAAGGTTTAGGGTAAATGATATTTTAGTATAGCTCTATATGGGTTGGGACCCCTAAAGTAAAATAAGGCCAACTTTTTTTTAATCACAGGGACGATACAGACTATAGATAATACGGACTTTATATTATGCACGTGTTTGTAGTACGTAAAGCGGTAGCAATCACTAGATAGTTTACGTAAGTATTATACTGAACAACCACACTCAAAGATGTTTACAAAATCAGTTTACCTGTTTAACTTCGTTATTTGAAATATATATATATATATATATATATGCAGATTCATATTGTTTTAGATACATTGTCTTAGTGCTTGCTGAAGACGCTTGTGACATTGCTGTTTTGAAGAACAAACATAATATTTGCTTTTAAACAAATAATACAAGATTAGTTTTACATAAACACCGACGTAACCGAATCCACCCGATGCGTATAACACCATATCCGACCGATGCTGTTATATGACAACGAATTCACCCGATGAGTCATTTTAAAAATCGGCAGCAGTGCCGTTTCTTTGGCTTTCACTCCTTGATATGCTTGAACAATATGTGGAAATACAAGTTGACGAGAATTGAACAATTATACAATTTAACAAAGGTAAATCTGCTCTAAAATAAATATGGAAAAAGACAATATTGCCAAAAAATTATAACGAAATGCTGTATTCGACTATGTTGTATGGGCTTTGATCATTGTTGAAATCCGTACTGTAACCTATATTTGTTAATTTCTGTGTCATGTTGGTCTCTTGTGGGGAGTTGTCTCATTGGCAATTATACCACATCTTCCTGTTTTTATATTGATAGCTATTATATTTGACATATCAATTTGTGTTTACTACCAACTGTTACATGTTTATACATTATATGTACCACCTGTTACCATCATCCTAATTCTTTAAACTTTATATTGCTGCTAAAAAAAGTTAATTCGAATAGAGTAGAAAACGGAAACTGGAAATATATCCAAAGGTTAACAACGCTACCAAAGTGCAACAACAAACCAAGATAACCAATGTATCTTTAACGCAGCAAATCAAAATATGAAAACTTGAAGTTGGGTTCAAATGGCCCCTAATTAATAGATTTTTTTTTTAAATTTTGAATTCATATGACAAAGTTGTGAAATTTTAAAAACTCTTTAAGGGGCTTACCTTAACTCCTTTTGGAGTTAATGCAATGCCGTCGTGTTTTAATTTCTACTTTATATGCATATTCCAAATGAATTTAAAAGATACTTGGCTTGAGTTCAGTTTTATTTCAAATAACATTTCATTGTATATAACATGTATAAGATAAAAACCATCACTTTAATTTTTCTAATCAGATTTTCGCTAATCGTTTTCTACTGTATACACACTTATGTAGCCATTAACCGCACGTTTCCAATATATATACTTAATAAGAAAAACAAAAGTGCTTTAAAATATACAAGATATTTTATATATATACTGAATTTTAATGTGCGTATTGTTATGCTTTTACTTTTCTACACTGGTTAGAGGTATAGGGGGAGGGTTGAGATCTCACAAACATGTTTAACCCCGCCGCATTTTTGCGCCTGTCCCAAGTCAGGAGCCTCTGGCCTTTGTTAGTCTTGTATTTTTAAAATTTTAGTTTCTTGTGTACAATTTGGAAATTAGTATGGCGTTCATTATCACTGAACTAGTATATATTTGTTTAGGGGCCAGCTGAAGGACGCCTCCGGGTGCGGGAATTTCTCGCTACATTGAAGACCTGTTGGTGACCTTCTGCTGTTGTATTTTTTTATTTTGGTCGGGTTGTTGTCTCTTTGACACATTCCCCATTTCCATTCTCAATTTTAAGATATATGTTTATGACTCAGAAGTATGTTACTGCTATATAATGTAGTGATAATTTCCTGCAACTGTCAAATTCAAGGGAATATTTTTTCGACCCTTTTCCGATTGCAACCAGATGTGACGTACTATGATTTGGGGGTATTACACTTAAAGGATAACATTGATAATGGTAAAAGGAAATGTGTCAAAGCGTCAGCAATCCAACCAAAGAACAGACGAAGGCCACCAATGGGTCTTCAATGCAGTGAGAGACTCCGGCACACGGAGGCGTATTCCAGTTGGTCCCTAAACAAAATGTATACTAGTTCTGTTATAATTGACGTACTACTAAACTCCTAAATATACACAAGAAACTAAAATTCAAAGTCATACACAAATCCAGAGGCTCCTGACTTGGGATAGGCCAAAAAAGGGCGCTGTAAACATATTTTATGAGATCTCAACCCTCCCCTATACCTATAATGTAGAAAAACAACCACACAACAATACGCAAGGTAAAATGGTTCAAATGAATTCTGAGTTCGATGTCAGAATAGGTAACAAAAGAAACTAAACAATATGACAATGCTACATTAATAACAAAGGACTACTAGCAGTTACTGACATGCCAGCTACAGACCTAAAAAAAACTTATCGAAAAATTATGTCTTCATCATATGAAAACCAAGCAAAATCCTTCTCGTTAGTAAAATCCCATCATAAAATATACAAGAAGAACTTAACCCGTAGCATGCCAACATGACATGTTTTTGTTGAATAACCTGGATTGAGAAAAATCTAATATAATGTAAGACAACATCCACAGACCTAGGATTCGAGCAGTTATTTTTGAAAAAGTAAGTCAAGCCGCGTCATGATATCTCATCTGCCTACATAAAGCTTAATGTGATACAAAAGATGACTCTACGACGATAAATATCACCAATGAACCTCTATTTCTTCAATGGCAGGTCCCTTTTGGTCCATTTGTACATCTTCTTTCCTCTAAATTTCAACTTTTTAGGCCGCCAATCCGACTGACGCACATCGTCAAACTAAATAGAAATCCGGTTCAAACGAAGTCTTGTCTGTATTTTTACTGATTGTAACAGTTTGAGTTTGGATTCGGATGGAAGGTGTTGCATGTATAGTAGGAGCCGGTTACCTAGGGATGCATCTGTTAACTTCATTTGATATATGTATCCATTCTGTTTTTGTTTGTTTCCTTGAGTGTACTTTTTTCCCTCGATTTTCGAGGTTTGCATATTCTTAAACTGTCGTCTTATTCATTTTACATTTATAAGTTAAATTTTTAAGCGATCAACTGAGACCTTAAACGCCTGAACTGTGCTTATATAAAGGATCAACCCCTTCCAATTTTTCATTTGTCGAGAGAGACAGTACATTATAATTTGAAAAGGATGTAATCGTTCATTTCCAATTTTTCAAGGACGAAAACTCAACAGAAAAGGTCCAATATCAAGCTTGTTTCTATTTGTCATAAATAATGTAGTTTGAACATTGGTTTTACGGTCACCGTTTTACTCAAAATCAATAACAAATTATTGGCGGAAACACCGATTGTTGTCGACGGACTCATGCTACCTTAACACATGTCACAGTCAATACTTGATTTTAAAACAACATGAAAAACTAGTATTTTGACTTACCCTTAAGCTGTATTATTTATATTAACAAGTATTGGTCCCGTGATGCAGTTTTATTATCAGATCATTAAACAAATATAGTATCTGTATATATTTGAAATATTATTTCAGTCTACTCCCCCAAAACTGAATTTTGTTTCATGTTAGGAATAGCATATGTTTTGAAGTGACACGTATATATTCGATGACTTAAGTTGACATCGCTATTACAAAGATTTTTTTTATAATGACTTTTCAAAATATTCCAAAGACATTGCAATTTCAAGGCAGAGTTGATACCGAAAATGTCTGACGTTTCTCTGGGAGAGGATTTGCTTTCATGTTCCTGTCATGATTAGAAACAAATACGGACCATGTAAAATCCTGCTGGACATTTTGACTGAACTACAATTGTTTCGCAAATAGGCATTTACTAGACAATCAATTATTTATTTACACTCTCACTCTTCATATCATGAGCACACAGAAGCAATCCAATTGTCAATACAGATGAAAGAATGTAATGATTTCATAAAAGGGAAAACGTTACAAATGGTCTATTCTGTTTATTTTTAAAAAGACTCTTTGTTTGAAGTGATACAAATGTTGCCATTCATTTATATTGACAACAACATTCGAAACTGTCAGGGCTACAAAATGTAGCAGTACGACGGCAAGTAGCACATATATAAAAACAGAAAGAGATCGAGATGTTAATGAATTCGACGACAAATGGTACCCAACGAATGATAGTGAATCTATAGTAGCTATTGGTTATTCCGCTTATATGACTGTTATAAACATGTTTTAAACATCAAAAAACAAATCAACTTTTAACTGAACAAACCGTACTTTTATTGGTAAAGTGTCTTAATCTAAATGTCAATTATACCCAAATAAACCTATAAACACAGGTGACCAACGCATTCTAATTTGTATTTATCTCTAGAGCTTTACCTATCTGATTGAATATGATATTTGATTGTGTTCTCAAACATTAAACTGAACAAAACAAAATCGACTGTTTTGTCATTAAATATGTTTTCTACAAAGTAACGAAGTTGTATGGTGTAAAAAAAGTATCGTTATTTTCTTTCCTAATACAGATTAAAAAACAAGTCTTCATAGATAAAGTGGAAATGTTAGAAAACGCTCAAATCTTAACATTTGAAAGACAGCAATGTATAAATACGTAGAAGCAGGATGACATGTTTTACCACAAATTAAAATAAAAGAATACAAACAATTTAATTTGTTGTTTATCGTATTTTCAAATCACTTATGTCTCTAATAGAAGTTATTGCCCTTAATTAAGATATTTGATAAGTTGTACTTAGTGTTTTTACAAGAATCATGATACATAGACTTAACGCTTGAACAATACTATAACTAGTAAATACGATACCGATGAATGTCAGTTAGCTATTGATGAAAGACAATCATGATCCAGCAACTATCGATAGAGAAATATTGTTTGAAGAAACGATTTTCAAATTAAGTTACATGAGGACGATACAAACATGTTAATCTCAATCAGATTGTCGTTCTATCGAAAGATGTATACGATAAACGTCAAGACTTTTACTAACCCCGTATGTTATTTTTTAAAACTTTGTGGCAGATATGGGAAATATTATTTTAACTAGATATTAAAGGACGATTGCAGTCAAGTTCAGATTAAAGTATAACTCTTACTTTGTACCAGTTTATGTTTACAGACGAAACGTGACTACACAATCTACGTAAACAAACAAGGTACTTAACATATATAAAGTTAAGTATCTTATCAAGACTTGAATGAAACGAGAAGATCTAAATAAATTTTGACGTTTTGCCATGATTCGTAGGATATTGTAGCCTTTCAAATATTTGTCTTTGTTTCAGTAGAATGTTCAATATTTTTCACTTATCTATGTTTTATCTAAAGGAAAAAATTAAAATGTATAAAGGATTTAAAAGGGGGCGTTCTAATACAAATATTTCGACTATCTCTGAACTTGAGAAGGAGCTTTTATTGAAATTTATGTAAATTTAAAGGACTGAGTAATGAAATAGTAAATGAGTCCCATTTACCTCTTCTTGATTGTACCGTTATGGATTGAACTGGACATGCAGATGTGATAATCATTTTGTGAAGGTGTTTCTTAGTTTATATAGATTCCCACATAATGTTTGTACATTGGTGCTTTGCAGTATATCATCCAAATAATACAATTCAATTTAATGGCTTTAAACTGACCATACACGACATGATGATATTTGATATAACGTTTAAGTGTTGTAAATGTAATGTGAAATGATAAATGTAGATCTAAATAAAGTCAATGAGGAAACATAATTTGAAAAGAGAAGGCGGGACAATCGGTTTAACCGTGAATTTACAAAAAACACTAGATCATGTAATGATGTCTTGTCTTGAAATTGTCAAAGTACTTCACAAGTTGTAATCGATAATCAGAGAACATATATGATTTTTAACATAAGAAACATATTTAAAGCAACACAAAAGTACTCATATTGATGAAAACTGCTCCGATCTTTTTCTTCGAATAAATTATGATTGACATATAACTTTTGGATATTTACCAAACAAGTATTAACATTATGAAATGAGCTGATTTAAACTGTTGATGCAGAAAAAGTTAGGTTTTCAATGCAACGAGAAAATGATGGCAAAGATACAAAGCAGTTCAATAAAAACATACAACATAACGAAGAAAAGCAGTCATGAAATAATTACACATATATGTGAACTAACACAATAACACGAAACACACTAAAAACTGGGGTTAAACTCAGCTGCTCAAGAAGGGCCAACAGTTCCTTTTACAAAAGTAACTCCGGTCTGTGTGTTGTTGTATAATTAGATTGAATAGTAAATCCAGTTTGATTGCATATAGCTACTATTACAATAGCCGGTTGAACTCTTTTCTCAAACCTTTAGCATGTTTAGAATCACACAATTTAAAAATGTATATAAGTCTCTTAAAGTTTACTAACATACACGTTTTAGTTGAAATGAGGGTTTCTAGGAAAATAAAAAAAAACCAACAATAGTATACCTCTGTTCATAATTCACAAATCATTTGAGGACAACAAATCTAGATTACACTTAATCGAAGGGAAACACATCAATTATTCAAAGACACAACAGAAAAACAGAGACACCGAATTGCAACAAAAACAATCGTCAAAAAAACCCATAAAAGTACTATTTTTATAGATAAGAACATTCTATTGAATGACTTTGTATTTTTTGAAAGGCGAAAGATACAAAATGGATGTTTAAATTTACAAGTCGAAAAAAAAGCTGACATAAACATGACAAAATTGAACTATGACCAAAAGTCAAATACCAATTTTCACATCACAATATGGGGGCGTTTAAAATATGTTGTACGGGTGTTTTTAAATATGCTTTTGACATGTAGACTTATTGGACGCCCACCATGTATGATGTCTCTAAGTAGGCCACAGCTTAAAATGATTATCAGACATGTTTACAATTGTGCAAAGTTTCAATTTGTTATCACTTTTCCAACGATTTTGCACGTATCAGCTGATTTAGTATAACGCATATTCATCTATTGATGCAGTTTATCATATCGTTAAACAAATAAGGAATTTGTATAAATTAAGTATTTATATAGTTAATCTAATCATCTTAAATTGGAATGCGTTTACTGTTAAGTATTATATGATTGTATAAATATTCACACTTGACATGATAAAAGTACACATCACTTGTACAATGTTACAAGATGTCACGTCACAATTTCTCCACACATTTGTAATTGCAAGGTAACATGACAGAACCATATTGCTGTTTTGTGAGAAGTAAGCACAGACAATTTAAAATACCTTTGTAAATTATAATGATTACAATATTTTACCCCACCTTGACATATTGTGTGTGTAAACTAGTTAAATTGAGTTCCCCCCTTCCTTTATATCTTAAAACATACGTTTAAACAAAAGAAAAATACAGTTAAATCTAGTCATTACTGATCTAATTGAATCTGCTTATTTTTACGTATAACATAAAGAATCACAAGTCTTCTGAATTTAACCCTTTAGAAAATATATATATATATATATCAAAACAAGCAATTATATGTACATGTCAAGTGTGTTACCACATGTGAACACAGTTAACCATGCTTACTGTGTTTCTGCAAATTAGATGAATAATTATGTTTTTTTTTACAATCTCTATGAAGTCAAGATATTTAAAAAAAAAAGCAGCATGACTTTCGGAAAGTAAATTTCCTAGCGGTGTTCCTGATACGATCGGCGATTCTCTTCGCATTTTTTCACCAATACAAAAGAAATAGTCAATAATGCTAAAAGTGGCTGTAAACACCAATCAATCAAGTTATATAAATATATTGTAAAATTATTATATGTGAAACCAAAATAATAGTCCATGCTTACATGATCTGTAATAACACTAAGACTCCGTTATTTCCAATTTCAGTTTCCGTTATCATTTTGCAGGTGTGTCATGCATGTTTTTAATGAAATAGTGGCCTAACAAGAGTAACTATCGCCACATTCAAGTTACACAACCATGCTTTTACGCAGAATAGTATTTATGAGTGCATAACTTTGAAATATCTCAGGAAAGTGAAAATAACACAATTATTAAAAAAAAACAAGTGGCAAGAGAACGCTTCTATATTATGCATTCCGTTGTTTTATCTTTATTTTTTGATTGAAGAAAATGACATATTCTTTTTCAGAAAGTTTTCATGATTTTACAGGTTTCTGCATCAACACTGCATTCGACAGATTGAATGTTGTCGCATTAATCTGTATGTCAATATACGTTTATGTACCTATTTATACAGGTTTACAACACAATATAAACATGATGAATGGTACTTAACTTCCGAGATCTATCTGGTAAGATTAGACAGCAGAGTCTTATATTAAACATCACACTTGACAAACATATGTTGTAATGCCTGCCGTTGGGTATGTCTTTAATATAGAAAAGTATGTGTATGGCTCTAGATAAATACCGTCATTTTCAATCATAGTGAAATTATAAGAGGAATGCAGAGATGTCCTGCGCCTGACGTCCTCATCTTGTGTTTTCTTCTTGAAAAGGGATATGCTCAACCTTAATATTTTAAACCAATAAATGAATACAAATTCTAAAATGTAAATGTTATCAACGGGGAGATATCAACCTGATACACCACAACACGAAATATTTCATCATTCGAAGAGTAATATCACGCTGGTTCTATTATAAGTAATTGTCATTTAGTGACGATTTTTTACTCGTTCAATGTTTTTTTTCTAGAAATTTATATTTGATCGAATGCTAATTGCTGTAATAATGTCAAACTGTCTATTCATGAAGAGAACAAATTATCAAAACATATAAAGGTTAGGTCCTGTAGTAGAGGTCGTTGAAGATGAAGGTTGCATAATTATGACATGCCAATCGAACATAAGGTTTATTGAAAAGTGACAGAAATTTGGGCTTGCGACCTAAACAAGAATTTTGGCAAGTGTTCTTAACATGCAAATAGTGTTGTCCTCTTTATACACGGATATTTCGTTGGGCTTGCATATTCCTTACACACAAGCGGACGTCCCGCTTTGGCAAGGGTTTTACAGCCGATCGATAAAAATATCAAGGTGACTGTATTTCAATTGCAAAGTCTCCTTTTGGCATGTTCGGAGGAAAATATTAATAATAAAGTAATAATGCCAGTAAGTATTACTTTTTTCAACAAATGGACCATGTGTCAGTATTATTCTATTTCAATAAATATGGGATTGCTGCTGAATATAAGTTCTGATAGAATAGAGTATGGAGTCGAAAAATAAATCATAAGTACATGTAGAACAACCGACCAAATAGCAACAAAAAAACACAGACAACCAATGGGTCTTCAACGAGCCAGGAAAATACCGAATACGATGGCGGACATGAGCTAACACCTAAACAATAGACAATTTTATTTAGTTGTTATTTTTGATAAATATTGTTATTAAAATTGAATTTGACAAACACTCGTCAAAGAGGTAAACTTACATGTATTCACAATAGAATACGTCTTGTAAATTGTAAACATTACAAAGAAAATCATAAATGATTTTAGAATTTATATTGAAAAGTTTTTGATATCAACTAAATCTCTTTTAGGATCTATGGCAAACGTTGTAACTATATACGTGTAAAATCTTCGTATATTCATGTAATGTTGTTACTGGGCGGATGATGTGCTCGGTGATGAAATGTCAACCAGCAGAGACATCGACCAACATTCGTTTACTTGCAAAATAACTGTTTTGATAACCGATTGAATAAAAGCAAAAAAAAGCATTTCAACAGTATAGTTCAAAGTACGGTTCTTTAACACAAAGCCTTTACTCACACCAAACAGGTTCTCAAAAAATTCTCATGTAAAACCATTCAAGTAGGAAAACCAACGGTTTAATCTAAAATAAAAAAATCGAAAAGCGAGAAACTCCTATGAACCACATCTACATGCTGTCTCTTTTGTATTTTCGTAATTGCAATATACTTTTTAAATGGCGTCATTTGTCAAAAGAACCTGGGTAATCTTTGTTAAATTAAATTTTCAAACGTTCTATGATTAGGTAATCATTTCATTTAACAAGTGGCTCTCATATTTACAGCAAATTGGATTTTTCTGCATTAAAATCGCATTTACTTATCAACCGGGTTCAAGTAAAGCAAGATCATTGTTTTTTGTGTAGCTTAAAGGTCTAAATCTTTACAAAATGGACACTATTTGGCAGCTGCCAGTCAATACAAACGCCGTACATCCCTAAATTGATACACTGGTAATTTCCTTTATAAATCCGATTCAAACGGAGTTGTGTTTGTAGTGTTGAATTAATGTAAATAAGTATGACGGGTGTTGCATTTAAGCAGGAGTGGAATTTTCTTGTAATTACCTCTTTCGATCGATTTTGGAGATTTAGATATCAGTGAGAAGTCGTCTTATCCATTTTAAATTAATGGCACACTTAACACATGGACAATTTTTTAATCATTGACCAACACCTTCGCTGTTCTTTTGATGTTATAAACAGTACATTCCAAGTATGATAAGAATGTAGTCAAGCGTTCACATTTTAGGCCATGACAGAGCCATTTTTTCTAATTAAAAAGAACAAAAACTCATGAACGACAAATGTCAACTAGTCAAATATCATTGATTGATTGATTGATTGATGGTTGGTTTACGTCTAATGGCAAATATTTCATCCAATTTAAGAACGAGTACAATTAACAATACACACAAAAGATAGGTCCTTTAATTCCGTCCGGAAGGAAGATCTGGACAATTATGACTAACATAGGCAATAGGTGTATATTAGATCAGGACAAAAATTTTAGGTTGCGAAAGCCCATATAAGAACCCAACAAAACGTGTTGTGCTCTCTTCACACGAGACATCATATTGAATGTCCCGAAATGGCTTGACGTGGCTGCAGATGTGAACATCCCGCACTGCTAAACTGACGCCTTAATTCGGCAACTGTGTTGGTTGGGGAATGTCCAACATGAAGCCTAATTCATTTTTATTTGCAAAAACAATTTTGTTTGAAAATTTGTTGAACAGGATCGCCGAAAAAAAACAGTAACGAATTATCGTCGGTAAATTTATGTACATTTTTCTAAAATTAACATAATGAATTGATGATTTGATGTAAATATGCTTAATAAGTATTGTGTCTCACCTTATCATCAATGATAACACGTACTAGTCTCGTGAGGCAGTTTAACATATAACATAATCTAATAACTGATAACGGAATTTGGTTTGTAGTTTAACATAATATTATGGAACGAAATTAATCTAATAACTGATAACGGAATTTGGTTTGTAGTTTAACATAATATTATGGAACGAAATTTAACTAAAATGTTCAATGATTTTAAGGACCAAACAGACTAATATTAAAGCGCATCAACTAACGCAAACTTGACAGTGACATATAAGCTATATGACGTTATTTCTAGTCACGAAAAACACGTCCTATGTCTAAATAGTTATCAAGGGTACCAGGCTTATAATTTGATATGCCAGACCTACGTTTCGTATACATAAGACTCATCAGCGATGCTCGGATCAAAAAAGTTAGAAATCCAAACAAATACAAAGTTGACGAGCATTTAGGGTATTATTGCACATACTCTTGAAACTAGATATCAATCAAGAGAGAACTGATCACATATGAACTTTAATGTCACGTAAAGACGTAATGCTTGAAAGACATGTGAAGGGTTTAATAAAATATTAATCAAGTTAATATTTAACAAGATATGGAATCACAGGACACAATAAATGTAAGGTCAACTATCACTGGCTTTGAGATCTAGAGTAAGGAGGCTGATGGATCTCAATGTAGTGTATTTATTCTGTTTCTTAAACTCATTTGATTTAGATCCTCACTGCTCTTCAACTTTTTCCTTGTTTGGCTTACTAAATATTTTGATATGAACGCCACTGATCAGTCATATGTAGACGAAACGCGCGTCTGTCGTACTAACTTATAACGGTGGTACCTTTGATAACTATATACAACTGGTCTCTGTACTTCATTGAAATAATATAAAATGTAGAATCTGAGAGATGAAATTAAAATCCGGACATGCAACCCTAGATTAAGTTGCCTTCTTGTTAGCAGCAACCGTATATCATTGACACGCAATGCCTAGAATATCGTTTCTTCTTCAATTTACAATTCCACAGAAAAATATAAAAATCAGCAAAGCCGTATCTCAGTTTTTTCATTTTCTATTTTTGCGGCCAATCGAAAATGTTCACCATATTGAAAACAAAATATTGTTAAGTCCAATACAACATCTTGACATACTAAAACAAATAAAATTGAGAATGGGAATGGGAATATATCAAAGAGACAGCAACCCGACCATAAAGCAGACAACAGCCGAAGGCAACCAATGGGTCTTCAACGTTATATTATATTTTATTTGCTCTTAAAATAATTTGTTTGCCTTTTTTTATGCAAGGCTTCAACATTTAGACTAATTTGTCGCAACCTTGAAAATGACCCTCATATTGAATGACTCAACATGCGTCCATATTTTAAATTGATAATCAGACACAAGTCTACAAGTATGAACAGTTTCATTATTTTATCACCAATCACACAATTTCTCGTATTTTCTCGTAATATATGCACGTATCAGCTGAATTGATATAACGAATTTTGATCCCGCCATGCAGTTTTATCATCTTATATCATACAACAAATGTAGAATTTGTACTGATTAAGCATTTATATTTGTCATCTAATCTTCTAAAATTGATTTTGTTTAATGTTCAGTATTATATTATGTCATACACTTTAAAATTTGACTTTACTGCTAGAATGTTTTAATAGTTCACGCAAAACAAGTTGGGTCCCTTTGGCCATTGTGCCCTGCTATTAAGTAAATAAACAAAATGTCTAATATCTTAATTTCAAAAGATTGTCTCACTTTACCAATTAAGAAATTTTAGCTGAGTGATGTATCATGCGTTCTCGGATATACAAAGAAACAACTTGTCATTTTCCAGTTTATCACGGACGATAACTCCAGAATGATAAGAGTGAAAATATTAATTTTCAAACTTGACTTCTTATAAAAAAAGAAGATGTGGTATGATTGCCAATGAGACAATTATCCCCTATCCACAAAAGACCAAAATGACACAAACATTAGGACAAACAGATAACGTAAAGTTGTAAATAATATTGGTATCAAGCAACTAATAAAATCCGCAGTGTATACGATTGATTTCCCTGATATGACGTTCAAGTTTTGCCAAAATAGCTAACCCGGAAATAATACACAAATTATGTGGGGAGCAAAATGATCGACAAGATTATTGAATATTTACAAACTAACCAATTGTCGTCATTACGTGGTAAAGTGTCTGTATCTGTATGTCAATATATCTCAATAAAACTATCAACACAGATAAACAAAACATTCTTAAATGTACTTCACCTTATCTGATAAGATATGACAATGGTGTGTATTTAAAATACTTAAAAAAACAAAAACTCATGTTGTTATATGAGTATTTTCTACAAGGTAGTGTATTCGTACGGCGTTTAATAAATACCATCATTCTCATACCAATTGCCCGCGTATGACATGTATGATGCCCTTATCTTAATACGTTCATAAGGAAATACTGAAATCTTATCTCATAAAAGCAAGGCATGTATAAATATGTATGAACATTCAAAACATATAAATAAGGATAAACAAACTACGTATAATTTTCATTTGTCGTATCATATATAAATAAGCATTGAGAAACAGCTAGTTAACATTTGAATCTTTAAAGGTTTAATCAAACATTCTCAAGTTATGCCGTTACATAAACCCACTAAATGTCATTTTGAAATTTACCAAGAATGATAACTCATGAATAACAAAAACTGAAAATATCCTTTTTTGGAGAAATTATGTATAAAGAATGTAAATACGAAAACGGGAGGAAACATCTGTCGTACTACAAAATTTTGATAACAAATTAAAGAATATCCCGATCAAATGTGATGGATTGATGCTACCTTAACACAGTGTGTTGTTAAAAATTAGCCAACATTAAACAATTAGTATTTTTACTCACTCTTTAGCTGTATCATCAATACTAACACATACTGATCACGTGATGCAGTTTTATTATCAAATCATTGAACAAATACAGTATTTGTGTAACATAATATATATTTGATCTTTTCATCTACAACGTAATTTAACTTAATATTTGAAATAATATTATGCCATGAAGCTACATGTAACTGTTCAATGATTAAAATCATTCAGTGACATTTTCTGTCTTTTTTTTTTAGAAAAAATAGTTCATAGTAGAATGATTATTAGGAAATTTCAAATATAGCAATGCATGCAAGCTAACATCTAGGTCATTTTGTTGTTTGATAGCAACCGTAATTTATCGTTGTTTGTAGAGGTGCTGGTTTATTGTATATATCACATCTCCATTCATTCTCAGAAATGAATACCAACTCTTTTTACCAACCTATTTCTAAACTTTTATACAAATTAGTATGGCGTTCATTATCACTGAACTAGTATATATTTGTGTAGGGGCCAGCTGAAGGACGCCTCCGGGTGCAGGAATTTCTTGCTACATTGAAGACCTGTTGGTGACCTTCTGCTGTTATTTTTTTCTACGTTCGGGTTGTTGTCTCTTTGACACATTCCCCATTTCCATTCTCAATTTTATCCTTCTAAGACTCGCCATATCATCGAGCTTTTCCGGACAATTATTTGACCAATATGCCCTACCCCAAAAAGGCACGTTATGTTATTGTATGTGAGTGGTTGTGTCTCTTTGATTTGTGAAAAGGTGCGTTTTGATCATTTGTATTTGTACATCATGGGTCCCACTAAAACCATTACAACACTGCCACCCCGAATTATTGAGCTAAAATTAATATTAATGATTTTAATATCTCGTTGGTATTGTTAGTTCAATTTGTTTTTGTCGTTAGAATAATATTGGTTTATAAAAATATCTCTTTATAACTTTTGTGTTCGAAGCATTGTCTGGATATTGTTTCACCACAGCACCAATCTGTCATTTTTTGTAGGAACAAGTTTTTTTTATGAATGATTTATTCTAGAATGGAATAACAGGCGAATATATAACGATATCTGAATGAGTTTTATTTTTACCTAATCGAATGAAAACTTCGGTGTTGACATCTTGTATTTCTAAGCGTATGTGAACGTTATCCTAATTCTGATATTGACTGCGCTCATACGATAACAATGAACGCATTTCATGTTCTGCTAGTTTCAGAAAACATATCGCATGTTTTCTTCTCTACAGTCCAAATAATACATTAATATCCGAGAATGTTTCCATTTTGAACATAATCAATATTGTCAGTCAAATTACCAAGTTCGTTTTATGTTCTATTTGTCTTCAATTCCAACCAACAAACTATTTACTATTCTGCTTTCAAGTTTTGTCAGTACGGTGCTTGTTTTCGTTCAATTATATTTTTTGTCTTTTCAGATCAACTGGTATAAAAAAAAAGTCACTTGGCGTCCGTCTTCGTAGTCGGTAACTTTACAATAATTTCTCCTTTGAAACTGTAGCTACATTAAATCAATATAATAGTATTGCGTTGAAAATTATGTTCGATGACATCGCCCGCCATCCTAAAAAAGGCCGACATGGCTATACTAAGTGCAAAGAGGTAAAATAAAAGTATGTTTATTTCTTTTAAAACAAAAGTTATAAATAGAGATATTCTGAAAAAGCAAACTGTCCAGGATGTTGACCTTAGATGCATTTTGCTATATGTTTTAGGTATTTTTGTCAAACAGCTCTTCAACTGTTTTGGTACACATACATTCTCGAATTTCAAATGTTTGGCTCTAGGCGTTCCTGATGACGGTAATTCCATACAAACATCGCTTTGAACGCATGGACTCTTTAAACGTGTTGATTTTTTTTTTTTTAAGTTTACCAATTGTTTGTGATGCCAAAATTGTCAGACGATATTTTGTAAAAGTTATTGTCCTGAAGATGAATTGAGGGTCTTTATTAAAATCCATATACAGTCCTTGGATGGTGTAAACTTCCAACTAACACCATACACCATTACACCATAACACCATACACCTTGTACCATTACACCATACACGTTACACCTTTGCACCATACACCTTACACATTACACCATACACAATTCCAAATTATATCTTCATGATCCGAAATTACCCATAATGCAATTAAATTTCAAATATAAAGACTATTATTATTGTTTATGTTTACAATTCGAAAATTAAAATAAAAAGAACTTCGTTTTCGACCAATGAAATGTCGTACACCGTTCATTCACACCATTCCCGATCGCACGTTACATAGTCACACCATTCCTCATACACCATTACACCATTCCCCTTACACCATACACCATTGCACCATACACCTTACACCATTGCACCATATGCCATACACCATTACAACATACACATGTTTTTGGGAAGTTCATACCATCCAAGGGCTGTAGTAAGTCACACATATAGTTGTTATCATGTTTTTCCTCAAAATATGAAGAAAAAAAATCACTGAACTTTTTCACGCTACAGTTTCGGGAAATTTTTCATAACAACGTATGTGTCATATTTTATTATGTGTGTAGTTAGTGTACTGTATATTTGACGGCTATGCTATCTGTTTTAAATGTGTTATTAAGACACGGTCTCATTGACGAATATGCCACATTTGTCTTTATCATTTGCGTAATATGTGTAGTTAAAGTACGGTCTGATTGAAATATCTTCTACTCTGTTTAGCGCCGTAAAGGTACTGTCATTTTGACGAATACGATTTTTGTTTAATTTGTGTTGAACATGTATGAGTACTGTGGTATTGGTGTATACGATACATCCTACTTAAGTATTTGTTTCAATAACCTTTTACATGTTTGTTTTACTATGTGTATCGTGTGAGTGACATTAAAGTATACGCACACGAGTGTACTATCAGTGAGAGTTCAGTTTGATTGTCGCGAATGCCCAACTGTTGAAATATTTTTGGTCGTTAGCGTACTTTATCTTTGATGCATACGATACATCCTACTTAAGTATTTGTTTCAATAACCTTTTACATGTCTGCTTTATCATGTGTGTCGTTTGAGTGACATTGAAGTGTACGCACACCAATTAACTGTCAATGAGAGTTCAGTCTGATAGTCGCCCAATTGTTGAAATATTTTCGTCGTAAGTGTACTTTGTCGTTGTTGAAAATGCAACAGCTTTTTTCTTATTGGTATCTTTGGTTTACTATCTCATTAAGGTTTATGACACATTTTTCATCAATCATTTGTGCCATTAATTTACTGTCTTATTGCTTATCAATGCTTATATACAACTTTTTCTTACTTATTTTTGTCATAAAGGTACCTTCTCTCTCTACAGTGCATATGCCATATTTGCCTCTCGTCTCATTCACCATTTCTGTTATGATGTTACCGTCTCGTTGATGTCAAGAAATGTTTGTTACCCTTTTTTTACACTGTTGCTATTATACAGATACTTTCTGATTGGCGAAAATGGCAATTTTTTTTTAAATTTTGAGTTGTTGGATTATCGTGTCATATGGCATACAGGTTCATAAACATCTTTTTATAATTTGTTGCACTGGATCCTATCCTTTAACGTCTATTCTACGTGTATTTGTTTTTATAATTACATTTATTAAATCTGTTTCAATCAGTTGTTGGTCTTATTTGTTTCTATTTCATAACCTTTCTATTTTCTTGTTTGTTAAATGGTTTTCGTCTGATATTGGAATAATGTGCCACTGGTCGTTAAGCAACAAAAATCATTTATTGACGTAAATGCCACATTGTTTTATTTTCTGCGTGTCAAAAAATTACATGAAACAGCTGTTATGTTATTTCTTTCATTTAAGTACTTTGATGGATGCCTCAGGTTGCGGCAGTTTCTCGATGCATTGATGACCCATTGGTTGCTATATGGTCTGGTTGTGGTTTCTTTGACACATTCCCCATTGTATCACTGATTTATATTCTTTTGATCTGAGCGTCACTGATGAGTCTTATGTAGACGAAACGCGCGTCTGGCGTATGAAATTATAATCCTGGTACTTTTGATAACTATCTACATCCTATTGCAGTATATGTCTCGTTAACCATTTATCCATTATTTTTTTTTTATTTTGTTGGAGTTGTGTCATTGAAATAAATTGCTTTTAGTACTTGTGTTGTCAATGTAGTTTATTCTCTTTTTATTATCTGCGTCGAAAGTATAAAGTCTCCTTGCGTATATTCCATACCTATTTATTGTCTGCGTCGTAAAAGTATTGTCTCATTGACGTATGTTCCGCATCTTTTGTTATCTGCATCATAAAGCTATTGTTTCATTGACATATATTCCACATCTTACTATTATATGCGTCGTGAGGGTATAGTCTCATTGACGTATATTCCACCTTTTTTCTATGAACTGCGTACTAAAAATAAAGTCTTATTGACGTATAATGTCACCTACTTTATAAACTGTGTCGTAACAGTAAAGTCTTATTGACGTATATTCCATATTTGTTAATTCTCTGCGTCGTAAGGGTATATTCGTATCGACGTATATTCCACATCTGTTTATCATCTGCATCGTAAAGGTAAAGTCTCATAAACGTATATTCCACATTTGTTTACTATATGCGTCGTAAAGAAAGTCTTATTGACGTATATTCCACATCCGTTTATAAAAACTGCCTTCTATGGATAAAGTCTTATCGACGTATATTCCATCGTTTTATTATCTGCGTCGTAAGTGTATAAAGTCTTATTGATTTGTATTTCACATCTTTTTTATAAGCGTTGTAAGGGTAGTTTTAATGACGTTTATATTCCACATCTTTTTATTAAAGAGGGGCAACAGATACTAAAAGAACAGTCAAACTGATACATCGGAAATAAACTGACAACGCCATGGCTAAACATAAAAAAGGACAAACAATAGTACGCATGATACAACATAGAAAACTAATGAATAAACATCACGAACCCCACCAAATACCGGGGGTGATCTCAGGTGCTCCGGAAAGGTAAGCAAATCCTGCTCCTTATGTCGTGTTCCTTATGAGAGAACAAATGCGGTTAATAGTCTAATTCGGTATGTCTCATTAATGAAAGGGAAGGGGATTGTAGTTACGACGTAAGGAACATATCCGATATCATTTTTGAAACGTATATTCCATAACGGCCAACAAACTCGTGATGGCGTCCGTATAATTTACGAAGAGATTATTTCAACTTCACTATTTCGAACTCTTGATTTGATAGCTTCCTTGTCAACAACAATCCCCTATCAATAACATCATGATAGGAAATGCAAGCACTGGAATATCGAATCAATTGGGAGATATATACACCGTATGCAGGTGCTTCTGGAATGTTGCTGCTTAGAAATCGAAAGTTCACATTTGAAATTATCTTAATTACCTGCGTAATAATGATATAGTCTCATTGACGTATATCTAACACTTTTTTTATAATCTGTTTCGTAATGGTATAGTTTCATTGACGTAATTTTCCCATCGTATTAGTATCTGCGTCGTAAGGGTGAAGTCTCATTGACGTATATATAGTCCATACCTTTAAATTATCTGCGTTGTAAGGGTATATCTCATTGACGTATATTCCACATCTTTTTTTTATCTGCCCAGTAAAGTTAAAGTGTTATTGACGTATATTCCACAACTTTCTATTATCCGCATTGAAAGAGTCAAGTTTCATTGACTTATATTCCACATATTTTTTTTATCTGCCCGGTAAAGGTAAAGTCTCATTGACGTATATTCCATATCTTTTTATTACCTGCATTGTAATGGTATATTCGCAGTTATGTATATTTAACTTCTTTGTATTATCTGCGTCGTAAGGGTAAAGCATCATTGACGTATAGTACATATTTTTTTATCATCTGCGTCGTAGGGTTATAGTCTCATTGACATATATTCACCATCTTGAGGTGAAAGTCTTCAACAAGGGTCTGTGCCTTACATAGAACAGCAAGCTATAACGGGCAAAATAATTTACTTGTTTAAAATCATTTAAACGGGAAAACCAACGGTCTAATCTAAAGAAAAAACGAAAAACGCGTCTGCACCACGATAACAATCGACAAATCCTGAACATCAGATGATTTCTGATTAAGGAGAAGTCAAACAATTGCACACTTTAACATATGAATTGGCATGTCTTAACTCAATCAAAAGACATATTAATTCAAGTGAACATACACTGAACGAATACATTTGATCGATGACAAACATTTTTTTCCTTTTGTCTCCTCCACATATATCACATCTTTTTCTTATGTTTTGTGGTCATGATGTACTATATCACTGACGTATATTTCACATACCATTTTTCTTTTGCGTTTAATGTCATTGACGTATACCACTTTGGCTGTCTTTGAAATATCAAAGGGGTTTCTACAACGTTTAGTTTCAAATATGAGACCAGACAGGAGAAAATTGAGGTTCTCCGTACATTTATGGCTACCAACACAGACTTGAGGTTGTGTTTGGTTGTTGTGAATGATATACATGATATAAGGGACAAT
>CM034359.1:940523-986847 GCA_019925275.1 Mytilus edulis
TCCGCCGCAGCTACCACGGGTGTTGATTGTACTGGAGACAGAACGTGTAGATATGTTTATTATCAGTATGGTATCGTTAAGACTACAGGATACTGCTACAGTATTACTATCTATCTCTGTTATAAAATATGGTTTATAGGAAAGAGGAATGTGATGTTTATTAGTACCGTCTGAATTACAAATAATAAGTTGTTTATTATCCCAGTCGGTAAACACTAATGTATTGTCTATTTTGATGCAGCTAGAAATGTCCAGATTTTCATTCGTTGCCTGTGTTATATTAATCTGTTGACGCAAACTGACAGAAACAGGAAGATTGTTTTTGACAGGTGTTTGATCCTGAGCTTCTTCTTTGTTTGGTGCATTTTCTGAAATGAATAATCAAGTATCAAAATGGTTATTTCAATAAGCGGTTACCTTATTTATAATGCAGTTTACAAAAAAAAATACCACTAAAAAGGATTTAATTTATAATTCAGTTTACCACTAAAAGTGACTGAATGTTGTAACATTTCTTATGTTTTGCAAACTATATAATTTAAGTAACATTTCACGACCTCAAATTTTCTCTAAGATGTTATCGATTTATGTTTTTTTTTTTCACTTACAAGATTGAAAACTCATTTAACTTTTATATCAAGCTCCGAATTATCAGACCACACAATATAAATTAAGAAAAATGAAAAATTGATATAAAGGTAAGATATTAAAATACAGTTCCATTATCTATTATATAGTCTAACAGTGGGAAGATATATCTGTTTCATGCTACCTTTAAATCATGCGCAAGACAAAAGATAAATCTATTCATAGGCTACATTACACAAATCACGGATTTTGGGGTTCCTCCTTTATAAAGTTTACACAGACGTGTCTCTGGATTCCTGTTTCGTATGTCTCATATATCCATGGGTTGTAGTTTTAAAACGGTAAAAGTAAACTGGTCAACAATTTTGATCTTTCGGTTAGATATGTTTAAATATGCTGTGCTTGCTTTTAAATAAATAACTTCAATATATGAATAGAGGCGTTTTTGAAATCCCAGCTGCAGTTATCCAAATGTTTAAACACCTGGTCCTAATTGCCATAAACTTTATAAAGCATTTATTGTTTTTGTACAGTTATCCAAATGTTTAAACACCTGGTACACCTGGTCCTAATTGCCATAAACCTTATAAAGCTGTTATTGTTTTTGTACAGAGAAAATACGAATTCAATGTTTTCTGTTCATCTTTTGTTTACCCACAGCTCTAAAATGGTAGAGGTAGTTGGAGAAAACTTGTCAAAATTCCTAAAGTAGAAACACATCAGCGATGTTGTTTTACAATATAAATTTGAATTGTCTCGTTCTTCAGTACTTACAATCTAAATGCATTCTCAGTAATTTCTCGTCTTGAAAATGAATGAAATATTTGCCACTGAACGTAAAGCAAACAATAATGAAACAATCTATCGTTTATGAGCTTACACTTCAGACAACGGTTTCTCTGCCTATTGTAGTAATCTTGTTTAATGAAAGATTTATCATGAACACAGCTTTATTTTTATGAACGAGCGGACACATGAATATAATGTCAAGTTATAGCTAAGCACAGGATGTCTTTTGGTTACATAAAAGAGCAGGTTTTGCAAGGGAGCTCCATGTCTAACCAAGATAGAATCGGTTCAAATCTCTCCGTTTAACATATTGGAGCGCTTATATTTGGCTTCAATGGTATGTTCGATTTTGTAGGATGTATAAATACGCATCCACGTCCAACCAAATTTTGGACGCAAAATATATTGACCCCTGAAGTAAAATTGACACTTTCTGCAGTTGTATATTAAAACGGTTTCGGGGATCAATATATCTAATTCGAAGCACTTCTTTTGACTCTGTAACATGTGTTTTTATGTCTTTCAAACTCACTGAATACACCGCCTTTTATACTTCTCGAAAACTATTGGATTAGTTCCAAAATTGTGCCCTTTCGTGTGCTTATGTAATCAATTAATCTTTGTCATTAAATCTTGTGTTATGTAGTAATACCTAATTGATATCATCTATGCCAATTTTCGGATGAATGGAATGTTTAATTACGCAATTCTGTAAAGGAGAGTCAGACCCGTAGCCAGGAATTTCCAACGGGGGGGGGGGGGTTCGTTGGACTCGTGAACTCGACTTTAACAGTCACACTTTGAACAAAACGTTGACTTTATCAGTGCTTATTTGATTTCGAGAGGGGGGGGGTCGTCCGAACCCTCCTGGCTACGGGTATGAGAGTATCAAGTTATCGATAAAGAAAAATCGGAAACCTCTTTGAGTCTAAATTTTTGCCTATATCCAACATACCTTTATTTCATGAAATAATTGCCACTTAACGTTAAGCTAGTACTAATTGAGGAATCAATCATATTTCTTTAAATTGATTGTTTGTTGCTAACCGTCCAGTTGCAAATGATTTCTGCATGTACTTGACGATATCAGTTGACAGTAAATATGGGTAATTCCGGGATAGAAGTCTCGTAAATTTTGACTGCAATTGATTGTGAATTGGAAAGTGACTGAATATATTGATGTGCAATAGGCAATTTTCTTACCCCGGTTAAGAGGTATTGCAAAGGTTCTAAGTAAAGAAAATATGGCATTCCCGCCATGAGACATCGGATTCAACATTCAAAATCTAAACGTACGTTGCTGTGTACTTGTACATCACTCTCAACCAAGGGGATATCCCGGTTTCCAAGGTTGTATTGGCAGTCGCGGTCGGAAGGGGAACCTTAGTTTATTAGTTGTTGCACCATTGACCAACGTCGCATTTAAAACATAACTATTTTTAAATCATGACAGTTCAGAAGCACCGCATAATGAGCTTGGGCTTTACATGGAGTATTGGTGTCAGCCGAGTGCAAGTAAAATAAAAAATAACACTTTTGGTTTTACTATTATTTCCTAATCCTTATATCAGCTCTTCAATAATTAGTATAATATTGTTGACTAACGGCAAGGAGCATCACTGAAAAAACATTGTGTATTGCCGAAATGCATTTGGTGCAATAAAACAATACCGTTAAAGCTGTTGTTATCAAGGAATGTAATACTATGTTCGACAGTAAGCTTTAGTATTGTATTCAGTCCAGCAGATAGGTGAATAATTGTGCACGTTGTGTTAAAAGCATAAAATTCGGTAGAAACCTAGTTTGGACCATTCTAAACAAATTTAGATATGGAGGCAAGCTTGATTTTATCCACTTACGATTTTATCATCAAAATGGCGAACATGCATTTGATAACTGATAAAGGGTTATTTAATTCTCAATACTGGTAGCCAAAGTTTGCTTTGTAGACGATAATAATGCGTACTCGTGGTTTAACATAATGTATCATTTCTTTGAAAACCTCGAGGTATTGTATTCCAAAAATGTCACTTCCGGTAAATGACTAAAAACGTAATTTAAGGTAAAAATACATATGTTTAAAAAAAAATGTGTAATGTCAAAAAAAGGTTGAATTACATTGTCCTTCTCTGGTATATTTGTTCGATCAGAATAAAGAATTGTTCGATTAATGGCATTATAGTGGTTCCGACATTCAAGGTACTCGCCTTGTCTCTCATAACGGCGGATGCTTTAGTGACACCATTCAATGCAATCCATGTATCCCATGCTCTTTTATCTTTTAACCAGCGATCGATTCCACAATGTCGAATCCAGTAAATGCATGGAAAACAGGCCATGCATATGCTTTTTCTTTTTCTAAAAAGTTAGCAATCTCATGAATTCAAATGTATCTGAAGTCCTAAAGCAATCCATATGTCAGCTGCATTTGTCGCATGAAAGCAGTACTACTTCATCGGTATCAACTGTAGCAATAATTTTCTTCCCAAAAATGTAATCATCCATCAGTTTATGTGACAGAAAACTGAAAATGCTCTAATTTGTTTTTATCTACACACATGGGAAGCTCTACCAGTATCGTGGTTAGCATGTCTTTGTCGTTGTCTTTGAACACGTTTCCTTGTGCCGTCAATCTTTATACTGTCTACAATAGTTACTTCTCCTGTTGATGTGGTCAATGGTTCTAAACACTTCGTAAGTAATCAGACTGAATGCCGGTAGATGGATGTGATTTTGCTGTTTAAAGAACTCGTCCAAGTTTCCTCTTAGATAAATTTACATAATGGTATTGTCCAACTACTTCTATTCAAGGAACGACGAATAGTATCAACAACTGCTGAGGGAGGTATATCTTTAACTATTATACAGAACAAGCAGTTCAAGAAATTGATTTCCTAAGTCTTCTTCTAAAGAGGCTACATCATGGATAAACGACATTTGAACACTTAGTTTCTGCTCATGATGAGTTATGTCCTCATCATAAAGAAATCAATCTCTATGACTGTCCCTCTTGTATCTTTCGCCCCTTTTCTTAAACTCTTTAGCAAGGCTTGCCATATCCAGTCAAGCTATCATCCATCGTCGCAGGGCTAATACGTCTTCTGTTAACAGTGCCTCCATCTGGCTTAACAACATATTTATTTTGTTCATGCGCATAATAGTATAGCTATTACTGAAAAAAAAATTACTTATGAACTACAAAATGTTCATCTTCTTGTTATTGCTTGCAAAGCAGATTGGTAGGATTTGCGGATACTCAGAGCACTCATATAGCATCCACGAACCTAAATGAAAAATATATCCACTAATTTCGACTTTTCTTGTCTGATTGTGAACTTTTATTCCTAGGTTCATATGTAAGGGGGTTACTTTAGATGATGATGACGGATCTTTGGAGAGTTACAGATTCGTTTGTAGCTTTTGAATATTAGCATCTGACCAATCGTTAGTGTTTTTCCTGAGAATAAGAGTCGGTTGTTATATGTACCAATAAACATGTCACTGCGAATGATTTTTACTGCTTTATAAATCTGCATTTAGTTTGAGTCAAAGTCATCATTACCTGCTTTCTGAAGAAAGTGTCCTTTATCATCTTCGAAATTAATTTTCTGACCCTTGTTGTCATTCCTGAATATCAGGTAAATAAGCAAGTATATAATAGATATAAGAAGTTGTTGTATGAGTGCCATTTAGACAACTCTCCTTCCAAGTCAAACATGTGAAAGCTCTCTCACAGGCAAACAACCCATAACTGTGTATTCTTTTATCTTGTACTATCAATCTGTCTTCAATGTCAACACCTAGATTCCTTATTCACCTAGAATAAACCTGACATCTTGAAAACTGGTGCTAAATCTTCCTCAGTTATGGAATCTTTAATGTAACTGATGAATTCAGCTAATGCGATTCCATGGCTTATTCGTATGTCTCTTCCTTATTCAGTCTCGACTTTTGATGCCTTTTGATAAAGATTAGCAAGACAAGGATATTTTGTTTCTTTTACAATAAGGTCCCCAGCACTGATCGTCTCTAATAAAGTTGTATCTTGAAGTTTTAGTACATTTGACAAACAGGGATAACAACATTACTTGTTGTTTCTCCGTGAATGTTTTTTAGCTGGTCTATACGAACCACAAAAGAAACATACACATTCTTTCATTGCTATTTCACATGGTAAGCTGGTGCGGGTGAGTTTCCAGCTCCGATTGGCTGTTTTTTTTTTACATCTGTACCCTTGTTATGCCTTTTTTTTTTATCTCTCTTTGGTTCTGTTGAATTGAACTTAAGATGGCAGGTGTTATGCCATGTGGCATTGTTTTTATACATACTATGAGGAAGCCCACTGCCATCACTTTTTGTATTCAGATTGGTCGTAGACAGTAAACATTGACGTTCTTTGCATTTTACGAGATTTTCCGCAAAATTTACATATTTGGTTCCAATACTGAAACACTTTGCATCTATTCGTCTGTTTTATTATGACAAACTATACAGTTCAAATTGAGAATGGACATGGGGAATATGTCAAAGTGACAACTCCCGAACAGAGAGAAGACAACAGCTGAAGGCCACCAATGGATATTAAATGCAGCGAGAAATTCTCGCACTAGGAGGTGGTCCTCAGCTGGCCCCTATATACATTTGTTTACTATAGTTCAGTGAAATTCGACGTCACACTAAACCTCAAAACATATAAATAAAGTAAAATAAAGTCCAGTCAGCGGACAATACCCGAAGGTAACCAATGGGTGTTCAATGCAGCGAGAAACCCCCACACCCGGAGGTGGTCCTCAGCTGGCCCCTATATAAAATTGTATTCTTCAGTGAAAATGGACGTCACACTAAAAACAAAACATAGAAATTAACTAAAATAAAGTCCAGTCAACCTCTTTAACATTTGGGAAGATCTTCCTGGTCTTTGATCATCTGATGTCTCATTAAGTTTAAATCTTCAAAAGCTCATCTTTGAACTGTTTTTGAGACTCTTGAACTATAACGTGTATGTCTATCTTTATTAAAAACAAAATGAAACAATATTATTCACCACAAATGAATTTTAACGATCTCCAAAGAAATAAATACATGAATTTATTACACCCTTTTTCAAACTTTTTGCAAATTAAAAGTCGACTTTTTTCATGCTTGAATTTTAACACGAAATTTTGACCAAACTTTACCAAATGTTGCCTCAACTTTATAAACAACACTGAAACACATTTTATTTTATTCAGATCAAATTAAAACATCAGTTCTTAGACTTGTAGTTTAAACTAAAATTGTGAAAGATAATTAAAAAAGTTGAAATTTAAACATACATCCGCCATTTTGGATTTTACCGAAAGTTAACTATATTTCCAGCCTGCCTCCGTATCTTAAATTGAAGAGTATATATAAAGAAGTATTTTTGAGCAATATTTTGTGCTTTTAACACGAAGTGCACAATTCTTTCATATATTTCACCTATCTGCTGGACTTATTGGACAAATTCCGTCTTTGCCTGATTCAGTTGGAATCTAAATTTTGTTATTAATTTCCTAATTTATAAAAAATCATGAAATGAGAATGTTTATAATATCCTTAAATTTCCATCTTTATTTTTAAAGCAGATTAAAAGTATTAAAGACATCATTTTTTAAAGACTTTAAAATTTGTTTTTTGTATTCGCATCATAGCTGTAAACATTTTACATTTAATGCGCAGTCTGTCAACAAATAGTCTATTTTAGATTTTGTTATTAATCATGATAAAATATATAGAAGAAAGATATGTTGGTACTTATTATAAACATGCGCATTTGCCAAATTGGTAAAGCTGTGGTATTTGCATATACAAAAACATTATTGTTATAAGTTTACACGTTTTGCTATTGCTGGGGCCAAATAACGCCATCCACCAAACCTCACTTAAATGTATGCCTTGATTATTCCTGTGTTTATTGTCTTCTTACTTAACATCACGATAAATCTGACAGTAAACGTATGTGTAAACAATAATCAAAAGAGATATATTTGTGGAAAACGCATTAACTTGAAAACCTTTTAAAGTCATCAATCAAATTAATTCTTGTAAGTCTGAATAAAGGAACGCCACCCTTCCATGTAACGTTGTTCCCTGGATATAAAGTAGAATATTCGAAAGACAAGACTATTGAGTTATAACACCATTTATACATGTTGTAGTAACAAACAAAAAACGATTAGACGTTAAAGGTTCAAATGGAGAATATTTAAATATTCATACTACCTGGATTTTGGTCATCTTGTGTAGTGTAAATTTTCGCTTTATCGGGAATCTCTTTAAGCTAAAACCAAAATAAAAGAAGTTTAATTGAATACTAAAACAACATAATTACAATATAGCTTTACTATTCATAATTATATATAATGTTTTACTGAACATCTAACAAGTATGATCATTGGGGAGGTTAAGCAAAATTAAAGCTGTAAGGTTTCTTATAGAACTACATGTAAACTAGTTGCAAATATAGTGTCTGCATCCGTATGCTTTACTGTTTTGGTGATCAGTCAGTACTCAGTAATCCGTCACTGACAAGTCAAGTTCATATCACCAATCTGTCAAACTTTTAATGTGAAGACTGGCTGATCGGTGTTTTTGGATTGAACTTTACTTATTACTGACTCTGGATCGATACGTCTGCTGAGGGACTTTTTGACCACGATATAGCATTACCCTAGTAGATCTGGTATAGTTTCATTGGTGCTGTTAATGTTAACTGGGTTACTACCACGTGATTGATACATCTAATGAAGTTTTAGTTCCCAAAAATATCACGAGTCTACTCGCCAGTACTTCAGATTGATTGATCGGTAGTAACAGATTGCAATCTATTTATTACTATTTTGATATACATGTCGTGTACAAGTTGCAAATTTGTAGTGTAAATTTTCGCTTTGTCGGGAATCTCTTTAAGCTAAAAACAAAATAAAAGAAGTTTAATTGAATACTAAAACGACATGATTACAATGTAGCTTTACTATTCATAATGTTTTACTGAACATCTAACAAGTATGATCATTGGGGAGGTTAAGCAAAATTAAAACTGTAAGGTTTCTTATAGAACTACATATAAACTAGTTGCAAATACAGTTCCTGCATCCGTATGCTTTACTGTTTTGGTGATCAGTCAGTAGTCAGTAATCCGTCACTGACAAGTCAAGTTCATATCACCAATCTGTCAAACTTATAATGTGAAGACTGGCTGATCGGTGTTTTTGGATTGAACTTTACTTATTACTGCCTCTGGATTGATACGTCTGCTGGGGGACTTTATGACCACGATTATAGCATTACCCTAGTAGCAAGTATGTTGATGCTTACATGAACATACGAATATTGTTAAAATTTAAATTGCTGTTATAAAATTACGGAATAATTTTAAATCAAGGAATGTATCTCACTAGCTATATATAGTGCTTTGCTATGGCCAGTTTTTGCTTCACTATTGTATTTTTTTGTATTTAATTTTTTTTAGTCCCCTCTTTGCGTTTGTATAGGATTTTAAAATTCCAAATTGTTTAGCATTTAAAAACAATGAACACACGTTTGTATCTAAATGCGATTCTGGTGTAGTAAAAAGAGTACCGTTATTGTTTATGTTATTAGTTACCACTGGATCTACACTTTAGCTGGTATACTTTGCCTTTGGTACCGTTGATTTTATCAGACATAGACATACTGATATTGACCGATATTGTCTCATTGAAGTTGCGTTAAACAATTTTGAAATCATTTTTTGGAATGTATTATCATAATGCATAGTTCCTTGTCCGAGTTTAACTATACATTTGGGCCTTTTTGATTTTATCAGCTGGTACACTTGTGTATTCGGTTTTTGATTCTCAAATATAAATTGATCTCGAGCATCAATGATTATCGAAATTCAGATCTGGTATACTGTGGATTCATTTTTTTTTTCGTGGGTATCAATTTTCGTGGATAGAGAAAAAAAGACGTTTCGTGGTATATGTAAATTCGTGGATCGCTGATTACAAAAAAAAAAAAAAAAAATTCAGATACATAATTCGTGGATTTCTTTTTGATTTATGATATCATATAACCTCCTTGGTTTGATCAATAATAAAACCAAAAAGAGAAGGAATTCATTGAAAAAGTTTTGAGTTGGCAAAATCCTCGCGTGGTCATTTTAGGTTAAAGTGTTCATTGAAAACTTCTATTACGATAATGGAAAAAGACAACTAATTATTTGTTTGTTTTACAATTTATAAATGCTTGTCGGAATTATATAAGGCAATCAAAACTTTATGATTGAAAGCTCATTTGCCTAATCATGATATAATAAACAGCCAGTAAAAGGTGTGAAAATAAATGTTCCTGTCATAAACAATATTACCTACGGGCAATATCCCCGTACTTAATCCTATTGATTTTCAATCACTAGTAAACCATACTATGACACGATAATTAACAACTTGTAGTTATTTTCCATAAACAGTTTTAATCAATTTTAAAAAGTATCACTGATATTCGATATATTTATTATTGCTTTAATTAAAATACTTGTATCTTCTTTCAATAAAAAAACACGTGTTATGTTACAATGTTTATCGCTATTCAACACTTTACTAGAACTGCATAACATAACCGGAAATAAACATCCGACTCCATACACATTTATCGGGATTATTCTTCGTTGAATTCTTAAATTCGTGGTTGGCTGTGACCCACGAAACTCACGAAAATTGGTATACCACGAATAAAAATGAATCCACAGTAGTTACATTGGTGCTGTCAATGTTTACTGGGTTACTACCACGTGATTGATATATCTAATGAAGTTGTAGTTCACAAAAATATCACGAGTCCACTCGCCAGTACTTCAGATTGATTGATGGGTAGTAACAGATTGCAATCTATTTATTACTATTTTGATATATACATGTATGTCGTATACAAGTTGCAAATTTGTACAGGTTATAACATGCACAATATTTGTGTTCATGTTATCACCTGTACAAAATTGCAACTTGTACACGACATATATATCAAAATTATGATCAGACGGTTTTTTTGTCTTTGAGACGACTCCTCCATTTTATCTGTAAACTGTAATTTGTACAATGCCAAAGTTCAAGTTATAACATGAACGAAAGTATGTTCATTTTGGGAGGGGTAAAAACATATTGATGTCAAAGGTCGAATGCAAAGATCAAGATACCTTGTTAAAGTTGGTGTATTTCCTTCTTGTATCAACATTTAAGCAGTACATACCTGCGTATGGAATAAATAATTCAACATACTAGTTACTATAGAGCTTTGTGATTGTAGTTTCTTTTCGAATAGTGCTTAGCAGGGGTTGGGTGTCCAATGACTTATTTGTGTCCCTCATTTAATTATATGGTCGTCCTCACAAACTGATTGTCAAATGTAATTGCCTTTGTTGTCCTTTTTATCGCAGAGCAATGTTTAATTCTCGAAAATGACTGAGTTTCTTTCAAAAAGCAGGAGTCGCTTAGCAAAAGAGTTTAACGGGGTCCATGTTGATCAAGTATCGTTGGTTTTTATGTTACAATCTCATTGCTATATTTAAGAGTGTGTTTTTTGGGTGTGCAATTCTGGAGGTGTGTCTAGAATGGGAGAGGTTATAATTACAGATAATTCATTTTTGAAAACTTTGTATAGGAACATTGTTTATCAAATCAAATCGTGCATATTATAGATTGACAAGGGAAATAAACGTGTATTGGTAATTGATATTTCAATATTGAATTTCAGTGTGCAATATAATAAAACGAACATGAGTTAATGACAGTTGATCTGAACTGATATATACATAGTTAATTTTCTGGCTTTTAATGACTGATCTTGAACGAGAAAATTATGTAATTCTTTATCTCATTTAAACCAATAACTGTTGCTGATTCTCAGCCGCATCATAACTAACCAATCAGATATCATTAATTATTTCTTGATGGCGTGTATGTCTACTGAAACTAATAGTTCCGCACCGTGATGCGAAGCAATAAACAAAAATGAAAGACAAAGAAATAAAAACAATGACCGTAGCACAATGGCACAACGGCGGGATGTATAAACACCGAGCCCCGTCAATATAATATTACTAAAAATGGATATTAAAATTGTTTTAATCAAAACCATAATCATGATCATTTTCATTATTATTACAAATACCATTTAAAACATATAGTATGCTTGTTAAATTTAGCTAGTTGGACTTGACATCTACAAATGAACTTTTGAAAGTCTGGGATTTTGATTTGTGTACTTCAGAAAACATTTAGAAAATTGAGAATAATGGTACCGAGATAGAAATAAGATTATATACAATGGGTCCAGATTATATCGAACTATAAAAAGACTGTTTAGGAATCCGAATGATAATCTAACCAATTTATAATGATGCTGTTTTAAAAACATACCTCATTTTTCATCCAAGGAGAATACAGCTGTTCCGATTGATGCATTTGCTTATGCTGAATACAGAAACACTCTTTCTCATTTATCAAATTCTCATATTCAAAGGTGTCTTTAAAATAATAGCCGTCACTGCATTTAAAATGGAGTTTCAAAGATATATATTTCACTTTATATCTCTCTTTTATATCTTCAATAAGTTGTTTTACTTCTCTGTATATATTGCTACACATACTTCCGATCCCCTCTTGTTCTCTGGAAAATGACAAAACCTGAAGAGCAATGGTATCAGTCGACATGGTAACCATAATCTTTGTACCTCCAGATTTATCAATGTCAAACATACATATTCCACGGTATAAAGCAACACTATCATCTACTTTGCTAGGATTGTAGTTTCTGATAAACATTGCAGAAAGATGATTAAAGAAAGACGGTGGGAGAAATTCAAATTTAAAGCAAAGCCAGGAGGTTCTTTTACATTTTCCGTCAATAATGCCAAATTTTTCACATAGATCGTCAAACGTGGTAGACGGCATTTGGCTTGGCATTATAGAGTAACTTGAGTTCTCAATTTTGACCAATATATCTAGCTTTTCCATAACTTTATGTAAATTGATATTCTGTCCTGAAAACTGACGACCTCCTTTTAATTCGAAGAGTTCTGTTATTAACGATTCACTTATTTTGCCTTGTTGTTTAAACAGTGTCCAGTCCCTCAGGTTGTACACTCTTGTGTTACCAATTCTATCTGAAACCAAACATCGATAAGCATCTGCTAACCACTGAGGTCTTAATATGATCAAATCCGGTATATTTTCAAAAAAAATAATGTTGCCTACATTATGCTGAAATCGAAGAAACAACAACAAATCCTCCTTTTCTATGATATTGATATCAGGATGTTTAGCCAGATTTGACATATCTGTGAAGTTAATAAAGTTTTTTCCATTGTTCTTGTTAATTTCAATTAAATGCTCCAAAAGAATCCATTTTAATGGAAAAGCATTACCCCAATTATTCATTTTCTGTGCAGACTTGGAGATTGCGTATCTCAACTTCTCAAATTCTTCGTCACTGTCTTCTGTATTTGACAGATAAAACTTGAAGTGCAAGTGATGATATTTGGTTTGAAATCCAAGAACTTGGTCTATTTGGCTATTAAGTTCCTTTTCTCTCTTCATAAAATCCGCCTTCAGAAAATAAATAACAAAATCAATAATTTTCATTTTTATTACTTTGACAGTAATTATAAATAACATTTGAATAGATAACGAAACTCCAAGATTTATCTACTTTATTACAACCAAGCATTTCCTCTCATGAAAATTATAAAACTTTTAAGGGCCTTCTATAGCTTACGGCTTTTATACGGCATGGTTTTTTTTGTAGTTGTGTAAGGCAGTATTTTAACTCCTACATGTATGTTTGTTGCTTTGTCTTTATGTTTATCAGTCTTATTGGCAATCACAAAATGTATTCTTACATGGGGTATCAATTTTCGTGGATAGAGAAAAAAAGACGTTTCGTGGTATATGTAAATTCGTGGATCGCTGATTACAAAAAAAAAAAAAAATTCAGATACATAATTCGTGGATTTCTTTTTGATTTATGATATCATATAACCTCCTTGGTTTGATCAATAATAAAACCAAAAAGAGAAGGAATTCATTGAAAAAGTTTTGAGTTGGCAAAATCCTCGCGTGGTCATTTTAGGTTAAAGTGTTCATTGAAAACTTCTATTACGATAATGGAAAAAGACAACTAATTATTTGTTTGTTTTACAATTTATAAATGCTTGTCGGAATTATATAAGGCAATCAAAACTTTATGATTGAAAGCTCATTTGCCTAATCATGATATAATAAACAGCCAGTAAAAGGTGTGAAAATAAATGTTCCTGTCATAAACAATATTACCTACGGGCAATATCCCCGTACTTAATCCTATTGATTTTCAATCACTAGTAAACCATACTATGACACGATAATTAACAACTTGTAGTTATTTTCCATAAACAGTTTTAATCAATTTTAAAAAGTATCACTGATATTCGATATATTTATTATTGCTTTAATTAAAATACTTGTATCTTCTTTCAATAAAAAAACACGTGTTATGTTACAATGTTTATCGCTATTCAACACTTTACTAGAACTGCATAACATAACCGGAAATAAACATCCGACTCCATACACATTTATCGGGATTATTCTTCGTTGAATTCTTAAATTCGTGGTTGGCTGTGACCCACGAAACTCACGAAAATTGGTATACCACGAATAAAAATGAATCCACAGTAGTTACATTGGTGCTGTCAATGTTTACTGGGTTACTACCACGTGATTGATATATCTAATGAAGTTGTAGTTCACAAAAATATCACGAGTCCACTCGCCAGTACTTCAGATTGATTGATGGGTAGTAACAGATTGCAATCTATTTATTACTATTTTGATATATACATGTATGTCGTATACAAGTTGCAAATTTGTACAGGTTATAACATGCACAATATTTGTGTTCATGTTATCACCTGTACAAAATTGCAACTTGTACACGACATATATATCAAAATTATGATCAGACGGTTTTTTTGTCTTTGAGACGACTCCTCCATTTTATCTGTAAACTGTAATTTGTACAATGCCAAAGTTCAAGTTATAACATGAACGAAAGTATGTTCATTTTGGGAGGGGTAAAAACATATTGATGTCAAAGGTCGAATGCAAAGATCAAGATACCTTGTTAAAGTTGGTGTATTTCCTTCTTGTATCAACATTTAAGCAGTACATACCTGCGTATGGAATAAATAATTCAACATACTAGTTACTATAGAGCTTTGTGATTGTAGTTTCTTTTCGAATAGTGCTTAGCAGGGGTTGGGTGTCCAATGACTTATTTGTGTCCCTCATTTAATTATATGGTCGTCCTCACAAACTGATTGTCAAATGTAATTGCCTTTGTTGTCCTTTTTATCGCAGAGCAATGTTTAATTCTCGAAAATGACTGAGTTTCTTTCAAAAAGCAGGAGTCGCTTAGCAAAAGAGTTTAACGGGGTCCATGTTGATCAAGTATCGTTGGTTTTTATGTTACAATCTCATTGCTATATTTAAGAGTGTGTTTTTTGGGTGTGCAATTCTGGAGGTGTGTCTAGAATGGGAGAGGTTATAATTACAGATAATTCATTTTTGAAAACTTTGTATAGGAACATTGTTTATCAAATCAAATCGTGCATATTATAGATTGACAAGGGAAATAAACGTGTATTGGTAATTGATATTTCAATATTGAATTTCAGTGTGCAATATAATAAAACGAACATGAGTTAATGACAGTTGATCTGAACTGATATATACATAGTTAATTTTCTGGCTTTTAATGACTGATCTTGAACGAGAAAATTATGTAATTCTTTATCTCATTTAAACCAATAACTGTTGCTGATTCTCAGCCGCATCATAACTAACCAATCAGATATCATTAATTATTTCTTGATGGCGTGTATGTCTACTGAAACTAATAGTTCCGCACCGTGATGCGAAGCAATAAACAAAAATGAAAGACAAAGAAATAAAAACAATGACCGTAGCACAATGGCACAACGGCGGGATGTATAAACACCGAGCCCCGTCAATATAATATTACTAAAAATGGATATTAAAATTGTTTTAATCAAAACCATAATCATGATCATTTTCATTATTATTACAAATACCATTTAAAACATATAGTATGCTTGTTAAATTTAGCTAGTTGGACTTGACATCTACAAATGAACTTTTGAAAGTCTGGGATTTTGATTTGTGTACTTCAGAAAACATTTAGAAAATTGAGAATAATGGTACCGAGATAGAAATAAGATTATATACAATGGGTCCAGATTATATCGAACTATAAAAAGACTGTTTAGGAATCCGAATGATAATCTAACCAATTTATAATGATGCTGTTTTAAAAACATACCTCATTTTTCATCCAAGGAGAATACAGCTGTTCCGATTGATGCATTTGCTTATGCTGAATACAGAAACACTCTTTCTCATTTATCAAATTCTCATATTCAAAGGTGTCTTTAAAATAATAGCCGTCACTGCATTTAAAATGGAGTTTCAAAGATATATATTTCACTTTATATCTCTCTTTTATATCTTCAATAAGTTGTTTTACTTCTCTGTATATATTGCTACACATACTTCCGATCCCCTCTTGTTCTCTGGAAAATGACAAAACCTGAAGAGCAATGGTATCAGTCGACATGGTAACCATAATCTTTGTACCTCCAGATTTATCAATGTCAAACATACATATTCCACGGTATAAAGCAACACTATCATCTACTTTGCTAGGATTGTAGTTTCTGATAAACATTGCAGAAAGATGATTAAAGAAAGACGGTGGGAGAAATTCAAATTTAAAGCAAAGCCAGGAGGTTCTTTTACATTTTCCGTCAATAATGCCAAATTTTTCACATAGATCGTCAAACGTGGTAGACGGCATTTGGCTTGGCATTATAGAGTAACTTGAGTTCTCAATTTTGACCAATATATCTAGCTTTTCCATAACTTTATGTAAATTGATATTCTGTCCTGAAAACTGACGACCTCCTTTTAATTCGAAGAGTTCTGTTATTAACGATTCACTTATTTTGCCTTGTTGTTTAAACAGTGTCCAGTCCCTCAGGTTGTACACTCTTGTGTTACCAATTCTATCTGAAACCAAACATCGATAAGCATCTGCTAACCACTGAGGTCTTAATATGATCAAATCCGGTATATTTTCAAAAAAAATAATGTTGCCTACATTATGCTGAAATCGAAGAAACAACAACAAATCCTCCTTTTCTATGATATTGATATCAGGATGTTTAGCCAGATTTGACATATCTGTGAAGTTAATAAAGTTTTTTCCATTGTTCTTGTTAATTTCAATTAAATGCTCCAAAAGAATCCATTTTAATGGAAAAGCATTACCCCAATTATTCATTTTCTGTGCAGACTTGGAGATTGCGTATCTCAACTTCTCAAATTCTTCGTCACTGTCTTCTGTATTTGACAGATAAAACTTGAAGTGCAAGTGATGATATTTGGTTTGAAATCCAAGAACTTGGTCTATTTGGCTATTAAGTTCCTTTTCTCTCTTCATAAAATCCGCCTTCAGAAAATAAATAACAAAATCAATAATTTTCATTTTTATTACTTTGACAGTAATTATAAATAACATTTGAATAGATAACGAAACTCCAAGATTTATCTACTTTATTACAACCAAGCATTTCCTCTCATGAAAATTATAAAACTTTTAAGGGCCTTCTATAGCTTACGGCTTTTATACGGCATGGTTTTTTTTGTAGTTGTGTAAGGCAGTATTTTAACTCCTACATGTATGTTTGTTGCTTTGTCTTTATGTTTATCAGTCTTATTGGCAATCACAAAATGTATTCTTACAAAAAAACACACAAGTTAGCTAGAGAAAACATATGTGGTCAACTTAATGTCTTCTACTGACCGACAGTTAACCAGTTGCCAAAATTGGACGTTCGTTGTACTGAGCAGGATGTATTATATGTCGTCAATTCAAAATAAGGACGTTACATTCGATGAATTATGTACAGAGACTGCAGATGTCTCTTCAAATTAAAAACCCTTTTATCCACTCGAAGGACCTGTACAATGATCTGTTATCTGAATTAATTTGTATTTCAATCTTCATTACCTCATTTCTAAGCAGCATGCAGCATTCATTAACATTGATCAGTCGACACCCTATTTGAACCTAGATAGTTATTTAATTATTATTTGTTCTCGTCCTTAATAATAAATTATACTGGGCGGCAAACAAACACCAACAAATAAATCCAGTGAGAAGTAACATCATAAATTTTTTTTTAAATCTCATTTTAGTCTTCCTACAGGCAGACATATTTCGGGTATAAGTATCCAAAATGAAATTTCTTTTTATACCTATAACCTCTACGAGTCATTTTGAAAAAATGTCGAATTTTCAGTTGTAATGGTTTAAATGAAAGCTTGTCAGATTTGTGATTCAGAACATTAATAATAAACACAATGATTTTTTACGATTTCCTGATCGCCTTGATATTTGCAAAAGGGACTTTTGAGACCGTTAATTATTACGTACTATAACGAAAAATCGTAGCTTCTTTATCATTGTATGTAACAGATTACCTACAAACTAAGTTCAATCAGCGTACGGGAGGTTCATGTCTATCCTGTTACCGCTACTGAAATATGTCGTTAAATTTATGTTCCCTTTGAATATTGAATCAGTCAGTGTTGATTTTAAAAGTGCAAAGTAATCTTCACATTTAGCATGTTTAAAACGCCTCGTTTCTTGAACTACAGTTCAGAGAAAAGAAATGTTAGGACATTTAATGAAAAAAATATACCTTTTTTCATGTCTATGCAATGATGCAGTTACCATCAATTTTGATTAATTACACCAATAGTATGCTTGTAAAAAGTGCAAAAACGTGTTGAAAACCAAATTCACAATAGAAAACCATAACCACTTCACCAAAGGGAGTAGTTAGTTCACAACAGCAATCAAAAACGAAGAAATGTGTCTATCCTGTTACTTTGGTTGCTATGGTTAAAGTAACAGGATTTACAATTGTAGACAAAAACTTCGTTAAATTGTTAATCTTATCATATAGGTGCAAAGCGAATCAATAATTTCATTGTTTGAACTCACCTTAAGGGGTATAACGTCTAAATCTTACCAATTAAGCATTTGCAGGTGCAATACAGATATCGATAACAGGATATGCATAAAGATAACAGGATAGACTTTTATATAGTGCTAAGAAACGTACGTTCCTGTTACCAACGAAAAAGAGAAAAGTAAACTAACTTATGAAGGATTTACTTGATGTTGGGTCTATTTGAAAGGATGCAAAAATGCCGAACATTATAAATTGCTATCTTAGACTTGCATTACTGGTGGTATTTTTTACGACCTTTGAAAACCAATTTTTAGAGGCATTTTTCAGTACAACCCAGAAAATTGGCAAATAATCTATTATTTTACATAATGAATATATATAGAAGTTTATTATCTTGAAAACAATCTAATTGGGTACGTGAAACAAGCCTAACATTTTTTCTAAACCTTTTCTTAATAACCCAAAATTTCTTTTGAAAAAGAAAACAGCATAGACAAAAATATGTACCACCGATCAAAAAATGTTTTAAGAAAGTCTTGTTTGACATCATTAAGATTGCATCTTTTAACGTGTTGTTTTACAGTAATGTTTGTTTTTATTTGCTTATGTAGAGGGTTGTTTGAATAAGTAACTTTTAATACATTTTTCAATTTCAAAGTTCGACATTTTTTTTAAATGACCCATACACTGTGTCTAAACCACACCGGCAAACATATTGGACTCGATGGTATCTAATATCCGGCACAGTGACGGAGCATTAATAGACAGAGAAAAAATTATTTTTGTTTATTAATTTGTTATTTTTACGATATTAAAGAATGTGTACACAAATATACCTATTTTCCATTGCGAGGTGTAATTTTTTTCTACAACCGTTCTATATTAACGGAGAAATAAGTAAAAATGCATGTCAAAATGACGAAATCAATGAATCTTGCCCCGAAAATGTTTAAAATCTCTTTGTTCACATTGTTCGGAAAGAAAGGTATGAAAAGAAAGAAATTGAAACGAAGATGATTTAACTAGCCACTTTGAGCAATTCAATACTTGTACTTATCTGTATGCAATGAACGAAATGGGCCATGTCAAAATGGAAGAGGCCGGTAAGATCAATGTGCACAACCCGGTTTCGTCCTTTCGCAGCTAAAACCCGGTTTTGTCAAAGAAATAGAATTCATAATTGCATAAAATAGTTGAACTTCGGCGTGTAAAAGGAGTCTGGTTGCTCATTTATCATCAAATTGGGGATCGGAATATATTTTTGTTGTTAAAACGCGAATCAGATTGTTTTACTTTAACAATCATATTTACGTTAAATTTCTTTCGATGGACAATGTTAAGATCCGTGTTTGCGTCATCGTGCCGGATATTAGATACCATCGAGTATAAACATTTTTGCCGGTGTTGTTTAGACACAGTGGCATAAGATATAGCACATTTCTGAACTTTGATCCTCGTATGGATATGCTATATTTGCCACTTGACATTGGATACCATTTTAACATTCCTAAATGCTATCTGATGATGTTTCAAACAAGAACGGGTGTTTAAGTCACGTGTTGTACATAAGTAAGATACAGGTAAACAACCACATTTTACCAGTGTATTACCTCATTCTCATATGTATCCTTTCCTGTGAAAACTAATATAATTGGCGGATCGTAGTGTCCATAGCTAAGTGGTTCGTCGGCCGTTCGATGGCAATGGATAGAATCGAACCAAAAATCAACATACTCTGAAAGATATCATAAATGTTAAATATGTATTGTTTCGAAATAAATGAGAATACTTTTGATATGCACCCTAACATGGGAAAATAATACAATCATGCTATTTTTCTAACATAACTTTATCTATATATAATACTAAAGAAACTAACTAGCATTTATATACAACACTTAAGAAACTAACTTGCAACTATATATGTTACTAAACATATCAACATTGGTTAAAGGGTTCACATTGTAAACAATAGATTGTGTCGTATCTGTAACACACTGTATATAACAGCAGAACTATACTGTTGAATATATTTCGGGGATTCAGTAAAACATACATTTTCGTACACAATTTAGTTCGGGGTCTCGACGAATTCTTTATAATAGTCTATTTACATGTGTAATTTGTTAGACATTTGAATTCGTGGTTTGAATGTATCAACGGAATCCACGAAATTTGGAACCCAAAGAAAAGTAAATAATCAACAGTAAAACAAATGGGGAAGGGGTTCACATCATAGCACAAAGTTTTTGTCTCATCTTCAACGCAACAACACTAGTATTCTAATGAACCGTAGAAAACTAAATGTGAAATTGCCATCATATCTTACTTATCCAACTTATAATGATGGCATGATGATGAATTTATAATCGTTAACGGAACTAGATTGCATATCGGAAAATCTATATATTTTTTTTTATCTATTTCAAACAGCTCTTAACTAAAAGGAGTGTGTTCAGTAATACCCCTTTTTGCCAAAATATATATCAGTTTAACAAAAAAGTGAAAATGTAATCTTTTAAGCTACACAAATATTGGCTGTTTTTGACAATACATTGCACATTTTTCGGCAAGAAACATCAATAAGTAATGCTAAATTACTTAAATCCTCACAATTTTAGCATTTTAGTTAAATTTTAGAAGGTTTCCGTCTGAAAAGAAAGTGGCCGCATTCATGTTCCTTCATAATATTGAAAGGAAAGTTGTATTTGATGATAATACTTAACATATATAAAGGTTGAGGATAAACACGGATCCGGCCACTTTTATTTTTTTTACCAAAACCATCTGAAAAATGACGGAAGTTTTGCATATTTGATAGATTTTAAGCTTAAATCGGAGCGTTTTTTACGACTTAATCAGTTAAAATCTTTCACAAAAACTAATTGAATCAATTGTAATAGACACTTAAAAGTGTTAAAAACGTGTCCAAAATGTTTCGTAAGATGAACCTGAAATTTAAGGCCGAAATCGGCCCTTCCCGGTCCTACTACTTTAAGCATAAAGTGTTTTACTCTTATATTATTGGCATGTAGTAGAGACTTTTGATTTTAAATGTAGGCAAACATTATCCTTGTTTTAATGAACATCCCAACCCATGAAGTGCAAAATATGCCTGTTTATGCGATACATTCGATTACAATAAACTTTAAGACCGAGCAATATCGACTTGGAAGCAACAAGCATACGGTCTAATGCTATATTATAAATTCCTTTTTATACATAAGATAGGGAAACAGGTAGCTGAACCGTACTTTTTTTTTATCAAGAAACGTGCATAATTTGATATGAAAATCTTCGACACGGGCTTTTCTGGATTTGCCATCATCGATGTTTATATCTGTCATATGACCATTGCTCTTGACCTCATTTTCATAGTTCAGCGATTTCACATCAACATGTATAGCTGTGAATTTCACACTGAAAATAAAGCACTCATTAAACTTCAAAGGGGGAGGGGCGTGATTAATGGGGTTTTTTTCTTTAACTATTAAAAAAAAATCGCGCAAGGTGCAAAAAAGATTTATTTTGTTTTTTCAATGCCATCAACACCAACAACTAAATCGTTTACCAAATTAGAATTTTATAAGAAATAAGAACACAGCGACACTCGCAAATGTTGATGTATGTGAGAAGGATAATAATATTTAATCTAAAAATTCACATTGATATTTTAGGATCGTTAATTTGAAAATGCGAGACCAAGGGACGCAAATTCATGTCAACTTAAACTATTTGAAGTAGGTTTCAGTTGTCAGAAGTGAGAAGGGTCTCACTGCACTAAACCTCGCACACAGACCATTCGCCTTTCGATGTTTATATCTGTCATATTGTCATTGCCCTTGACCTCATTTTCAAAGTTCATCGATTTCCTATCAAAATTAATAGCTGTGATAAGGGAGCACCCATTTAACCTCAAAGGGAGAGGGGCGTGATTAATGTGTTTTTTTTTCTCTCTTGCTAGAGGGTGCAAAAAGATTTATTTTGTTTTTTTCAATGACATCAACCAAATTTAATAATTAACTCTGTAAGTAAGGGGGAAATCTGCATTCAGAATATTTTTGTTAAGTAATCTGCTTGACGAGAATATGTGTTTTCATCAAATTAGGGATCGGAATATGTTTTTAGAATAAAAAATACCCCCCCCCCCCCCTTTTCACTCTTGTAAAAATATTACATTGTATGTAGTTTTTATTTTTGTTGAAAAAACGCAAGTGAAATTGTTTTACAGTAACAGTCATATTAACGTTGAATTTCATTCGATGGACAATGTTAAGATCCGTGTTAGCGTTGCTTTTCATAAATGTGTGGTTTCATAACATAACTAAAACGGGTGACATATATAGAAAAAAAACCGGGTGATTGTGTAGTAAACAACTTTGACCAAATCGGCACCTTCCATTTTGACATTACCCATTTCTTTTATTTCATACACAGACATATAAGTATTAAGGTGCTCGAGGTGGCTAGTCTTGCAATCTTCGTGTCAATATCTTTCTTATATATCTTTTTTCTGTACAATGTGAACAATTTAACGAATTGTTTAACAAATTCGAGGAAAGGTACACTCAATTTTTAAAGCCGATTGTTCGAAAAAAAGAGATGTTTAATAAAATTGAGAATTGAAATAAGAGTTTTTAACAGTTAAAGAGCTATATCACCTATAAAATTATCCAAATCAATATAAGCTCAAGTTTGCCTTGGGGAGTTGTTACCTTGGTTTATACCAATATCAAAATTCATATCTGAGGTCTGGTGCATGAGAAAAATAGCACCGTGGACTTCTACTTTTGCTTACGGAAATAGATTATTGGTCGGTTCCTTCTTTGCAATACATTTCCTGGTGTTAAGAGTTCTCAGGAAAGACCAAAATTAAATTTGATAGATGCTTTTTGTGCTTTTTTGTTGAATATGTTTTTTGTTTTGAGATTGTGACAAAGTGATGACAGCTGTACTTATATTTTTACTGTTTTACCTATTATGTCTGTTTTTTTACGCATCGTTGTAAATGTGATGGACTTTGATGCGACTGTCATACAAATGAAAGGTTTGGCGCTATAAATCAGGTTCAATCTACTCTTTCCTACATATGAAAATGCCTGTGCAAAGTCAGAAATATGACAGTTTTTGTCCATTCGTTTGATGTGTTTCATAATATGATTTTGCCGTTTAATAAGGGATTTACCGTTGACAATTTCCATCGGAGTTCAATATTTTTGTTATACTTCGCTCACATTAATCGTTTTATTTGCTTTGACATATGCAACAGTGTCATACATAGACAACTGAAAATCTAAAATTATAATGTTTTATTAACTCTCAGTTGTTTTATGATACGATAACATACCTCCAATATCCTGAAAATCGGCAGAACACTGACTTAAGCCTTGTTTACTTAGGTCCTCCTTCATATCTGCAACTACCAGGTATACTGCACTACTGGTCAAAAATGCTTGATGTGTAGCATAAAATTCTTTTTGTCCCGCAAAGTCCCATAATTCACATAATGCATAAAGATTCGAGAGAGTATTATCAGTTGACTTAGAAAAAACATTAGACACCAAATCTGTAGGCATTATCAATGATGCAGACTCATTTGTATCGTTATCTTTATCAATACCAAACTTTGTGTCGGTAGCTAAATCTTCAGGTTTTACCAATAATGCAGATTTATTCGTGTCCTTATTTGTATCAAGATTAACATTTGCTTTGGTTGCTAAATCCTCATGCATTACCAATGATGACTCATTTGTATAATCACTTTTATCTATGGTAACCTTTGCTTTGTTTGTCGTGTCTATTTCATCAGTAGATATCGCATCTCTGTTTTGTATATGTATATTCTTCATCTCATCTTCCTGAATATGTCGATAGTCTCTATCATCGGCTGTTTGAATTAGTGCCCTCTGAATCCGGCCAACCTTATCATCATTTATTTCTGGATAATCAAAAATATATTTTCTTTATTTTTTGTTCATTGTAAAACTCACTTTTACCTTTGTACAACAAGTTTAACAAGAATGTGTCCATAGTACACGGATCCCCACACGCACTATCATTTGCTATGTTTTGTAGACCGTGAAATTGGGATAACAACTCTAATTTGGCATTTAAATTTAAAAATATCATATCATAGGGAACATGTATACTCTGTTTCAAGTTGATTGTACTTCAACTTCATCAAAAACTACCCTGGCCAAAAATTTAACCTGGAATTTGCACTGTAATTTTCTATGTTCAGTGAAACCTTTGAAATTGGAGTATAACTCTAATTTGGCATTAACATTAGAAAGATCATATCAGGGCACATGTGTACTAAGCTTTACATTGATTGGACTGTAACTGCATCAAAAACTACCTTGACCAAAAACTTCAACATGAAGCGGGAAGACGGACGAACGAACAAATGGACGGACCCCAGACCAGAAAACATGATGTTCCTCGTATGTGGGGCATAAAAACTATCACTTGGCAATACAATTGTTTTTAACTATTCTTTTATTGAGAAATGTGTATTGATTCATTGACAAAGAGAACTGTGTTGCGTGTTACCTTAGGTGCGAATATCAGCATTACTTAAAATACAAATGTTGGACTTTTGTCACCTCGACATTAAACCGTGCCTAAGATGCGCATAAACAAGCTCTGAAAGTCTGGCAGAACATGCAAGTTAGATCCCAACATACAGCTCTGATACAATGATTTGGTCTACATACTAGATAAAGGCAACAGTAGTACACCGCTGTTCGAAATTCATAAATCGATTGAGAAAAAAATTGAGGGTTACAAACTAAAACTGAGCGAAACACATCAAATGTAACAGGAGAACTACGACACAACAGAATCGAAACACTTACATGTAACATACACGGAAACGAACTATAATATAACAAAAGCCATTTTCCTGATATGATACAGGACATTTCAAGAAAATAAAAGTTATTTGAAGCCGTTTTTTATGCTAGCCAAACCTTGCATTTTATGGCAATGCTAAATAAAGCACTAAGCTGACACCATTCCATGACAGGAATACATTACAAATAAATGCAAGAACATTCAGGACAGAGAATGACACAAATAAACGATATACTATAGTACATTTCGACAACAAAATAACAGAAACACTGAGGTGAACAAAAACAATTGACAATGCAACACACACAGAAACAAACTATACGATAACAATTGCCATCTTCCTGACTTGGAACAGGACATTTCTTAGAAACAAAAATATGGTTTGAACTCCAGCTTTTATGGCAATGATAAATATAACATTGAAATGATTACATAACATGCCAGGACTACAATTCAAATAAATGGGAGATCATATAGAACAGAGAGACAGACAAATAATAGCTTTCAAAAGTGCTAGTATTTTCTTTATTCCAGTTAATATGTCTTTTCCTTAATATGAATGAAATAATTATTTCTGGACATTGAAAAAGAACAAATCAATCAATGAACAACTGTTTATATTTATTGTCTTTTATTGTGTCTGTATTCTTCTTATTATCGGACATGATTTATTTTAATTCACAAATATGAAAAAAGAGCAGTAGTCCCTTTACAGGGTCTTTTGAAACCCCTTTCAACAACGCCAAACATGTTTGGTTGAATTATACTTTCCAAGGGATAAGACATATTGGAATGCTAGAATTTTGATGTTACTGCAGTGTACATGAACATCATTTTAATAGAGTATTTGAAGCATAACTGAAAAATTGGCTGCCTTAATGCAAATGATATTAAGAAAGTACTGGATGAGCAATTGGCCTTTTAAAATCAATTGTCGGATAAGGTACATGTATACGCCCTTTAACATGTTGAATATTTAATTCATGTTCTGCCTATTTTTAAACGTGACAATATTACATCATGGTGAGTCTTGCAAACACATTTTACATGTGATATATCTTTTTAAATAATATCTTGAGTCAAATAAAAAAAAATCTAATTATATTAGAAGCAGATTTACTTTACCAATATCTAACAACTTTAAATTGATGAATAATTTATGGAAGCAACAACTCAGCATAATACCAGGATTGTTGTAAATATGGATCAAAAGACTTCGGAACAATAATGTGTCCACAGTACACGGATGCCCATCTCGCACTTCATTTTCTGTGTTTAGGGGACCGTGAAATTGGGGTAAACACTCTAATTAGGCATTACAATTGGAAAGATCATAGTATAGGGCACATGTGTACTGAGTTTCAAGTTGATTGGACTTCAACTTCATCAAAAACTACCTTGACCAAACACTTTAACCTGAAACGGGACGAACGGACCGAAGGACAGACGGACGGACCAACGGATGCACAGACTATCGTAGGTGGGGCATAAAAACATGTGATAATTTGTCGAGAACACATTTGTAATGAAACGTAAGATACAAACACTGAAAACAATTTCTTTGAAAGAAGAATTTTGTTTGACGGATTTTTAAAATTTTGGTGAACAAAATCCTTTTGTATACGGTTAATTACACCGATCCTCTTAAAAAATATTAGTAAGAAGAAAGTGAATCACCACGAGTTTTATGTAGATTATGAATTATGGAAAATGTAATCGAAAGACGTGATTGATTTATTCCTCTAGTAAAAGTGTGTCACGATGTATTGTAAATTTATGTATCTACATAACTATAGTTACAGATGGACACAGTACTGTTATGTAATTTGCGTGAAGCTGGGAAGTATAGTTATCGTTATGTGAAATTTATTAGACCTTTAACAGGGTGTTTTTTTATCATTTAAAAAAATAACTTAATATCTGTTTATCATTTTAAGTCCCAAGAATGTCATGACTATCGTTCAAAAGACCTTACAATGTAATGTAATTTAATAGTTTCTTAGCTTTTGCGCGCACTGTCGTTTTATTACGTAGTGTTATGACAGTTCGCCATAAACCATAAACGGCAATTCCGAAGAAAATGATATTTGCGTAACAAAGACTATATCGTATTGTACTGGTATTTTTGTAATCCTAAATATATTTCGTTATATTTAAGTATGCTGTATTTTCATAACCATTTTGTATAACCACTTTATTTATACATGTTATTTACCTTTGCCAATTGTCCATTTACCATTTTCTATGTTGATTTTACATCTACGAACAACAATATCAACACCATCTGTACTAATAACATCTGATATGTCCTCCTTTAATAATCTTCTCAAGAGACATGTTTTACCAACGTTTCCTTTACCAACTATCATAGTTCTTACAAAATACCTCTTTTCTGTTTGTTCACTTTGCATTAGTTTCTCGTATCTAGTTCTATCTTCCTGTGACAATTGAATCATGGCTTCCGGCAAAACTGTAATAAGATTTTAGGTTGAACATGCATATTTAAAATATGTGTAATAGAACAAACAAAAAAGTACCATAGTGGCAATGTTCCGGACCATATGAGTATTTGGACCACACGCGTATGGTCATGACCATATGGGTATATACTCATATGGTCCGACCATACGCGTATGGTCGGGGTAATTAACCGGTACATATATGCTTACATCTTTATATAACCATTTTAGTTGTTACGTCATTAAAAAGACAATACTAAAGGTCATTTTTTTATTAAAAATTAGTAATAACAAAAATAACAAAATAAAAAAAGCAGTTTCACACAGAAAATTTCATCACTAGTCAAAACTATTGTAAACACATTTTTTTTCATTACTGATATGTTATTACGAGTGAATGGGAAAATGTCGACCTGGGAAGTTAATTTCCAAAAATATTTTAATGAGCTGTTTTACTATAACCGGAGGTAAAAGTCGACAGGATGGAGAGTCTAATAAATTGTTTTTATTTGTACTTTTGAAACATAATATAATTAGCATTAGCAGTGCAATATTCATATTTTTTTTATACTTGTACTTATTTTTGTGATCCGAGCACTGAGCAAAGTGTTATGCCTTCATATAAAGTACTTCAGTTATTTTACGATATTGGAGCGATATTGGAGATCTAGACTGAGGGCTTTCGCCGTAGACACATCGGAATGACCCAGGACTCAAGAAAAGCTATGGTACCGTGTGGACGTAAGTGTCACTCTATGCATGATGATGTGAGAAAACTAGCTTTGACTCCAATATTTAATGTTATCTGAAATGTAAATAATACAATTGAATGTAGCAATCATTGTTATTTTATAAAGTTTTCTCACGCATATCATTGAAAAATATACCTATTTGGTCCAAATACTCATATGGTCCGGCCCGTTTATAAGCAAACGAGTATATACTCATATGGTCGGACCATATGAGTATACGCATATGGTCATGACCATATGCGTATGGTCCAAATACTCATATGTTCCGGAACAGCAACACACCAATATAGTGAACAAATTCACATACAAACAGACTAATTTAAAAAAAAATATATCTTTTTATTTTTTTAATTTAACATTGCATAGCATATGAGACGATCTTGTATTCTTCCTTGGGTCCGTCTGGTATCATCATCATTTATATAATTGCCATCAATAATACATTTGATGCGGTTAAATCGGAATATATCTGGTGTAACACTATTCATTGCATGATGGTTTTTTTAACTAAGCTGAAATGTGTAAACATTACGTGTTAGATCAATTATTGTGAAATTCGTTTTCCGAAAGCTCATAATAAGTATATCAATAAAACTAGCACTTAGAAGATCTGTTAAATATTGTATATCTTTATTACTTTCAATAAGTTTTTGTTGAAGCTAAGATGCATCTCTTCTACTTTAATTACAATGGAAGATTTGACCCAATCCTTTTACAGAGAGACCAAAGATACCAGAGGGACAGTCAAACTCATAAATCGAAAATTAACTGACAAGGCCATGGCTAAAATTTAAAAAGACAAACAGACAGACAATAGTACACATGATCCAACATAGAAAACTAAAGAATAAGCAACACGAACCTCACCGAAAACTAGGGGTGATCTCAGGTGCTCCGGAAGAGTAGGCAGATCCTGCTCCACATGGTTGCTTATGTGAAAACAAATCCGGTAAATAGTCTAATTCGGAATTAAACTGATGAAAAGTGGGTTGGAAAACAATATAACTGTTGTTTTGAATTTGTAAAGCAAGAAAATAAGAAAGTATCACCGGTTCATAAACCAGTATTTCGGTACTTTCATGAACAATTTACTGTTCATTTATATTATCTTGCATAGCTCTATCATTCAATGTTCGGGTTTGACTATCAGTGATCCTTAAGGTTGAATAAGTTTTTCAACGGGGGTCTAATTTGGTTATAAGCGTCACGCCGATAATTGTATTATGTTTTAATTATCAAATATTTTGGATACTAGTCATAAATTTCTGATCGAAGATCGAAATTTTACGTGTAATCAGCTATACGAATTTTTCTTCCCCACCTAGGAGCAAAATTTTTTACGGTATGTCCGTCTGTATCGCTTCATGTTATAAGCTTAAGTTGAAATCCAATCAACTTCAAACTTAGTAGAAATGTTCTCTATGATATGATTGTCTTTATTCAATGTTATAGTTTTATCCTAATTTCACAGTCCACTGAACATATAAAATGATAGTTAGAGAGAGGCATCCGTGTACTATAGACATATTCTCTTTATTTTAAATGTTAAACATTTTTAATTCATTTTTTATTTTTATGTATATTATATTTTAACTTCTCTATTACCTTTGTGCTTGCATGCTTTTATGAGAATAAACTGTCTTTATTTTTGACTATGTATTAACACTAAGTCATGTGATTAAACACAATTGTAGAAATAGGCTCATCCACAATGTCCAACTTTTGCATTGATTAAGCCGATTTCACCTCGTTACTGGCATGAAAATGTTAATATTGGGATATTAAGATTTGATCTCACGTAATTTATTTTAGGGGGTGAACATTCTTGGTTTAATTATCTTTCAATATTTAAAATATACAGTATATTAATGTATTGTATTTGTTGCTTGGGTTTGCGTATTTACTTACAGATTTGGACATTTCATTTTAAAAATCGTCATTTTTAGCGACTTATTTATAATGCGACACAGCTATGTGTTGTTTAATTTATTATACTGAATGTCCTATCAGTATTGATATGTGAAATTAAATTAAAAGCAATAATCTATGAAATCGAATGCAAAGCAACGTTACAGTTGAACAAAATAAAACAAAAGGAAAGCAAAACATTTGTTTTTATTATTTAAAGTATCAATCACTCCAAAAACATTAAATTTGAGCTTTGTCTTAAGTATAGTTGATGTAACTGTAATGTGTTGTCTTTTGAATTGTCGATTTTGATTGGTCCGTACGAGAAGAATACATTCACATCTCAAAGGGGACATGTGTACTAAGTTTCAAATTGATTGGAGTTCATCAAAAACTACCTTAACCAAAAACTTTAACCTGAAGCGGGACAAACGGACGGACGAACATGCAGACGGACGAATAGACGGACGGCCGCAAAGACCAGACAACATAATGCCCCTCTAGTATCGTAGGTTGGGCATACAAATTATCTCCCGCTGAACCTTGGGATGAAATGATTTGACTCCCTCGTATGAACCAATCAAAATCAGACATTTTAACGTAAAGTATGATAGTTGGTAATAAACATTGCAAATTTAATGATAGCTATATGTATATATAGTCACTAAACTTTAATGTCATAATTACAGATGAAATTAATGTTCAGAATAACAAAGACTTATTGTCCATTCCGATTTAATCAGTTTAGTATACATTTTTTGAAAGGTTAAACATAACAGAACCTCGAATTTTACCGAAAGCTGGGAATGCTGGCTTCATATTTGCCAATATCCAATTTCCGCCGTTAATGCCAGTAAATAGAAAACACATTTCATTTTGAAATTATTTTATGTTTTTCTAACTGTCACATATATTTAGTGTTGGACAACAGAATACAGAAGAAAACAAATTCCCGGATGGAAAAGAAAATAGTTAAGAAAACATGGTACCAAAATCTTATGAATGTGCACATACAATTGTATGTTAAAATGTATAGATATATCTGGAACTGAATATTACTGACATTTATAACCAATTATTTTATCGATTAACTGACGCGAAATAAAATGTGTTTTACAGTAATTGATTGAATCAACCGGACCAGTACTAACTGGTATTCAATCGATCGATATATTAGTGTAAAGAACATGTACTGAACAATTGAAAAATATCATGGCATATTGTCTTGATGTGAATTCGGGCATTTGAGAGTTGTTTAGCTAAAAATTATCGTTTCAATTATAAACTCCGTTACTAGGACTGACTACTGGGATTGTGATACACTCAAGGAAAAAACATTTAACTACCCATGGTATCGATTCGTTGGTTTTAAAACCGTATCATATATAGCAGGCTTTTCATTTGGTACATCGGTCGCGTCTTCAATATATCTAAATAAGGGCAACAGTAGTATACCGCTGTTTGAAACTCATAAATCGTTAGAGAGAAAAAAACAGATCTGGGTTACAAACTAAAACTTAGAGAAACGCATCAAATACAACACTACAGAAACACTACATTTAAATGCCAATGTTTAATTTTAGCATTAAAATAACTACACAATAACATTTACGGTACCAATTGTCCTGCACCAGATGCGCATTTCGACAATACATGTCTCTTCAGTGATGCTCATGGCCAAAAGATTTTAAATCAAAAGCTTATATATAAGATGCAGAGCTATAATCCAAAAAGTCTAAAAAGTAACATGCCAGGACTACGATACAAAAAGTAAAATCACAAAAATACTGAACGCAGAGGAAAATCAATTTGAAAAGTCCATAATCACATGGCAAAATCAAAAAACAAAACGCATCAAAAACGAATGGACAAGAACTGTCAGATTCCTGATTTGGTACAGGCATTTTCAAATGTAGAAAATGGTGGATTAAACCTGGTTCTATAGCGCTAACCCTCTCACTTTAATAACAGTCTCATCAATAAATGGGAATACATATAGGACAGAGATACACAAAATGCACCAGGTTTAATATTTAATACGACAGAGGTGCGTTCTGTCCACACTTACTAGCTCACTGACTAACAAGTGACGCTCGGATGAAAAAAGTTTAAAGACCAAAACAAGTACAAAGTTGAAATGCACTGAGGACCAAAAGTTCCAAAAAATTGTGCCCAATACGGCTAGGGTTTTCTAACTGGGATAAGAAAATTCTTATTATTTAGAATAATTCATACTTTCGCAAACAGTAAATGTCATAAAAAAAATAACTATATAATAGATATATTGAAGGCCGTATATTGACCTATAATGGTTTACTTTTTTTTTTAAATTGTTATTTGGAGAGTTGTCTCATTGGCACTCACACCACATCTTTCTATATCTATATACATGATAAAACTGAAGTGTTGAATATTGACAGAATAAAAATGGATACATTATATAGAACAACCTAATCAAACACACAAAAATACACAGCCGAATTAGACAAAGCTTCAACGCACAAAGTGACGTCACATTTGATATTCTAAAAAAAAAACACTAGGACTTGTGAGTGGTGCCTAATCAAAACAGTTGAAATATTTTGACGAAGATAATTAAACGCCATACATTCATGAAAAGTGTGACAAAAACATCATCGTTTGTTAACTAGTGTTTAACAATTTTAATAGGATGATGATAACCTCGGAGACAAAAAGCAAAGAGCAGTGGCATCGATTCAATGGTTGTATACACTCATGATAGATACCAGACTTAAAACTTATTTTCAGTAAATTTAAATATTTCATTACCTCGTTTCGGTGTCAGGATGGTCTTAGACTCTGTATAATGGCTCTTGACATGGTTATCTACAGAACACAGTTTTAATTCATATCCTGTTTCGGGCAAAATATTTAGAAGTGTATACATGCGTCGCCCATTTTCCTTTGCTAACACATCTCTAGTGGAAAGTGTCGCGACAGTCCATTTATCTGTTTCTTTATTTCTATAATCAAGATCATAATTGAGACTGTCGTCTTGGTCATGTATATACCATTCAATTGTTATTGAACAGTCGGTACATTCAACTAGGGCAAATCTTCTAGGAGCTGTTAAAAAAAAATCAAAATGTTATCCATAGTACCTGGAAATGTTTAGAGATATATATATAAAGAGGTGAAGTAAATACAACTAACCGTAAAATATGACATGGTCATGTTCAAAACACTACAAACTACTAAGAGTCTGACAAAACCATATGTTGTGCTCGACTTGTAAAGTCGGGCACAGATTGTACATGATAAGACACGACAGTCCTTAACTGTACTCATCTTTCGTTCTGACTTTACTTAATAAGTTTGATTCAGTATCTGATAATTTGGTTATCAAAGGTATCGGAATATAATTCAATACGCCAGACGTGCATTTCGTATACATAAGACTCATCAGTTACGCTAAGATCAAAATCGTTATTTAGCCAAACAAGTTAAAAATTGAAGAGCATGGAGAAACCCAAAAAAGCCAAAAAAATATGCCAACTATGACTAAGGTAATCTATTCCTGGGACAAGCGTCACGCTGATTTTTGTATTATGTTTTAATTATGAAATAGTTTGGCATCGAAAATCACTGAAATGACAATGATTATCGGAGTATACACCTGGGACTGTGACATTGATAAATTCAATGCTAGTATTTAGAGAGACTGTTTCTAGTCATCAATTTTTAATCGAAGATCGAACTATTACGTATTACCAGCCATACGAGTTTGTATACCCCACCTAGGGGATAAAGTGTTACGGTCCGTAAGTCTGTTCGTTAGTCTGTCTGTCCGTCTGTCTTGCTTCAGATGAAATTTTGGTCTAGTCAGGATAAAGCTTTCGATCAAGGTAGTTTTTGCTGAAGTTGAAGTCCAATCAACTTGACATTTAGTACATATGTTCTCTATGCTATGATTTTCCTTAACATTGAATGTTATAGTTTTGACCCCAATTTTACAGTCCACTGAACATATAAAATGATAGTTAGAGTGGGGCATCCGTGTACTATACACACAGTATCTTGTGTTTGGACTATGCCTCAACACATGTTATTCTAACAATTGTAGAAATCAGCTCATCCACAATGTTGATTAGTCGAACTTGTGCATGGATTAAACCGATTTTACCTCGTTTCTTGCATGAAAATACTAATATTAAGATATCAAGATTTGCTCTCAAGTAATTTATTTTAGGGGATGAACATTTTTCTTTAATTATTTTCTAATATTAAAAATATACAATATTTAGTTGTATGGTATTTGTAGCTTGGGTTTACGTATTTGCTATCGGATTTGACAACTAGTTTTTGAATTTCATATGAAAATCGCCATTTTTTAGCGATTTATTTATACTGCGACACAGCTATGTGTTGTTTGATTTATTATACTGAATGTCCTATCAGTATTGCTATGTAAACTCAAATTAAAAGCAATGCGCTATGCAGTCAAATGCAAAGTAAAGTTACAGTTGTAAAAAATTTACAAAAGTAAAGCAAGCATTTTTTTAAATTATTTTTTTGAGTGACAATCACTGACAAAACATAAATTTGAGCTCTGTCTTAAGTATAATAATTGATATCGAACATTGCAAATTGAATGATAGTAAGGACACTTTAATGTCATAAAACTATATGTCATAAGAAAAATATTAAATTATTATTCAGAATATTAAAGACTAATTGTTTAGTTCGATTTTGAAAGGTTAAACATAACATAATCTCGAATTTTACCAAAAGCGGGGGTTGCTAGCTTCAAAGGAGTAGGTTCAGTAAGACCCCTGTTTGGCCCCAAAATATGGTAGTTTTACAAAATTGTTTAAATGTAACTTTTTAGTTATATTTTGGAAGGTATAATGCCCTTGCTACACAAATATGGGCTTATTGTGGCATTACAATGCACATTTATCGGGTACTTGCATCATTAAAATATGCTAAATTACTAAAATCTTCACAATTTCAGCATTTTAGTTCGTAAATGAAAGTGGCCGCATTCGTGTTTATTCTTGATATTGGAATGTAAGTTGTGTTATATGAATGTCGGGGATGAACAAGGATGCGGCCACTTTAATATTTGACAAAAACCATATGTAAAGTGACAGTTTTTGGCATATTTGATAGATTTTTCATATTTAAGCTTGAATCGGAGCGTTTGTAATGAGTGAATCAGTTAAAATCTTTCACAAAAAATAATTGAATCAATTTAAATAGACATTTAAGTGTTTAAAAAGTGTCTAAAATCTTTCGTCAGATGAACTTGAAAATTGAGGCCAAAACCGGCCCTTACCGGACCTACTCCTTTGTCAATACTGAATTTCCACCGTTAATGCCAGGTACATTTGTAGGCAATTTCGAAAACACATTTCATTTTGAAATTATTTTATGTTCATTTAACTGTCACATATATTTAGTGTTGGACAACAGAATACAGAAAACAAATTTTCCAAGATGGAAAGGTATATAGTTGAGAAAACATGGTATCAAAAACTAGCTCGAATTCAAGGAGACCAATCTTATGAATGTGCACAAACAATTGTATGTTAAAATGTATAGATTTATCTGGAACTGAATAGTACTGCCATTTATAACCAACGATTTCATCTATGAACTGACGTGAAATAAAATGTATTTTACAGTAATTGATTCAATCACGCGGACCAGTACTTACTTGTATTCAATCAATCCATATAGTAAGTGTAATGAACATGTACTGAACATTTGAAAAATATCATGGAATATTGTCTTGATGTGAATTTGGGCATTTGAGAGTTGTTTAGCTAAAAATTATCGTTTCAATTGTCAACTCCGTTACTAGGGCTGACTACTGGGATTGTGATACACTCAAGGAAAAAATTTCACTAGCAATGGTATCGATTCATTGGTTTTAAAACCGTATCATATATAGCAGGCTTTTTATTTGGTACATCGGTCGAGTCTTAAATATATCTAAATAAAGGTAATAGTAGTTACCACTTTCCGAAACTCATAAATCGTTAGAGAAAAAAACAAATCCGGGTTACAATCTAAAACGTATGGAAACGTATCAAATATAAGAGGAGAACAACAACACAACAGAAACACTACATTAACATGTAACACACACAGAAACGAGCTATAATATAACAATGGTTGTTGAACCTGGTTTTGTATCATTCCAAACCTCCCGGAATAATAGCTAACAAAAGAAACCTGGTTTAATATTTAATACGCCAGACGTGCGTTTTGTCTACACTAACTAAGTAGCTAACTGACTAACTAGTGACGATCGGATGAAACAAGTTTGAAAGCTAAAACAAATACAAAGTTGATATGCACAGATGACCAAAAGTTCCATAAAATGGTGCCCAATACGGCTAGGGTTTTCTGTCCTGGATAAACAAATCCTTATTATTGAGAATAATTCATACTTTTGCAAACAGTAAATTTAAAAACCAATGACTATATAAAATATATACATGATCAAACTGAACTGGTGACTAACTACAGAATAAAAACGGATACATTACATAAAACAACCTTATCAAGCACATACAAATACAGAGCCGAATTAGCCAAAGCCTCAACGAACAAAGTGACGTCACATTTGGAATTCTAAAAAACAACACACACTAAGACTTGTGAGTGGTGCCCAAGCAAAACAGTTGAAATATTTGGACGAAGATAATTAAACGCCAAACATCCATGAAAAGTGTGACAAAAAACATCATCGTTTGTTAACTAATGGTTAACAATTTTAATAGGATGATGCTAGCCTCGGAGACAAAAAACAAAGAGCAGTGGCATCGATTCACTCATCAAAGATACCAGACTTTAAACTAATATTCAGTAAATTTAAATATTTCATTACCTCGTTTCGGTGTCAGGATGGTCTTAGACTCTGTATAATGGCTCTTGACATGGTTATCTACAGAACACAGTTTTAATTCATATCCTGTTTCGGGCAAAACATTTAAAAGTGTATACACGCGTCGCCCATTTTCTTCTGCCAACACATCTCTAGTGGAAAGTGTCGCGACAGTCCATTTATCTGTTTCTTTATTTCTATAATCAAGATCATATTTGAGACTGTCGTCTTGATCATGTATATACCATTCAATCGTTATTGAACAGTCGGAACATTCAACTATGGCAAATCTTCTAGGAGCTGTTAAAAAATAAATCAAAATATTATCAATAGTACCTTGAAATGTTAAGAGATATATACATAAACAGGTTAAGTAAATACAACTAACCGAAAAATATGACAAGGTCATGTTCAAAACACTACCAACTGCTGAGAGTCTGACAAAACTATATTTTGTGCTCGACTTGTAAAGTCAGGCACATATTTGACATAATAAGACACAACAGTTTTGAACTGTACTCAACTTTGGTTCTGACTTCACTCAATAAGTCTGATTCAGTTTCTGATAATTTGGTTATGAAAGGTACCGGATTATATTTTAATACACCAGACGCGCGTTTCGTCAACATAAGACTCACCAATTACGCTAAGATCAAAATCTTTATAAGGCCAAACAAGTAAAAAGTTGAAGAGCATTGAGAACCCAAATTTCAAAAAGAAATGCCAAATACGGCTAAGGTAATCATGAGAACAACGACAAAACAGAAACACTACATTAAAATGTAACACACACAGAAACGAATTATAATATAACAATGGTGGGTTGAAACTGGTTTTGTGGCATTTCAAACCTCCCGCTGCTATGCCAATGTTTAATTCAACATTAAAATAACTACATAAAATGCCAGAACTACGATACAAATAAATGGGAATACATATAGGACAGAGATACACTCGAATAATAGCTAACAAAAGAAACCTGGTGTAATATTTAACACGCCAGACGTGCGATTTGTCTACATTAACTAGCTAACTGACTAACTAGTGACGCTCGGATGAAAAAAAGTTCGAAAGTCAAAACAAGTACAAAGTTGATATGCACTGAGGACCAGAAGTTTCATAAAGTTGTGCCCAATACGGCTAGGGTTTTTTGTCCTGGATAACAAAATCCTTATTATTGAGAATAATTCATACTTTTGCAAACAGTAAATTTCAAAAACAATGACTATATAATAAATAAACATGATAAAACTGAACTGGTGACTAACTACAGAATAAAAACGGATACATTACATAAAACAACCTTATCAAGCACATAAAAATACAGAGCCGAATTAGCCAAAGCCTCAACGAACAAAGTGACGTCACATTTGGAATTCTAAAAAACAACACACACTAAGACTTGTGAGTGGTGCCCAAGCAAAACAGTTGAAATATTTGGACGAAGATAATTAAACGCCAAACATTCATGAAAAGTGTGACAAAAAACATCATCGTTTGTTAACTAATGGTTAACAATTTTAATAGGATGATGCTAGCCTCGGAGACAAAAAACAAAGAGCAGTGGCATCGATTCACTCATCAAAGATACCAGACTTTAAACTAATATTCAGTAAATTTAAATATTTCATTACCTCGTTTCGGTGTCAGGATGGTCTTAGACTCTGTATAATGGCTCTTGACATGGTTATCTACAGAACACAGTTTTAATTCATATCCTGTTTCCGGCAAAATATTTAAAAGTGTATACACGCGTCGCCCATTTTCCTCTGCCAACACATCTCTAGTGGGAAGTGTCGCGACAGTCCATTTATCTGTTTCTTTATTTCTATAATCAAGATCATACTTGAGACTGTCGTCTTGATCATGTATATACCATTCAATCGTTATTGAACAGTCGGAACATTCAACTATGGCAAATCTTCTAGGAGCTGTTAAAAAATAAATCAGAATATTATCAATAGTACTTGGAAATGTTAAGAGATATATACATAAAAAGTTTAACTAAATACAAGTAATCGAAAAATATGACAAGGTCATATTCAAAACACTACAAACTGCTAAGAGTCTGACAAAACCATATTTTGTGCTCGACTTGTAAAGTCGGGCACATATTTTACATAATAAGACACGACAGTCCTAAACTCTTCTCAACTTTGGTTCTGACTTCACTTAATCAGTCTGATTCAGTATCTGATAATTTGGTTATCAAAGGTACCGGATTATAATTTAATACGCCAGACGCGCGTTTCGTCTACATAAGACTCATCAGTTACGCTAAGATCAAAATCTTTATAAAGCCAAACAGGTAAAAAGTTGAAGAGCATTGAGAACCCAAAATTCCAAAAAAAGTTATGCCTAATACGGCTAAGGTAATTTAGAGAACAACGACAAAACAGAAACACTACATTAAAATGTAACACACACAGAAACGAATTATAATATAACAATGGTGGGTTGAACCTGGTTTTGTGGCATTCCACACCTCCCGCTGCTATGCCAATGTTTAATTCAACACTTAAATAACTACATTACATGCCAGGACTACGATACAAATAAATGGGAATACATATAGGACAGAGATACACACGAATAATAGCTAACAACAGAAACCTGGTTTAATATTGAATACGCCAGACGTGCGTTTTGTCCACACTAACTAGCTAACTGACTAACTAGTGACGCTCGGATGACAAAAAGTTTGAAAGTCAAAACAAGTACAAAGTTGATATGCACTGAGGACCAGAAGTTTTCATAAAGTTGTGCCCAATACGGCTAGGGTTTTCTGCCCTGGATAAGAAAATCCTTATTATTTAGAATAATTCATACTTTTGCAAACAGTAAATTTCAAAAACAATGACTATATAATAGATATACATGATAAAACTGAACTGGTGACTAACTACAGAATAAAAACGGATACATTACATAAAACAACCTAATCAAGCACATACAAATACAGAGCCGAATTAGCCAAATCCTCAACGAACAAAGTGACGTCACATTTGGAATTCTAAAAAACAACACACACTAAGACTGGTGAGTGGTGCCCAAGCAAACCAGTTGAAATATTTGGACGAAGATAATTAATCGCCAAACATTCATGAAAAGTGTGACAAAAACATCATCGTTTGTTAACTAATGGTTAACAATTTTAATAGGATGATGCTAGCCTCGGAGAAAAAAAAAGAGGAGTGGCATCGATTCACTCATCAAAGATACCAGACTTTAAACTAATATTCAGTAAATTTAAATATTTCATTACCTCGTTTCGGTGTCAGGATGGTCTTAGACTCTGTATAATGGCTCTTGACATGGTTATCTACAGAACACAGTTTTAATTTATATCCTGTTTCCGGCAAAATATTTAAAAGTGTATACACGCGTCGCCCATTTTCCTCTGCCAACACATCTCTAGTGGGAAGTGTCGCGACAGTCCATTTATCTGTTTCTTTATTTCTATAATCAAGATCATACTTGAGACTGTCGTCTTGATCATGTATATACCATTCAATCGTTATTGAACAGTCGGAACATTCAACTATGGCAAATCTTCTAGGAGCTGTTAAAAAATAAATCAAAATATTATCAATAGTACCTGGAAATGTTAAGAGATATATACATAAAAAGTTTAACTAAATACAAGTAATCGAAAAATATGACAAGGTCATGTTCAAAACACTACAAACTGCTAAGAGTCTGACAAAACCATATTTTGTGCTCGACTTGTAAAGTCGGGCACATATTTTACATAATAAGACACGACAGTCCTGAACTCTTCTCAACTTTGGTTCTGACTTCACTCAATCAGTCTGATTCAGTATCTGATAATTTGGTTATCAAAGGTACCGGATTATAATGTAATACGCCCGACGCGCGTTTCGTCTACATAAGACTCATCAGTTACGCTAAGATCAAAATCTTTATAAAGCCAAACAGGTAAAAAGTTGAAGAGCATTGAGAACCCAAAATTTCAAAACAAGTTATGCCTAATACGGCTAAGGTAATCTAGAGAACAACGACACAACAGAAACACTACATTAAAATGTAACACACACAGAAACGAATTATAATATAACAATGTCGGGTTGAACCTGGTGTTGGGGCATTCCAAACCTCCCGCTGCTATGCCAATGTTTGATTTAACATTAAAATAACTACATAACATGCCAAGATTACAATACAAATAAATGGGAATACAAATAGGACAGAGATACACATGAATAATAGCTGACAAAAGGTACCAGGTTTGATATTTAATACGCCAGACGTTGATTGGACTTCAACTTAATCATAAACTACCTTGATCAAAAAAATTTGAACTTGAAAAAGTTGAACTTGAAACTGGACAGACGAACGAACGAACGAACGGACTAACAGACAGACGCACGGAGGCACAGACCAGAAAACGTAATGCCCCTCTACTATCATAGGTGGGGCATAAAAACTATTTTTCTTAAACTCGTGCATTACTCATCTAGTCAATTTCAAAAGAGGGACGAAAGATACCAAAGGGACAGTCAAACTCATAAATCTAAAACAAACTGACAACGCCATGGCTAAAAATGAAAAAGACAAACAGAAAAACAATAGTATACATGACACAACATAGAAAACTAAAGAATAAACAACACGAACCCCACCAAAAACTAGGGGTGATCTCAGGTGCTCCGGAAGGGTAAGCAGATCCTGCTCCACATGTGGCACCCGTCGTGTTGTTTATGTGATTACAAATCCGGTAAATAGTCTAATTCGGTAGGTCACATTCATGAAAGGGAAGGGGATTGTAGTTACGACGTAAGGAACATATCCGATATCATTTGTGAAACGGTTATTTCATAACGGTCAACCAACTCGTGATGGCGTCCGTAAAATTTACGAAGGGATGATTTCAACTTCACCATTTGGAACTCTTGGTTTAATAGCTTCCTTGTGAGCAGTAACCCTCTATCAAGAAAATAGAGGGTTACTGTATTAGTATTACCAATGTTCAAATGTCATGCGAGTAAAACGGGATATTTCAATTTTGAATGAATGCTATCTAAAATTTTAATACTATCTGATTACCAAGCAGGAGGTATAACTTTATACTTTACCACTAATCAGAAGAACAATTTTATGGACGTTTCGTCCCCGAGGGTATCACCAGCCCAGTAGTCAACACTTCGGTGTTGACATGAATATCAATAATGTGGTCATTTCTATAAATTTCCTGTTAACAAAAACTTATATTTTACGAAAAACTAAGTATTTTCTTATCCCAGGCATAGATTACCTTAGCTGTATTTGGCGCGCCTTTTTTGGAATTTTGAATCCTCAATGCTCTTCAACTTAGTACTCATTTGGCTTTATAAATATTTTGATATGAGCGTCACTGATAAGTCTTATGTAGACGAAACGCCCGTCTGGCGTACTAAATTATAATCCTGGTACCTTTGATAACTATTTACACCACTGGGTCGATGCCACTGCTGGTGGACGTTTCATCACCAAGGGTATCACCAGCCCAGTAGTCAACACTTCGGTTTTGACATGAATTAATATTGTGGTCATTTTTATAAATTTCCTGTTAACAAAAACTTATATTTTACGACAAACTAAGGATTTTCTTATTCCAGGCATAGATTACCTTAGCCGTATTTAGCACTACTTTTTTTTGGAATTTTGAATCCTCAATACTCTTCAACTTTGTACTTTTTTTGCTTTTTAAATATTTTGATATGAGCGTCACTGATGAGTCTTATGTAGACGAAACGCGCGTCTGGCGTACTTAATTATAAACCTGGTACCTTTGATAACTATTTACACCACTGGGTCGATGCCACTGCTGGTGGACGTTTCGTCCCCGAGGGTATCACCAGCCCAGTAGTCAACACTTCGGTGTTGACATGAATATCACTAATGTGGTCATTTTTCATTGTTTTTATAAATTTCCTGTTAACAAAAACTTATATTTTACGACAAACTAAGAATTTTCTTACCCCAGGCATAGATTACCTTAGCCGTATTTGGCACTACTTTTTTGGAATTTTGAATCCTCAATGCTCTTCAACTGTGTACTTTTTTTGCTTTTTAAATATTTTGATATGAGCGTCACTGATGAGTCTTATGTAGACGAAATGCACGTCTGGCGTACTAAATTATAATCCTGGTACCTTTGATAACTATTTACACCACTGGGTCGATGCCACTGCTGGTGGACGTTTCGTCCCGAGGGTATCACCAGCCCAGTAGTCAACACTTCGGTGTTGACATGAATATCACTAATGTGGTCATTTTTCATTGTTTTTATTAATTTCCTGTTAACAAAAACTTATATTTTACGAAAAACTAAGGATTTTCTTATCCCAGGCATAGATTACCTTAGCCGTATTTTGCACAACTTTGTTTGGAATTTTGAATCCTCAATGCTCTTCAACGGACGAAACGCGCGTCTGGCATACTAAATTATAATCCTGGTACCTTTGATAACTATTATTAATTTCTTTAATTGTATATCCCTTTTTGGTACAATTTATATATACAATACAATATATAAAATCATAATCGTAGATATATTTCTAATATAAGGGTAAACAATTTAAGTGACTTTGTTGACTGTTGTTAGAATGGAGTAATATTCATCCTTATCACACACATCTTCAAATAAACTGTCCTTATGCAAATGTATACATTAGCTCCGCCCGATAGGTTGAAATAACATTGGTAATACTAAGCCTCAGTATATGTGTACGTTTTCGTGAAAAAGAAATATTTTGTTTAACAAAACTCTATTACTTTAAAATGAATATAATCAAATTATTAATAAGATAATTTGATTTGATTATTTATTTTTGATAAATCTGGGAATCATGTGAGCATGTAAAATTATGTTATTTATCTTTATTTTAGTGTAGCTGTTGTAATGTCAGTTAAAATTAAATCTATTATATCTATAAAAATTTGTAGTTCGGACTGAATTCTGCTAGTCTCCTTTAATCTTTTTACAAGTTTTTCAAATTTGCTTTGATTTTATCACATTTTTCAGCTATCTTTAATATATATTTATTTTACAAAATTTCAGATTGTTTCGTATTTTTGGTGTATTGCTATACAATTTTAGGTATTAACTAATGTGTATAAAAAAGCTGCAATATGTCATACAATATGACAATCTGGGATTCAGTAAGGTCAATATACAACTGAGATATCTGTATAGTTTGATGAAAATCCAAACAGTTTTTCAAAAAGTAATAAACCAATTTCATGGCAATTATCAAAATTCAGTCGGAATTGAAAATTTTAATTTATTTTCAATTACCTATCAATTAAAACCTTAAATTTGACAGCAATAAATCAAAGTACTAAATAAATGAAACTGGCATCATCTGGAAACAATATTTAACTGAGTAATATGTCAATTTAGATGAATTAAAAATTAATAAACAAATTGAAAGATGACGTTCTGAATTTCATCCGAACTTAACATTTTCGCTATTTTAACTTGGATTTTGGTAAAACTCTATCTTAGTTATAAATTTTATCTTAACTAATGCCAGGTTGTTTGCAGATTTATTAAGTAAAATATGTGCTCGACCTTACTGGTCGAGTATAAGATGTTGTCCTGTCAGACTCTGAGCAGTTTAAAGTAAAAAAAAATACAATACTAAAATGACAAGCCAACATTTTTTCTTTCATTATTGATTTCCATTCCAACTAGTAACCCATGGCTAAACAAAATTTGAAATGGCACTGAAAGTCCAATTATGTGATGATACGTTCAAAGAATAGAATACAAATTCTTGAACCGTGAATTTGGAACATATCCAGTTAAATGTGATGATGTGTTATAGCAATTTTTTGTGGGGTTAATAACCTTACTAGAAATTCTAGTGTTCGTGTTTTACTTTAAAAATTTCTTAAATTAGTATCACATAGGAAAAATGTTACTCAATATGAAAGTCTAGAAAAAAATAAGCTAATGTATGTTCTGCCAGACAGTACTAACGACATCATATGGCACTCACGACGTGGAACACATAATCGTAATAAAGAACGGAATTTATTTAATGTTAAACATGTTATATAAAAGGACATATTGTATAGGACTGATTGCATAGTGTATTAAATAATGTTAAAAGTGCATTCATTTTTTGGACGGGAACAAATCAATGATAAATACTATAGGTGAGACCTGTTATAGTGGTCGACCTGCGGACCTATACACTAGTTTTTGTCAGACTTCTTGGCGTGCAGAGGGCTTGCCACTCTCCCGACAAAAAGCATCAGTTTGAACTTCTTTTAATCTTTTCATCATATAAAAATGGATTCCAAACATTGGCAAGGCTTTTAAAGTGGGTTGGAAGAAAAACAAACATGACCACATTTTAATTCCCGAATCACCTTTTGAGTCTGTATATTTAAAAAAACTTACTATTATGAAATTGGAACCATCTTGGTATAATTCTATGAACAATAATACAAACAGCAACTGAAAACAAGATAACATTCCATAATTAAAACAGAAGTCTCTAAATGTTATTGTATTTCAGGAAGTCATTTCAGATAAGTCTTTAAAATTAAATATAAAAATTATGGAAGGATTATGAAACATATATTTGTTGCTTTTACAAAATAATCATATGTGTAACTGATAACTTATTTAGACTAGTCATGGATTTCGCTAATACCACTTACTTTAATTTTATTTACTAAATCACTGGAGTCTTTGTTTAAAAAGGCAGTTGTATCTGTAAACAGGATTGAATGCATATACATTTGTACATCCTTTGAATTACCTTTTTTCCGAAATTCAGCTAAATCAACATTCTAATATACTTTACGATATAGGTTTTGATTATTTTAGTAAACAGTAAGGTCACATTCAGTTTTTAAATTATCAGGCATTTGATCTCTGATGGAGTGCTTCTTTATCGACAATCATATCATATCTTTCTATCTTTATATATTATAGATATGCGTGTTGCTTTTTAATTTTATATCAAAGATGATGAGTTTGTATGTCAATCTCAAAGAATAA
>CM034359.1:986947-1031649 GCA_019925275.1 Mytilus edulis
AAAAAATCTAGCTTATCAATAAACATTTTCATTTTATTATGCCCCATTTATGGGCATTATATTTTCTGGTCTGTGCATCTGTTCGTCCGTTTTTTAGTCCGCTCGTCCGCTCGTTCGTTCGATCGTCCGTCCATTCGTCCGTCCGTCTGTCCTGCATCATGTTAAAGTTTTTGGTCGAGGTAGTTTTGGATGAAGTTGTTGTCCAATCAACTTGAAATTTTGAACACATGTTCCCTATTATATGATCTTTCTGATTGTTATACCAAATTTCACCCTTTTCACGGCCCATTGAATATAGAAAATGATAGTTCAGATGGGGCATCCTTGAACTGGGGACTCATTCTTGTTTATTTAATGTTGGAACAATGTTCTTTTCTAGAGTGTACACTTTTGTGGCCTGTCTACCTTAAATTCCCGTTTGTGGGTGGTATGGATGGGAGAAATCGGGAGATGCGGTATGAAATTCGTTATCAAAAGTACCAGGATTATAATTTAGTACGCCAGACGCACGTTTCGTCTTCATAAGACTCATCAGTGACGCTCATATCAAAATATTTATAAAGCCAACTAAGTGCGAAGTTGAAGAGCATTGAGGGTCAAAAATTCCAAAAAGTTGTGCCAAATACGGCTAAGGTAATCTATTCCTGGGATAAGAAAATCCTTGGTTTTTCAATAAGTTCAAGTTTTGTAAACAGGAAATTTATAAAAAGTGACCACATAATTGATATTCATGTCAACACCGAAGTGCTCACTACTGGGCTGGTGATACCTTCGGGGACGAAACGTCCACCAGCAGTGGCATCGACTCAGTGGTGTAAATCGTTATCAAAAGTACAAGGATTATAATTTAGTACGCCAGACGCGCGTTTCGTCTACATAAGACTCACCAGTGACGCTCATATCAAAATATTTATAAAGCCAAATAAGTACGAAGTTGAAGAGGATTGAGGGTCCAAAATTCCAAAAAGTTGTGCCAAATACGGCTAAGGTAATCTATTCCTGGGATAAGAAAATCCTTAGTTTTTCAATAAGTTCAAGTTTTGTAAACAGGAAATTTATAAAACATGACCACATAACACTCATGACGAACAATAAATAGTTTAAAAACACTTATCATTTATCAAACATCATGTTCTATTGTTATAAATAAACAAAAGAGAAGCAATAATTCAATCAGCCAAGCCTACATTTAACTGTGAAATAAGACGCTTTTATCACATACCCCTTTTTAAATGTATCTTGTAATATAGAGAGACTACAGTGGATGCCTATGTATATTGCTACCAGTGTAAACATTATCATCAAATTGGGATTTGGTCGTAGTCAACTTGGGGTTTACATAAGTTCACCTTGTAAAATTATTGTATTCCGTGTATGGTTATTGCAATACTCTGATCAAAAATTAATAAAGAATGGTATTTGAAGCTGACAATGCGATATTGATTTATTAAATTCAAATAAGAAAGCTAAGCAAAAGAAAATACATATGTATAAAATTGAGAATGGAAATGGGGAATGTGCCAAAGAGACAACAACCCGACCATAGAAAAAAACACAACAGCAGAAGGTCACCAACAGGTCTTCAATGTAACGAGAAATTCCTGCACCCGGAGGCGTTCTTCAACTGGCCCCTAAACAAATATATACTAGTTCAGTGATAATGAATGCCATACTAATTTCCAAATTGTACACAAGAAACTAAAATTAAAATAATACAAGACTAACAAATGCCAGAGGCTCCTGACTTGGGACAGGCGCAAAAATGCGGCGGGGTTAAGCATGTTTGTGAGATCTCAACCCTCCCCCTATACCTCTAGCCAATGTAGAAAAGTAAACGCATAACAATACGCACATTAAAATTCAGTTCAAGAGAAGTCCGAATCTGATGTCAGAAGATGTAACCAAAGAAAATAAACAAAATGACAATAATACATCAATAACAACAGACTACTAGCAGTTATCTGACATGCCAGCTCCAGACTTCAATTAAACTGACTGAAAGGTTATGATTTCATCATATGAACATCAGACACAATCCTTCCCGTTAGGGGTTTAGTATCATACCATCATAACATATATGAGAAGAACATAACCCGTGTCATGCCAACAACTAGTTTTTGAATAAATGTGTTTAGTTCCGATGCAAAGACCCTATAAGTGGATCAATATTAACGCCAAAATATGCAATCTTTAATGACCTGACAACAGTATCGTAACTCTATCCCTTCTTAATAAGTCTATTCAAAGGTTTTGTTAGTTTTCGAGGTGAATCACTACGCGAAATCCCGGATTTGAAGAGGTATGCAAATGTTATGTAAATGTATTCAGAGACCGACATTTACATATGTTTATAAACCACTGCATTTAGTTTATATAGTCTTTGCATGAAGTAAATATTAACATTTATTGTGCTTTACCCTCCTATGGGCGGTTATGAGAGACCGCGGTTTATAAAATATATTAACACCTCATCAAACCATTTTGCAGTTTAGAATTTATATTTATTTATGACCATCTCAAAACTTTCAAAAACTTATGTATTTGTATACCTCTGCAAATGAAAATCTTTGTCATGTATTTTTCTATGATGTAAATTTATCCGCAAATGTGTATCTTTGTCTAGGTGGCAAAGCATCATCATTGAAGTAATTTTATTGGGGTTTTAAAGAGTAAGGTGCATCTACATTTTCCTGGTATGTAAATCAATTCAAAACTTTATAGAGGGGTGTAAAGCATCATTTCCATTAATATGCGGAGACCTGTAAAATGTATTGTAAAGGAATATTTTTGTTTGTCTTTATAGTCGGCTGAAATGTATGTCAAATTAGAACGTATCAAAAGTCTTTGAACATAGTCCTAAATGTATGGTAAATGCATAGATTTGCAGACAATTTGTTTAAAAAAGAAATGTGGTCAAATGAAAATATCAATGTCATGTGTAAATATATTGGGCATATGTAACTTTGAATACATATGCAAAGATATGGTAAAGAAAGATATTTCAGACAGCTAGAAATGAAGTGTAATTGTATTGGGCATATGTTACTTTGAATATGTATGCAAAGATATGATAAAGAAAGGTATTTAACACAGCTAGAAATGTATGGTAAATAGTTATATGTGCATTTAATTTGTTTATATATTTGAAATGTGCAGATAAAATGGACAAATATTGCCATAGCTCTACTGGTCAAGTAATGTCATGACAAATATAGCTGCTTTTGGGATTGGTTTTGGCATATTGGTATACTTATTTATTATTCATGTATTTTTTTAATTTCGTTTTCAATATAAAAATAATACAAAATCGGTTCTTGGTCTCTTCTCTGTTTGATGTACTGCGTAAATTTATTTATCCATCAAAATTTTGTATTCTCAGGAAGTAATGATGGTTAATTCGCATATCATAAAACGATCGTTTCCTTTCAGTATCTCTTTAAAACTTCTGGAATTGCACGAACTACAATATGTATTATATGTTACTGTTAGAAAGAATACACTATAAAAAAATCCAAAAACAATACTAGATATACGGCCTCAGTATCAAATTTAAATTTTAAAATCAGTAGCACTCGGAATGCTATCAAGCGATTTATCAATTTATTATAAAAAGTCCTAGTTTTTTTAAAATAGTCTAGAAATATTCCTATATCGAAAGATTATTTGCCACATAATATTTGACACAAAATACTTCTTGAGCGCATGTTTGTTTTTTTTTAAGAATCGGCTTGTTTGTACACACATATATATATATATAAACGCTAAATCTATTGACGAATATTTGTTTTCCTTATCCATTAAGATCAGTCACGAGATGTTGAACTCCGTGTGCTTCATATAGTGTCCTCTGCATAAACTTTCTTCTGTGTGCAAAAGAAAGGTTAAAATTACAAACAAAGAACCTGTGAGTCACGTGTCATAATGCACACACAATTTACCAATGAAATCAAAACAAAAACGGTAGATAATATTATTCCAACGACGGGATATCGCCCCTCCTCCGATCGACGGGGTTTATCAGCAGTTAAGTGTAATAATTATCACCTTTTACAGAAAGATCTGGTCCGAAAAGATCAATAGAAAACCACATCTATATAATATCAATATCCATTAAAATAATAAAGCACACATAATTATCATTGCTTTGTGATTTATAAATTTTCATAAAACAATGCTCCCATTGTCATTTGACTGTGTTGTCTTTAAATATACGTAAAAACCAAAATAGGTTATCAAAGTTTTTTTAAAAGTTATGCACTATTATAAGCTAATGGGACTGATATGAGCGCGTTTTCCAGACTCTTTGTAACATTGAAACGCAAGTAATGTTTAGCTAATATTTTTTACAATAATCTAGTCTCAAAGCAAAAAAATAGATTCATTGTAATTTAAGACTTTACGGGGACAACATTAAAAGTAGACCGATATGTAGTATACATAGTCATAATCATTAAAACCGGATCTGTCTGTCTGTCTGTTCTTGTCTTGTAATGTGCTTAGACTGTGGTGATTTTTTATGACTAGCACCACACGAAATCCCGGATTTGAAGAGGTATGCAAATGTTATGTAAATGTATTCAGAGACCGACATTTACATATATTTATAAACCGCTGCATTTAGTTTATCTTGTCTTTACATGTAGTAAATATCAACATTTCTTGTGCTATACCCTCCTATGGGCGGTTATGAGAGACCGCGGTTTATAAAATATATTAACACTTAATCAAACCATTTTAAAGTTTAGAATTTGCATATATTTATAACCATCTCAAAACTTTCGCAAACTTATGTATTTGTATACCTCTGCAAATTGAAATCTTTGTCATGTATTTTTCTATGATGTAAATTCATCCGCAAATGTGTTTCTTTGTCTAGGTAGCAAAGCATCATCATTTAAATAATTTTATAGGGGTTATAAAGTGTAAGGTGCATCTACATTTGCCTGGTATGTAAACCAATTGAAAACGAGAACTTTATAGAGGGGTGTAAAGCATCATTTCCTTTATTCTGCAGAGACCTGTCAAATGTATTGTAAAGGAATATTTTTGTTAGTCTTTATAGTCGGCTGAAATGTATGTCAAATCAGAACATATCAAAAGCCTTTGAGCATATTCCTAAATGTATGGTAAATACATTGATTTGCAGACAATTTGTTTAATTAAGAAATGTGGCCAAATGATAATATCAATGACATGTGTAAATATATTGGGCATATGTAACTTTGAATACATATGCAAAGAAATGATAAAGAAAGATATTTCAGACAGCTAGAAATGTATGTGTAAATATATTGGGCATATGAAACTTTGAATATGTATGCAAAGATATTATAAAGAAAGATATTTAAGACAGCTAGAAATGTATGGTAAATAGTTATATTTGCTTTTAGTTTGCTGATATATTTGAAAGGTGCATATTATATGGACAAATATTGCCATAGCTTTACTGGTAAAGCTATGATATGACAAATATAGCTGCTTTGGGATTAGTTTGGCATATTGGTAATATCATTTATTATACATGTATTTTAATAATTTCGTTTTAATAAAAAAAAAATCGGGTCTACAAAATCGGTTCTTGATCTCTTGATGTACTGCGTGAATTTCTTTATCCATCAAAATCTTCTACTCTCGGGAAGTTATGATGGTTCATTCGCGTAGCATAACACGATCGTTTCCTTTGAGTATCTCTTTGAAACTTCTGGAATTGCACGAGTCATAATTCACTCTGTTTATAAAACATAGAATTTACTTTTTTTAAAAGAGACATAATTATACTACAATATGTATTATATGTTACTGCAGAGACATATGTCTCTTGTTACTGGTAGAAATAATACACATATACAAATTAAGCCAAAACATACTAGATAGTAACAAATTTAAAATCGGTAGCATTCGGAAGGTTATTGAGCGATTTATCAAGTTTATATAAAAAGTCCAAGTTTCTGAAATAGTGTAGAAATATTCCTTCATCTGTAGTAAAGTTGCCACATAATATTTGACACAAAACACATCTTGAGAGAATGTTTTTTTTTAAAGAATCGGCTAGTTTGCACACATAATTATATAAACGTTAATCTATTGACGAATATTTTCCTTATCCGTTAGTCCTGTCACGAGATGTTGAACTCCGTGTGCTTCATGAAGTGTCCTCAGCAAAAACTTTGAAATTCTTGTTAAAGTTAAAAATTACAAACAAAGAACCAGTGAGTCACGTGCCATAATTGACACACAATTTACCAATGAAATCAAACAAAATCGATAGATAATATCATTCCATCGACGAGATGTCGCCCTTCCTCCGATCAACGGGGTTTATCAGCAGTTAAGTGTGACAATTATCACCTTTTACAGAAAGATCTGGTCCGAAAAGATCAATAGAAGACAACCGCTAGTATCAATATCCATCAATATAATAAGGCACAAATAATTATCATTTCTTTATGATTTATAAATTGTCTTAAAACAATGCTCCCGTTGTCATTTGATTGTGTTATTTAAATACGCAAAACTTAAAACAAGTTATCGAACTATCAGTCATTCGAAATCTCATTTACCGCCTATTTTATCCTAAAATTTTACAGCGTTTATATGTTCTTTGACAAGAATCGTTTATTTTTATGCGCCCGTTTGTGGGACGTATTATGGTATACCGTTGTCCGTCTGTCCGTCCGTCCGTCGTCAACATGTCGGACAATAACTCAAAAAGGCTTGACCCAATTCGCACGAAACTTTGGTGAATTGTTAATATCTATTGACGTGAGCTCCCTTTCGATTTTTATCAATTTTAGATTTTAAGTTTCTGAATTTTGGGGTTTTATTTATGAAAAAAGGGGGGATTTTTCAGTGTTCGGACAATAACTCAATCTAACACTTTCACCAATTTGCACGAAACTATTTTTTCTATTGACATGAGCTCCCTTTCGATTTTTATAAATTTTACATTTTATGTTCCAATTCGCATGAAACTTTGGTGAATCGTCAATATCTATTGACGTGAGCTCCCATTCGTTTTTTTATGAATTTTAGATTTTAAGTTTCCGAGTTATGGGGTTTTATTTATGTAAAAAGGGGTGATTTTCCAGTTTTCGGACAATAACTCAAAAATGCTTTCAGCAGTTTTTATGAAACTTTGGTGAATTGTTTATATCTATTGACGTAAGCTCCCTTTTTAATTTTATAAATTTTAGATGTTAAGTTTCAGAGTTACGTCATTTTATTCATAAAAAAGGGAGGACTTTCCAGTTTTCGGACAATGCTTTGAGCAGTTATCAAAAATCTTTGGTGACTGGTTTATATTTATTAAGATAATCTCCCTTTAGTTTTTCATGATTTTCTGATATGACATTGAGAAGTTATTGAACTTTATTCTTTGAAAAAGTGACGGGCGTAGCATGCGCTCATGGCGCAGCTGTTTATATTTTCTATCATGATCAAATAAGTTGTTTTTTTTGTGTTTTTTGTTGTTGCAATAATTGCATTTAACATAGTCTTTGCACACATTTCAATTGAAATAACATTGAAACAAGATTGAAGGTTATATAAGTCTCAAAAAGTTTTAACATAATTCAAGAAGATTTGTAAACGACAAATACATATTACACTAATGTTGATAGGGGCTCGTATCATGGAAAACCTATCTTTAAAAAATAAGGCAATTGTTCCCTGTACAACAAGACGAAGTCTAGACTTATAGTTTTAGCGGAAATGTATATGATTCGTGTTTGAATAATGGAATATCTTGCACTTCTTTCTTATACATAGTTACGCAAAGTCTTAAAATAACTACATGTATCATTGTACTTGTTTTCCACACAGGCGGAAAATAAGGAAAGAGGGGCAACAAAAATAAACTACCATTATTGTTAAATCGCATTGATAAGTGTTTAAAACTTTAAATAAGTAGAAATATTTTCCAATAAAAGAATAAAACAAAAACTTTTATTTTACATACTCCTCCGTTCACGATGTTGTAATACCTATGCAGGTTGAACTTCAATTTAAAGGTTTATCTATTGAAGTTTTAGTTCTTTGGGTACCAAACGTGACCTTTTTAAATAAATTAATTTGTAATTAGTTAATTATGCAAAGTGCAAATCTGGCAGAATCTATCAATGCAAATGCCCATATATTCAAATTACTATTCAAAATGTGAGGTTAGTTTATAAATTAATAGTCATTGTAAAAAATGCTTCAAAAATTAAAAAAAAAAATCACAGGTGGCTCAAATGTAAAAAAAATGTTAAAATGAATTGCTTTTGGCAAGAGACGCACACTCATTTCATGATTGTATCTACTAATCAATGCACATAAGTTATGGACTAGTACTGCACCCGTATAGACTAGCATTGGGGGTCGCAGGTCATAGTCCAGGTACTAGCAACAGTGATTTTTTTTTATTGTTTTTTTGGGGGGGGTGGGGGTATGTGAAATACTGCTTTCCTGTGTTATGTCTCGTAAACTTAGGTTCTTAGTTTGTTAGGACAACAGTTATATATGCGCTGGGAAAAAAAACTGCAGTTGCTATTTTCATTAACTAAGATAAAGATATGGGTGCCCCTGACCACTTTTACAATTTTCTGTAAAGTTTTCAGTAAAAAAAGAATGTTGACAAATATCATATGCTATGAGAATTCAAAGACGATTTAAGTAGAGCAAATAAAAATTAACCAATCGTTCCGAGAAGGGTAAAGAGTACTCTAAGGGTTGCAAGCGCAAAATGAGTTTAAAGGCTGTCAATCCTTCTAAGATTGCTACTAGATACACTCTTAGCAGATGAGATTAATCTTTAGCACTAAGATTGTGCCAAAACTAATTTATGACAGACTGAGTGCTTCGTTTTTATCAACCAAGTTTCATTAAGCATTTACACAAAAAATTAAGTGTGAACGTTTACAACACAAAGACAAAAGTACAGAAATGAAAAATGCTACCCAGGACGTCAGAGTAGAGAGGAGACATGCAACAACGCCAGCGGATGAATACAATGAACGAAATGGTCCACAAAAGTAAAAAATAACGTAAGACTAGAACTATGTTATATGAAAGTCATAAAATGAACTACCTAAATATAAATCTTGTTCATTGTAAATAATAATAATCAAACTTAATACGTACGTAACTTTTTTGTAAATCGTGACTTTTTTGTCATGTGATTTCCTGTCCTTTTAATTTTTGTCCCTTATTCGTAAAATGCACTAGTAAACTGAACTCTGTGATTCGTAAAATAACGAATAGATATCAATTTCATTTGTTATAATAAGTGTACCTAGTTGACAATGTTTCCAACTATACAAAAGACTTTATGAGAAAAAATAATATTTTTCAAATCTATTTGTTCCTATGAATTACGGCGCTTGTTTCTTTTAACATTCATAGGACAAAAGAGGGTATGGAAAAGGAGGGAGGTGGGTGTTCTTCAATTCTTAATATTATTTACGCCATTTTTTCTCTATTCTATATACATTTTGCCCATTATTCTCTATTTTTTATATTGTAGAAGCCCACAATTCTCTATTCTTAAATTTTTGGCCTATCCTTTTCTTTTCTATTCTTTATTTTTTTAGCACATTATTCTCTATTCTGTAAACTCCATCCACACCCTCATATATAGAAGATACCATTCTAGTTATCTACGTCTTTTTTTATTTCACTAAATTATTATGATTGTATCTCTTAATGTTAATTTTTTTTAATTTCTTTTTTAAAAGTAGTGTCTTTTTCTAACCTAGACTTGTATACATGTTTAATTTTGCTCCAGATTTTTTTTCATTTTCAATGCAGTTTCGTGTTCCCCTCTAAGTGGGCAATTTTTCTTCATAATCCAAAACTGTGTACTTATATTTCAAGATAACACGACACCGAATGGCATATCTCCCGATTTCTAAAATTTTTGGCACACTTGTACTTTGAATCGAGTTACATCGGAATATGTAATAAACAAAAATGGGGGTCACCACTTCTGTTTTTTCGTAAATTTGATTAGAAAACGTCAATTTTGACGACAAATTTACACAGGGAAAATGCTTTGTTTTAACTTTTTTTTTTTTTAATTTTTTTTTCAATAGATGGCTTTGTTCTTATATACGGAGAAAACTAAAAACTAACATAATATCCCGGATTATGCCTCTAAGGTGCATGCTTTTTGTATTAGTTGTTCAACTAGCTGTCAGTAACTGCGAGTACTCTGTACTTAAAGTCTTTTGGTTGTTGGGATGTATAAGTACCCTTCCACGTCCACTCTCTTTTTGTAAGATGTATTCTATTTGCATCCATCTGATGAGTTAAGCCTTTTAAAACTGATTTCTACAGTTTATTCTCATGTTGTACTGTTACACGCCTGTCCCAAGTTAAACTGGTCCGTTATTCCATCTTAAGCTTCGCACCGTTAGTGTAACGATAAGGGAACACAACAGGGGTTCAGTTTATGTCCCAGGTTAGGGGAAAGAAGGGTTGGCGCCTTTAAACGAGTTTAACCTGACCACATTCTGTATGTTCCTGTCCCGAGTCAAGTAGTCTGTAATTTAGTTTGTTGCTATGTAACATATTTGTTTTTCGTTCATTATTTTGTACATAAATTAGGTTTTCTCGTTTGAATTGTTTTACATATGTCATTTCGGGGCCTTTTATAGCTGACTATGCGGTATGACTTTGCTCATTGTTGAAGGCGGCAGTACAGTGACCTATATATGTAAATTTCAGTGTCATTTTGTCTCTTGTGGAGAGTTGTATCATTGGCAATCATACCACATCCTTTTATTTTTTTTATATATATATAGAAACACATAATATGTCATCATCCTTGTGTTTTATATACATTGCTTCAAAGTTGACCGATACGTTTAGAATTTGACAGAAAACGTCTGACGTTACAGAATAAAGTAATTTGGTAAACAGTGATATTGAGGTACAATTTGAATTGATTGATTGATGGTTGCTCAACGTCCGGTGGCAACTATTTCATGCATTTACAGGACGATACAGTGCAATTTGAATTGTTGTGTCTGAAAAACACATTTGGTGCAGCAGTCAAGAAAGGTTAAACATTCTGTTATTTGTGGAAATTAAAAAGAAAATCAACATTCTGATACAATACACAATCTTAATATAGCATGCTTTGTACATGTATGATGTAAACGTGTGGGTTGTGTGCGTAGTTAGTCGGACCATGGAAGTGGAAGTATTATATACTTCCATGGTCGGACAAACCTTGCAAACTGTATGCAAAATTTCACTCAAATACACCAAGTTCAACATTCTGTCGTTCGTGAAAAATTATTAAAGAAAAAAATGATCCCGAGAATATATATGCACCCTCAATATAGGTAAAAAAATATATCGGCGCAATATATTTAAAAATGCCAAATTTAGCAACATGTCATAAAAAACAAAAAAAAAACATTGACAAGATGAGAATCGTTAGTGTATGTACTAACACCAGGTACATCATTTAAAAGTTTAAGCTTAAAAACTGTACATAATCCTACGAAATCAGCCGTATAATCCTATACTAGTATACCAAGTGCGGGACTGTCGAAAGGACACTGGTAAAACAATATGATCCCAGTATTTAGCCAAGGGCACACAATTTATATTAGCATATATAATGATGTTCTGTTTTATAAATTATTATAAATCATTTGGTGACAAAATATCTTTTTGTATAAGCAGTTCATAGTGGATGGTAATTGGGAGATATCAAATATAGCAAACTAACATGTACGTCATTTTGACTTTGATGGAAAGTTGTTTAATTGGCAATCATATCACATCTCCTTATGTCATAATGGTTTGAGTTTTTTCAAGACTAACAAATACGTACTAGGAGAATAAGCTATGTTGCTGTTATAGCTTAAATCTTACTTTTGTTGTGAACATGTGATGTTATAATTTGATAGATTAAATACTTGCTATACTAAATATACTTATTTCGGGGCCTTTTATAGCTGACTATGCGCTATGGGCTTTGCTCATTGTTGAAGGCCGTACGGTGACCTGTAGTTGTTAATTTCTGTGTCATTTTGGTCTTTTGTGGAGAGTTGTCTCATTGGCATTCATACCACATTTTCTTTTTTTATAATTATAAACTTTCATATTCAAGAGAACCCAACAAATCTTTACTAAAACTACCGTAACAGATTAGCAGTAGAAAAATACTTGTCCATTCTGCATTAGTCACGTGTTATCTATATGTCTTTGGTTTTGATTGTCGTTATAATAATTGCCGGCCGGTTGCTGTGTATATCCCACATTTCCATTTTTGCAAATAAAGAAATAGCAACCCTTTTAATTTACATAAACACTCGTATACTTGTTAGAAAAACTCCTTATAAGACTGTGAATACTCTCGTGCTTTTCCCGACGCCCATGTGACCAATATGCCCCCAACAAAAAGGCACCTTTGCTAATCGCATGTGAGTCGTTTTGTCTCCCCACTTTGTGAAAAGGTGCGTTTTTTACCAGCTGTACCAGGCCTGTATATCATATCTAACTCAAAACACCAAAAACACACCCATCTCCGAAGACCAAAGTGCAAATTAATATGAATCTAAATTCAAAATGATTTTAAGATTTGTACTTCGCGCGACGCGTTGATGTGGACATTGAAATATCGGGCGTCCGTCCTTTCGTCCGGTCTTGTTAGCTCTCTAACGTGTACAATTCTTGCCAGATTTTTATAAAACTTATATATCAGGTATATATCAGCCTTGTTGCTGACAAGTTTCAAAATCAGTGCCGACTAACTACTTATTGCATTGAGTAAAAACAAAAAGCGACTCAAAGACAAGTATACGACATAAATATGAGGATGTCAGAATGTGACAGTAAACCGAATTTATTTTACATTTATTAATGACTTGCTATTTTTATAACCGGATTTCCAGTCCCGTTATTGATTTATTGTTGTACTGCGGACGAGCAGGCGGACTGCTCCAGTTATTTCCGTGCGATGACTTATGAACCTTTCATCCAAAGGTTTTCAAATTTTGATATGTTGTAACTGGTGAAAAAATGGAGGTTAAGAGTTCGATATTGACGATTAACTTTACATCATTCAGCAACAACATTATTTTGATTTGAAATGAAATGCTATTGCTAAGAAATATTTTAAAAATTTTGAGCCTTCGATTAGAACAAATACATGTACTGGGATTTTTTTTTTTTTATATCATTATACCTATAAATAGGATAAGGTCAAGATTGGGAAACCAAAGGGCACCAAGATATTTTATTAAAATTTTGAATTGATTGAATACTACCATATATATCTTCAGAATAAAACTGATACAGGAGCAGAAAGGTTATTGAAATTGATGTAGTTTTTTTTCCATTAATGTCGGTCATTTTTTCTTGTTAAAACACGAAATACAGAGATTACCTGATTCAAAAATTAAATTACTTGCTTTGCATCGAATTTATTGTATCTGCTACATGTATGAGAAGCGGGGGAGCGAGAATGTTTTTTTTATATACAAAAGATAATTGTTTAAAAACAGTTTTACTGTATAAAATATTAAAAACATATTTTTAGATACAATGTTACAGTAACTGTCCTTATTTCTCTTTTAATTTTCAAGCATATAAACTTTTAAATTATCTGCGTTTTTCAATAATACAATATTTTATTACAAAGTATTAACACGTTTTCACGGATACAATCTGCATGTTTAATGATGTCTTTATCTGGCAACTCTTGGCTTTCGTAATTGGTATAATCTGTTTACAACGTCTGGATTTAATTATACACAATTAGCGTTACATTGTATTTGATCAATTTTGGTAATTAACACATACGGTTTCCCTTTTAAAGTACCCTGTAGTGTTAAAAGATGAACCATTTCACAGTCAGGAAAATCCCTTCATTTACATACAAGTGACACATTTACCACCTATTAAGGGATACTAGTAGTTACATAATGTAATTCATGCTCTTTCTTCGCAGTATAGCCAGTCGAGGTCGTTAAAAACTCCCATCATCATCATCTCTTTCTTCATTGTATTATTAGACATTTTCAATTGTAAACATAAACATTCTGACAACATTCTGATAAAATACATGTATGTGCATACTCGTGTATTTTCAAATTATAGGATCATGCAAAACACACGCCTTGGCTCAAGTTATATTGAAATAATTATTTTGTATTCTCTTGTTTAAAATGAAAAAAAGATCACAAATAAGCAGAAGCTAAACTAACTTTTTTCCAAGTCCACATCAAGATTGGTAGACTTAAGCTTGGGTTGAGAAAACGTACCGTGTTTATCGATTTGATCTTATTTATTCTGGTTTAGAGTTCATTCTTAATGACATCGTTGTTTTCATATTTTGAAGTACAAAAGGAAAACCTGCTTACAATTTAGTACAGTGTTATTATAATAGTGCATTTCTCCCTACACCTGAGATTCATGTAGTATTTGCAACTGGACGTTTACACAAATCAATCCATCTACCCATTTATTATGTGGCTATAAGATTTAAAAAAAAATATTTATTTTTTCCATAAATGCGAAATAATCGACACATCTTACAGCATTTACTAGGGTCTGGATGGGGTCTTTCATATCTGTATTCTATGATAATTTAGATCATATTTCTCTATTATTTTTTATATTTTATGCCCATTGTCATGATTATTTTCTATTCTGTGTATATATTAGACACTTTTTATCTAATTTTTTGGGAGTAAATTATTTTCTTTTTTTCTTCTTTTAGCTCTAACCACGACCCTCATTTACGTTTGTTGTGCATGCGAGATATAAACTGCAGTCTCGCAAAGCTATACCTGTGTGAAGACAACTTAACAGTATCAATGTTTCATATACTAACTATGAAGAAAATAACATGCATTTCTTTACGTACATAAATACATCCGACAAATGTTTTCAAAAATAAGCAAATATTTGTCAGCATTTACTTTGGTTGTAAATGTTTTATAAACCGCGGTCTCTCAAAATTTGCATACGTCTATAAAGATATGTTGCAAATATTAATATTTATCAAAATAACTATGATAGTGGAAAGTATTAGTAAATAAAATACATGTCTTTACATACATAAACTATATCGACAAATGTTTACAAATATAACACAAACATTTGACAGCATTTACTTTGGCTGTAAATATTTTATAAACCGCGGTCTCTCAAAACTTTGCATACGTCTGTAAAGATATGTTGCAAATATCGATATTTATCAAAATATTTATGATAATGGAAAGTATAAGTAAATAAAATGCACTCCTTTACATACATAAACGATATCGACAAACGTTTTCAAATATAACACAAACAGTTGATAGCATTTACATTGGTGTAAATGTTTTATAAACCGCGGTCTCTCAAAACTTTGCATACGTCTGTAAAGATATGTTGCAAATATCGATATTTATCAAAATAACTATAATACTGGAAAGTATTAGTAAATAAAATACATTTCTTTACATGCATGAACGATATCAAAAAACGTTTGCAAATATAACATAAACATTTGACAGCATTTACATTGGTTGTAAATGTTTTATAAACCGCGGTCTCTCAAAACTGCCCACACCTCTGTAAAACATTTATGTAAATTTTAAACTTTGCATACATCTCCTATCCTGGAAAGTGCATGCAAATATAAGGCCTATCTTTACATATCTTTAGAATATGAATAAAGATATGGAAATAAAATAATTATCTTTAGCATATCTTTGAGAACGTCCTAAATAATGCCAAAGGAATAATGCATTTACATATACATTAGTAGGTCCGCAAATATATCTGGCAGAAAAGTAGTTACATTTGTCAAACATTTACATGATTGCCCAAATTGTTGTAAATCTGCCTTTTCGTGTAGTGTAGATTTGAATATAGTGACAGTGCAGTATTATACTTTAAGTACTAGTACTGCTCAAGTCGACACTAGGGACCATCTTTACTTTGTTTTACGGTATTAACGATTCTTATATTGTTAATGACCCTCCAGCAACTATCAATACGAAGAACAGGAATAAATACTTTGACAATTGATCATTTGTATTTTTTCTATATGCATTGACTTTGTGTGAAAACGACTGAATTATTCGGGTTATCATAAAGTAGGACGATAAATGAACAAAAGACAAACCAGGGACACAGAAGTACATACAATAGACCATCAACTCTGAAAACTAAAAGAAAAATAGAAACATGAATCACGAAAACCATGCAGGGGCTACCTCAGAGAGTGGAGAGAACTTGCTTCTTGCAAGACTTTCCGTGAAAACAATTTGATGTAAGGTAGTCCTTTGTTTCAGTTTTTTTTTTTAATTTCCAACATGAGGCATTTGCCTCAATGTAGTTACGGCCCTGATATTTGATTTGTCCTTAATTTCCACAGAGGCAAAACAAATCTATAAACTACCATTATTGTTTAATGGTATTGATTAGAGTAAGAAAGCTGTAATAAACAAGATAAAAATATTAAAGAGTATATTCGAAAATATAAGAAAAAAACACATTAAAAGTTGACAAGCGCCTGAGTTTATATATACAGTTACATTTCTGAATTTTTGCAATTTTTTACTTGCATCACGCTGAATGTTGCTATCAATGTCATTGTTTCACTGGTGAATAAAAGTATCCGTCTCGTTGGCTATTACACGACAACTTTTATTTTACGTAAAACTCATCCGTTAACGATGTTGTAATACCTATGAAGTTTAAACTTCAATTTAAAGGTTTATTCTTTTGAAATTGTATATATATAGTTCTTTTGGTTCCCAAAGGTTACCTTATTAGTTTAGTTAGTTATGAATAGAGACTAGAGCTGTCTGCATATCGGGATTGATGCCCCTCCCTATAATAAGATGCAAATCTGGCAGAATCTATCAATGCAAATCCCTGGTGACTATTCAAAATGTAAGGCTAGTTTATGCAATGTTTGTCCTTGTGCTTCCAAAAATAAAATAAAAATCACAGTTGGGTAGCTCAATTGTAAAAGAAAATTCTAAATTAAATTGATTTTCGAAACAGGAACACTTTCATTTCATGATTGTATCTACCGAGTACTGAGTTTGAGAACATATTAAGTTTCAAGCAACACAATTTATGAACTGGTGTTAATTTACGTTTTTTGATTGAATAAAGCCTGCCTATTGGTATTTTATCGTCTGTTTTTCTATGTTGTGATGTTATGCTATTGATTCAGAAAAAGGGAGAAGGTTTGCAATTGGTACCATTGAAACGTCTAATCACGCGGCAAATGTTTGCACCTGTCCTAAATCAGTAATCTGATGTACAGTACTTGTCGTTTGTTTATGTAATTTATACGTCGTGTTTCTCGTTTCTCGTTTTTATATAGACAAGGAATACTATACAATTCCTTGATATAGATTAGACCGTTGGTTTTCCCGTTTAAATGGTTTTACACTAGTAATTTTGGGGCCCTTTATAGCTTGTTGTTCGGTGTGTTGAAGGCCGTACATTGACCTATAATGGTTTACTTTTATAAATTGTTATTTGGATGGAGAGTTGTCTCATTGGCACTCACACCACATCTTCCTATATCTATGGACCCATATTGACTAGCATTGGGGGTCTCGTGTCATATATAGCCCAGTTACTTATAGTTTTTTTTTATTAGAGCTTTTGCAAATATCTTGATAGTATTTTCGGTCAATTTGTATATCACATCTGTAAAAGTGTTAAAAATCAATCGCATCTGCACAGAGTGTATCAAGAAGCAATCTTAAAAGGATTGACAGCCTGAAAAACTTATATTGAGCTTTCAACTCTAAGTGTACTCTTTAACCTTCTCGGAACACTCTGCTTGTTTATCTAGTCCACCTGAATAGTCACATAGCATATATATATATATATACTATAAAAGTGAGAATGGAAATGGGGAATGTGTCAAAGAGACAACAACCCGACCATAGAACAGACAAAAACAGCAGAACTGCAGAAGGTCACTAAGAGGTCACTAGTCGACTAAAGAAACGGTACAAGGCAATTTAGTTTCCTTATAATGAAATTTGATACATTGTTAAATATTGCTCAATTGGTCTTCTATTTAATAAAACTTGATGTGCCTCAAATTTTTAATGCCTTTGCAAATGTTTGAATACCAAATTCTCATCTCCGATTTCTGCAAAATAAATTTGACCCCTGTGTTCAATAGCACAATATTATCTCTTTTTCCAATTTGGTCAGATTTTTTTATCATGCGAATCTGCCATGCAAATGAATGTTTTTGTTGAATAATTTAATAGTTCTTCCTTTTTATTATATGAAATGATCAACTGGAGGTCAAACTCCTGTATCGTTACTTATATCGACTAGTACATTATGTGTCAACATTCTTTTTTGACTGAACACTTTACAGAAAATTGTAAGAGAGGTCAGGGGCACCCCAATTGTAACTTTGTTATATAGAAGGTATGTGAAACACATCCATCTTGTGCTGTATCTACTTGTACTAGCGAAGTTTAACGAAATTCTCCCTAGATTCTAGTTAATGAAAAATGTGTATAAATACTTTTTTTACCAAGTTGTAAGATATATATCTATCTATTTTAAGACTAGGCGGTAACCATTTGTTCAGTAATTTTCTGTATATATATTATCGGAAAATTATCAAGAGCTTATTAAATAAACATATCAATGAATTGATCGTGTAACTCCGACTATTGAACAGATAATAAGGGGAGGGCATCATTACCCCATAATTGCATGATTGCTTACCGGAACCACAGAATTGTTAAACTGAGATCTGAGAAACAGGAAATATGTTTTTTTTTTCTTTTGAATTTTTAATATTACTATAAATCATCAATCGAATCTGTTTAAGAGATTTTCAACTTTCATTCGATACATTAGGTACTAGTACTTATTTACATATTTTAAAACTTGCATTAATCAGTACGACACATTTTGCTACTTTCGGGTATACCTGTACTCTAACAGACTAGGGTTGAGTTGGTTGTGATACCAGTTTACTCAAATTATTTTCTGTTTAACTACAGATGTTGTCAAAATGTCTGTTTTTTATATTGTAGTCAAGTTTGTTACAGTATAGTGTTTCGCCTTCTTTATCGGATGTGATTTATTAATATTACTGCAATGTTTTATTCTTATTCCACATTTGGTTTAACTTTCATAATTTTATAAATGAACGTTTGAATCCTATACGTTCATTGTGTCATGAATCTCGCCTTATTTGTTCGTTGAACCTTGTTTTGTTTGTATTGTGTTGATGTAATAAGTTAAGCATATTTGACTTAGTTCTCTGTATAGTCTTGTTGTGTCGTAATGTTGCACTAATGACTACGTAAGGGCATGGTTGTCGACGAGCATAGCCGTTTAAACTCGTTGCCTTTGGTATGTACTGATCACCACTAGAGTGTTGTTCATAGGTGTTTTTTTTGTCGTATTGTAAATAAACTAGTCCGTTGTTTTTCTCGATTGCATTGTTTTACATTGGTTATATTAAGATCATAGATAGTTTGTTGGGTGCGAACCAAGATGCAATTGCTAACTTTTACTACATTGTATCTTGAATTAATGGGGTTGTCTCATTGACAATTCAAATCAAGACTTTTGCCTTTATAATGTATAATTATACTGGTTTAACTATTGTAAGAAGAAAATTATATTTTCACAGATTTTTATAAAATGTGATATAAGAAAATTATAGAATGAGACACTATCGAATTCACAAACTTCACATCTTAACGACAACTAGGGTCAGTTTCACAAACAAAGCTTACGGCTAAGATTGGTCGTTAGTATACTGAATTGTTCATGCCTTAATAATGAACAATCTTAGGCGTAAGTTTTTTTTGTGGTGAAACCGACTCCTGATACCAAATCTATTAGTTTACGTATTCCAAAACTCAAATAAATTGAACTGGGACTTTTTTCAGTTACTTAGTTACGTATATATACGCAGTCGCTATAGAACGAAGTGCCTCAGGCCCTGCTTTCAACCTTCTTAAAAAAATTCATAGAGATCCATTCACAAAAACTAAAGTTATTGTCTGGAAACCAATGTGTCTTTGGACAACGATGCAGACGACGACGCAGACATCAAACCATTATACGAGACCCCCCTCCCCCCAAAAAAAGCGGTTGTATAACCAGAACACCAATGAAAGGGATGCTAAGCACAAGTATGCATGTGATGGGAATAAAACTTTAATAAATATATTATGTGGAACAAACTACAACGATGCAAAACTTTTCAAATATACATGTTAACATAGATTTGAAATTAATTTCGATTGGCCATCATAGCAATGATTAATTGTACAAGAGGAAAGAGAAAAATAACAGTTATGAAAGAAAAAAAATGACATAAATGTTAGTGATCTATTTCAAATTCATTTGAAGTTAGATATAACTTCTGTATAATGATGTTCACATTAACATCTTTCATTATTGTTAATTTATGACACTTGCTATCTAACTTGAGTCCGGCTCTTCAACTGGCTGAATAGCAAAGGACGGTGGACTGGATGGTTCCTTTTGTCACTGATCCCTTTTGTTGCAGCTCTTGGTCTCAGAGCTACACATCCTTTCTTACTACTCTGTTTTTTCCTTGCACTTTTCTTATCCAATTGTTGAAACCAATTGTTCAAATAATCGGACCTCCACATGAGTTTCCTTTTCACAAATTGAATTTTTCCTGAATCGTCATCAGAGTCGGAACAACTGACTTCTTAGCTCTCTTCTGATGACATATAGTCATTATTCTCCAAAACAGTGAACAGATTGTCTTTGTCAACATCTGCAATTGTTGTACTAACATTTAAGATTGCACGTCGCCTTACTCTTGCCTGAAATATATAATACATTTTGCAACTATTTTTTTTACGGTTATGCATGATGGTAAATATAAAAAAAATATATAGAACTTGTGGTAATTAAGGAATAAAATTTTAATGTATAAAATTCCATTTTTTATACTTTTATATGTATCTTGCAAATGGTTGCATATCTATCAATTCCACATTACTATACATGTATATAAATTTTGCAACGCTTCACTAATTTCAATGCTCAAAATATTTTAGTTTTCTGAGAATATACATATTTAAAAGCACATGTTAACATTCTCCGTTAGCAATTTATAAATATGTAATATTTCATTTCCAAGTTAAAATCTTAATAAATATTAAGCTAGCTATATATTTAAGGAATGGTTTTCACATCTTTTATCAGAAAGACTTGTTGCTAAAGATTTTTATCATCTGTTATTTTCATCAATTGTTTATAGTAATTTGTTTACAAAATATTATTTTGATTATCTTATTGACCAATAGGCCACCTTCGAGACCGACGCATTTCCGCCGAAAAGTTTTGTTTTAGTGAAGATCATTCGTGCGGTTAGGGGCGTTGTCACTTCCTTTCCCATGCTGAGCTATGGGTTTAAAAGAAAAAAAATGCTATAATGTGTAGTGTACGAATTATTCGGCAAATAAAATTCTTATAATTAATAATCAGCACTGCTGTCATTTGGGGACTTGTGATTAAGTACCTACGGAACAAACACTATTTCTGATTAATCCTGTATAATGACGATCACGAAGGCGCATGATAAAGTAGTGCAGGGATACAGGCGGTCCCTCAATCATGGAAATGACATTACACAGAAGAGCATAATTGCCGAATGGACTTCGCATAACTCGAAAGTTGGCTACCATACGTTTTTTTACGACCGCTTCCTGTAGACACTCTTTATAACTGATAAATGTTCCCAACTCAATAAGTCGTGTTTTTTTATAACTTACATTGATTTACATTTACTTTTAACTCTTGTTAATTGTTCTTTTGCTATAACGTTGTCAGTTTTCTTTTACTAATACAAGGGGGTGGGGGGGGGGGGGGGGGGGGGATCTTGTAAACTAAGAGGACAGATTATTCATTTTCTGCACTATTGAAGCAAAATTTTTCATTTTTATTAAAGCAAGGGAGTGATTATTCCTTTTCACAACTATTATTATGATATTCGAAAACAGACAATTTTTAAATGATTTGTTTATTATAAATAATACATGTATAGTCAAGTCTTGTGATTATCAAGGCTGAGTTATTTATTTTTAAAATCCTCCTGCCATCCGCCCCCCCTTCCCCCCAAAGAAAAATCAAATGGTCGTCCCCTTACTGAGGAAATTTCAACAAAACCGCCAGTAGACTTGAGCAAAGGTCACGATAAAGGACCAACAGGGCCATGCATACAATTGTTCAATCCACCATTTATTTTCTTAAAATGTCCTGTACCAAGTCAGGAAAATTGACATTGTTATATAATAGTTCGTTTCTGTGTTTGTTACATTTTAATGTTGTATTTCTATTGTGTCGTTGTTTTCCTCTTATATTTGATGAGTTTCCCTCAGTTTTAGTTTGTAACCCGGATTTGTTTTTATTTCTCGATTTATGAATTTCGAACAGCGGTATACTGCTGTTGCCTTTATTAAACACCCGGTAGATGTAGGGCCAGATGAAATGTCATATATATATATAATAGTATCAAAAAGACTTGGTCCAATAAATGACCCCTGTGGAACCCCTGGCTTAACTGAAACTAAATCAGATTTTCACCTTCTAAAACTTTTTTTTTTCTCGAATATTTACAAAAATTGAATCCAGAAATTGAGTGCATGAAATGGAAGCAAGCAAGGAACACTAATTCTGGTTTTTTTTTTAATCGTATCTTCATAATGGTTGATAAAATCAAAGGACAATTACATTAATAATTTATTAGTGTGTCCCCGACATCCTTCGATATTCGATGTGTTGCCGACATCCTTTTTCTATTTTTAAAAATAAGACTTTTTTCGACCATAATGACGGATATTTGTGAGTAACAAGTATTTTCCCGAGTACAATAAAGAATTCGGACATGCTCATTTGTTGATAAAGTAGGCGGTTCTTGATAATCAATATGTTGTTATGAAAAATTTTGCCGATATCCTGCATGTTTGACCTAATTATAAAACTGGTATCGAAGTGTTTGCAAAATTGAGATAACCAATAATATTGAGCGATGGCTCATTTATTTTCCTACTTTATATAGTCTTTGGTGGACTATTTTGTATAATCATAACCCTCATATAACTGGCATTATAAGTAAAATTCTTACCTTGAAGCGACAAGATGGTGGTCCAATTTCAATCGCCGACACCCTGCGTGATGACGAAGATTCCCCCAATGTAATAAGGATAAACAATCTTTTTGGTTTCTCTCGCCATTCTTGTGTTCCCATAAACATGTCATTAAAAGAAGTCTGAACCTGAAATTCTAATCGACAACCTTTAAGGGTTTTTTTTCAGAAACACGACTTATTGTCCATGTATTTAATTTTACTCACTGATGATTTTCTTTGTCTTTTTCTTTGGTTTTTCTGGACTTTGTCTTGAGGGTGTGGAAATAAGTTCTGCATCCCTCTACAAAATATGGCACATTATGTATTGAAGTCATTTTGAACAAGAATTACAAAAAAGAGGAACTTAACATTCATAAATATATTTTTATCTGTATTCCTGTATCGTATACAGGGGCAGACTCAGTCATTCCAAGCCAGTAAGGAATGTATAGATAAAGATGCTTTTATACCTTGGCCGTGTATAATAATCAAGTATGTTTACTGAATAAATGAAAGAGTGCAGCAATTTTTATTGTAATGCAGCAAACATTTACAACAGTTTTAATTCAAGTAGTATATTATTTTATAGATACGTAAAAAACATTTTATCAAGAATACGTACTGTATGCCATGTCTCTATCAAAACTGCCAATTCTATTTCCAAGAGCGACGAGAACTTCCTGTGTGTGTGTTGAATTTCTTCCTTCTTTAAATCTGTAAGTCATATAAGTAATATTTATTTACAAAGTACAGTTGAAGATAGTCTTAAAAGCTGTAAAACGGCATGCAGAACATACATGTATTCGTACCATGTGTGTGCTAGTTGATTAATGCCTTAATTAAAGGAAAAGCGCATCATTGTTTTTTTTTATGGTATTTGCGTTCGTTCGACAAACACTAAGTATTTGTGGAGGGCATACACTGTGATAATACGAAACATACTTCCTTCTGGATGGTGTTTGTTATAAATAATGAATTACAGAATAATTCGTGTTTAAACGATAAAGCTTTTTAAACCTTTATAAATATTATATTTATAATTTCTGTCGTGTGAAAATGGGATAGTAAAACTTGTACAAATGTACCTACCCTTTGCAAAAATCCCATGTTTGTTCATCCTCCATTAAATCCTTGACTGCACTGTGTACGCCATTCTGAAAGATAAGTAAATGGTCCGTATTATCATTTGTTTTGTTTTAAGCATACATTAAGAATAAAACAATGTTTTCAAATACATTTCTTTGAAATACATCCAATAAATTTAAATCGATCCGCTGAACAGAAATTACATGTAATGTAATAACTGGTGGAAAAGAGATTGAAATAAATTCTTTGACAAATAAACCACTTCCCGTGCACAAAAAAAAACATGGCTTGGGCATTTTAACTTCTTTTTTGGAAAGGGGTGGGGGTATTGCTTTTAATTTATTTGCAGAAATTTGTACGGAAACTCACAATAATTGTAATGGTCGATGAATGAGTGACAGTATATCAAAGATAAAGCTTTATGATTCAGTACCTTAATTCTATCGTCCACTTTTGTGTCTTTGATGGTAGACTTTTTTGTGGTACTAGCCTCCATCACAGATTCTTTTATAATGGATTTCAATTGTCCAACTGTAATTGACAAGACCTGTGACTCATCTAAAATGTGAAATCAAGTAAGTTATTGCTGAATGTTAATGTATACAGTGTTTTTAAACAGTTAAACAATTGACTTATTCGTGGATGGAAAGTCTACCAATGTTTCAGGGGCGGATCCATCTGCGGCAATTTAAAAAAACGGGGGGCATATGTACCCCATTCAAATGCATTGATCGTCAAAAAAAGGGGGGGGGGTTCTAAAATAGCTTGAACCTAAACCCCTGGATCGGCCACTGTACATGAAGAGGACTTGATTTTTTTTTATAATGGAATATATATTTCTATTATTATTTTTGTCCTTCGTGATCATGGAATTTTACTATCCGTGATTCTTTTTTACATGAATTTTTTTTTCTGCAAAGAATATACGAAATATAATAAGATTCTTTTTTATATCATCGAGATCGAACTGAGAACAGAACATCCGGTTTTAAGATACGGTTTTATATGCACGTATGCTTGGTCAGCAAATTAAGGATAAGCACATTCTTTTTCATTTTCGCACTTTTTTCATTAAAAATAATCAATGCGTTTTATGTTTTTCCTCTGATTTCGAGTTGACCATAATGGTTATTTTTAATAATTTGTAGACGAAACCTTAAATGTATCATATATATTTAAAACATAAGTCACTCAATTTACGTTTTTTAAAGTTTGCAAGGACGAGTAAGATAATTGAAACTTACCATTCTGGCTACCATCTAATGATCTCAGTACATTTCTTCTTACAAGAGGTTCATTCTCTGGTGTACATATTCTGCTTGTTGACGGTTGACTATGGTAATTTTTTGGAGTGTTCATTTTGAAGGTACAATGATCAATTTCAAAATCTCATGATATTTAAGTATTAACACCTGGTTGGCTCGGGTATAAGCGAGGGGCGGAATGTACTTCCTACGAACAGGTAACTTGCAACTGATTGGTTGATCAGCCTTTTTTTTTATGATTTTTATGATCTATCGAAAAGTGATATTCATTTTGAAGAAAAATATATTGATGTGTCTTTTTTTAAAATAAATTTTGACACTAGTTTCTTGCAATCAAATACTTCAAATCTTTGGATATGGCTTATGACAAAAATAAATCATTTTTTATAGACAGATTTTATTATTTGTCTCTGTTAAGGTAAACTGTTTGAATAATTTCTGTTAGGTGACAGTACACAAGAAAATGAAACTTTTTACGCATTACAATTTCACTGCAATCATCGGGTCAGTGGTAGTTGATGATGAATATCATTTGATTTTTTAATGACTCCACTACTAGTATCTACATTGTTTATTTTTGTTGATAAAATTCTCAATTAATAAGCAATTTACGTAGATTTAATATAAGTCGTTTATAAATATTGTGATAGATTATTTTGTGAAACTTGTAGATATAGAAATAAGTAAACGGACTGACAACAGTTAAAATAATCGTTAAGTCTTAAAAGAAAAAAAATCAAATATATTTGTTCTGTGGAGGAATTGATTTATGTGTTTAGAAATAAAGATTTATTGGAATCATAGTCGTTTGATAATAATAAAAAGACATATATGACAACGTGTGGTCTTGAATGTAGGACAGAAAGTCACAGGACAAAAAGTCACAGACAAAAAGTCACAGGACAAAAAGTCACAATTCATTATTTCTGACTATTTTCTTTGAATAAAGAAAAATTATTTCTACAAAAATATTTTTGTATTTTTCTTCAACTGAGCCGCTTGAACTATTGTTTAAAATCTAACTTTGTAAACAAAAATTATCAAAAAAATATCAATCATTTAGTTGTTATATATAATAAATAAAAATAGATAAAATTGGCGCAATTAGGTGATTATCCTATTGGCAAAAATGATACCTATAGTTTTGAAAAATAAGGTGGCGCAAAAGAAGTATTGGGGCAATTACAGTGGAGATCACTCCTAACCTCTCATTAGAACTGTCAGGAAAACTGTCATAGAACTGTTCTAACATGTCCTAGAACAGTTCTACCTAGAACAGTTCTACCCTAGAACTGTTCTAAGTAGAACAGTCAGAATCAGTTCTAGGCAGAACTGACTAAATCAGTTCTAGGTAGAACTGTCAGGATCAGTTCTAGGGTAGAACTGTCTAAATCAGTTCTAACCGTAGAACTGTCAGCAGAACTGACTAAATCAGTCAGGACTGTAGAACAGTTCTAAACTGACGTCACTGCAGTAAGGGCACTTTAGAATTTAGAAGAAATAAATCACTTCCAATTACTTTTCTATATAATAGCAGATTTTCTATATTTCTTTCTGATCATACGTTACATGTACAAATATCGAAGTGAATAGGAGGTTATCCAACTCATCGGAGAAATATTTTTATAAGATTGCATAGGAAACATCATTGTTTACGTTTCTTCGTTCCCCGTTTTTAACAGTCTCTTCATACATGTCATAAATATATCTCTGCATTTAATTCATGGAATTTTAATCGTAATTTACCTTGTTTGCCTTGGATTTACATTCATTTAAGATTCTGTTTTGACAAATGTTCATACGAAAATTGTACAGTGGATGAATTATGGGATAATAATGATAAAAGTGTTGTATTATAACGTAAAAAAAACTATATACATTTGCACCATCTCGTCAATTTAGCCAGACTTATCCATAACGATTATACATGATATCTGGGAGTCTGAAACTCAGAAAAATATTCTCATCTGAACATGAATGAAGCATTTGCCACTGGACGTTCGGCTATAAACAAAATCATGCATTTTTCTTTGTCTTCTTCCATTTGTCTTCAAATTATATTAACAGTATACTATTCCAAGAAGAGAACTTCCCATACATGTACTTTTTATTCTAAAATAAAGTATATGAATCAGTCATGTGAGTATTGGATGATGCCGTAAAATAGTTTTGTTTAAAAAAAAACAACATCACAAACTAACTGACTTAAAAGGTCACTTTAATGACGGTTCATTATTATGGATACAGAGAGAAAATAAGGGTGCGCTAAATTTTTAGATATGGTATAAATACACCTTACCGCTATTTGTCTGCCATTACTGGATATCGCACAGGTTCCCGTAAACATTTGACATCATAAAACAAAATATCTGACGCCACAATGGAATATGATTGTTGTATGCTTCAAAAGTTCAAGAAGCCGGGTCAGCCAGGATTAGCAATATAGGTGTATTGTGTTCCAAAGTTGGTGTCATTTTTATCATACGATCCGTCCTGACATAGAAATATTATTGGTTTACAATGAGGCCATATATATTTACTGTAAGTGTAAATAAGTTCAGTTTCGGTTGATATGGTCAAATAATTTTGTTAAAACGACTCAGTCTGATACATGTATATCAAAACTACTGAAATTTGTTTACAATTCAATATTTTGAATAAAAAGAGGACTTGCATTTTTTTTAGCCAATGTGTTACAATATTGCTGTCATTTGAATTATACAATCCATCGTGATATGTAACTACATGTATAAGTGATTTACTATGGGGCTATATATATATATATATATTAAGATTTACATTATAAAGTGTAAATATGGTCAGTTTTGGTTGATGCTGTCACATATGGTCAGTTTTGGTTGATGCGGTCTAATATGGTCAGTTTTCATGGTTTTGGTTGATGCAGACAAATAACTTTGTTATATCCATGAGTCAGTCTGAGATATCAAAACTACTGAAATTAGTTAACGATTCAAAATTTTGATTAAAAAGAGGACATGCTGGCACTTTAAACTGATGCCAGCATAATTTTGTTTTCCAATCTTAATCATGTTCATATTGAACAATCCATCCTGATATAAAAATATAAGCACGCGCAATATAAAATTCTACTCGGAACAATATTCCCCAATATTCATGCAATAACCCTATAATATAGATCATTTGTATTATAATGATTATACACTCCATCCTTACATAAAAATATTACAGATTTACTATGCGACGATAAGAGTTGTATAAAAAAGAGCAAATATGGTCAATTTTGGTTGATGTGGTCAAATATGGTCAGTTTTGGTTGATGCTGTCAACTATGGTCAGTTTTGATTGATACAGACAAATAATTTTGTAACATGAGTCAGTCTGAGGTATGAAAACTACTGATATTTGTTTATGATGCGATATTTTGAATAAAAATAGGAAATGCTGACACCCTCAATTAATGCGAGAAAAAAAATTTGTGGTCATTGATTTCCAATATTGCTGTTATTTATATACTACAGTCCCTCTCGAACTAAAATTATAACTGAATTGCTATATAGATTTACATAATAAAAAGCAAATATGGTAAGTTTTGGTTGATGCAGTCAAAAGATTTTATTACACGACTCAGTCTGAAGTATAAACACTACTGATATTTGTTTATGATTCAATATTTTGAATAAAACAAGGACATGCTCATTGGAGGATCAAGGGGAGGGGGTCCAGGGGTTGGAACCCCACTTTTGTTTTTAACATCAATGCATATGAATGGGGGCATATAGTTGGACCCCAAGCCTGGATCTAACTGCCCCTGCATGCTGGCACTATAAATTGATGTGAACAATTATATTTTTTTTCCAAAATTGCTGTTACTTGTATATTACAGTCCCTCTAGACCTAAAATTAAAACTGAAGTACTGTGCAGCTATATAGATTTGCAGAAAGAAAAAGCAAATAAAGGCAGTTTAGATTGATGCGGTCAAAAGATTTTTGTTAAACAGGTCGTCCTCGGTATGAAAACTACTCGTAAACAGATATTATATTGGTTCTTGAGTTCCGATAATTTTGTTATGTGATAATGAGCCATCCTGACTCCCGGAATAACAAATGTAAAACAATTCAAATAATAATGCCCCCCCCCCTAATACTAACGGCCTAATTTATGTACAAAAATTGAGAGAAAAACAAAAATTTATGTAACACATCAACAAAAGAAAATCACTGAATTACATGCTCCTGACTTGGAACAGGTACATACATGCAGAATATGGCGGGGTTAACAGGTTAAACATGTTCTCTAAAGCAGCAACCATTTGATTTTCTGGGGGGTGGGGGGTGGGGGGGGGGTTGGCTATGGGTTTTTTTTTTGTACAAACTTTTTTTTTAGCGACAAACCGAAAACAATTTTTTTCTTTCAATTTTAGCATTACATGTAGTGGCAGCTGAGGATGAAACAAACAATTTTTTTTTCTCAGGGTCCAAAACAAATTATTTTTTCACCGAAAACTGTAAACAAACTTTTTTTTCCAAAAAAAAACATAGTAGAAATAGTTATAAATAGTTATAAATCAATTCTGGCCGTAGAATTCATAAAAATCAATTCTAGCCGTAGAATTAGAAATCAATTCTAACCGTAGAACTGTTCTAGAATTAGAACTGACCAAATATCGGGTCAGTTCTAGCTAGAACTGTCAGGATCAGTTCTAGGGTAGAACTGTCAGGATCAGTTCTAGGTAGAACTGTCCAAATCAGTTCTAGGTAGAACTGACCAAATCAGTTCTAGCTAGAACAGTTTTAACCTAGAACTGACTAAAAGGTGTCAGGCTGACAGTTCTACGTACTGTTCTAGAAAGTTCTCCAGACAGATTTAATGAGAGGTTAGAAGTTATCTCCACTGTAAGTTGTGGCGCAAATGAGTTACTTTTTGGCGCAAAAAGATATCGCCCAAAATATCAAAGTAAATCAAATAATTGTTAGAAATACAAAATGTCAAAGTGGCTTGGCACTTAAATGGCTTCATTGTTCCAAGAAATCTTTCTTTTGCATGATTAAAATAAAATAAATCTTCATTTTTCAAGTAAAATGACACATTTCTTAAACTTAAATATGAATATATGTATTAAAAAATAAATATTTCAAGATATTTCTCTTATATATATGTTCAAACAATTGTCAACATATTATTTGTGACTTTCTGTCCTGTGACTTTTTTTCCTACCAAATTTGTGACTTTATGGCCTGTGACTTTCTGTCCGTTTACCGTGGTCTGAACACGTCTTCTTTGATATTTATTATTTAAAATAAATCAGTTTATTCAGGTTCACTGTTATTTTAACAATAGTTCTTTATTCCTTAAATTATGGAAGTCCATTTTTCTCAATTCTTAAATTTTTGTCCCATTTTTTCTTTTCTTTTTTTCCGTCTTATTCAATTTTGATTTATTCGGTGAAATCAACTTAGGATTAACTGCCTAGATAAATAGAATAAATCCTCGGCTGTATTTGTGAAATTTAAAAGAATTGTTGATCCTTCATGTTTTTTAAATTTTAATTTGTTTCGATCATACTTTAAAGATGACTGGTTACTGAGTCCCATATGTAAGGCGTGTCGGGTGTACACAATGACGCCAGAAACCTTTCCTCCTACATACCATTATTTCTAACGACTTACTAGTTTATTTTATAAAGACACTTACATCCTCTAATTTTTTCCACGTTTTTACATTTGTACATTTTTGTTCAACTAATTGAAATATTTTTTTCACAAATGCTATGATAGTTAATGTGTTTAACTGATCTAGTGGCTGAGTTTTCTACAATATTTAAGAGAAAATGTTTCCCTTCCGAAACGGGAGAAATACAAAAAATGTTTTCAAGCTAGACGTCTTGGAAATAATTACTTAAACAATACATGCCACGAAACAAATTATTTGAATTAAATAAACGTGTATATGATACATTTGATTTCATGCCTAGGGTGGGAATCAAACCCACATACACCAACTCTGTTGTCCCTATATTTTTAAATGAACAAAAAATTGTCAAGAACAAATTTAAAACAAGATGCTCCTCAGGGCGCAGCTTTATACGACCGCAGAGGTTGAACCCTGAACGGTTTGGGCAAGTATGGACACAACATTCAAGCTGGATTCAGCTCTAAATTTGGATTGTGATTAAATAGTTGACACAGAATGAATGTGGTCTAATGAACTTAATTTTTTTTTTTGCCTTTGAGCAATTCACTAAGCTGTTGAATATTAATCCTCTCAAAAAAAATATTTGAAGAAATTTTCTTTTTATTTATGAAAACTGAAATGAGAAAAATTGAACCCCCCCATTTTTTTTTCTTCACATCCCCCTTTCCCTTATTCCAAAACTGATCTCTATTAAAATAACTACTCATTTAAATACATCATAAACTATTGAAATGTAAAAAAAGTGCTTGTAATCCGGGGTCATTTTACCGCATGGTATTTTGACCCCGTATTCAATTTTTAGGGGGTCCAAAATACCATATGACACCGGCAATGAAAATTTCATGTCAAAATTAGGTGTCAAAGTTCCCCCCAAAATTTGCTCTCAAAATCCAGACGTAAAAAATGGCTTCAGCGTTATGACGTCGTAGGAAGGCGTCCCTGAAAATAGTCTTGCCAGACGTCATAATTATTTGGACTACCAATATATCTTTTTGGCTAGTAAGTAAGGTAGGGACTTACAGACACTTGTTTCTGTCAATGAGGGGTTTATTACCCACACCCGTAATAAAAATCACAAAATCACTTGATTTTTCGTAAGGGTGTGGATAGTCACCACATCGACAGAAACAACATTGCCTGTGTACCGTCACTTACATGTATGGTAATTCAGTATTGTAAAATTTGATTTACCCACTGTCATTTCAGTGTAAAATAAGACGAAGATTATATGAATATGACACAATATAAACAATAAAATCAACCAATAATTAAATATAACTTACATATAATTTCAAAGTCTTTATAAATTCCTGTTTTTCATTTCAGTTTTTACAAGGGACATAATTTACATATAATAATGCAACAAACTTAGTCGGAGAAGGAACGAAAATCCGAAACAGATTCTTAGAAAAAAAAGAAAATAGTTCCACGTGTGTGTGTGTCTCATTGGTGGATCCATCGGGGGTTCCGGGGTTGGCACCCTCTCTTTTGGCTGATCAATGCTTTTGAATGGGGACATATATAGTTGAACCCCCCTTCCCTTTGTCCAGGGTTGGGACCCCCAGCTGGTATTTTCAAAATGGCGAGAGGGAACGTAAACAGAGAAATTATTTTCATATTGTGCCAGATTAAATATTCCTGGTTTTGCTACGATAATATGATAGACAAATATGCTACAAACGGTTTAAAAAGGTTACTCCAAATCAAATAATTAAAATATAATTACCTTTCTGTGTATAGTTGCTTGAATTGATTTTCTGTCGTTTTTCTTCAAGCTCGCTCTTGCCCTCTTGATGAATGCGCACCTTTGTGCTTTATAAAGAATATTTCCATAAAAAATTGGATGTGAAATACCTGAACGTATAAGAAGTCTGCATGTTGAGCTATACTTACGAATGATGTCCTTATACCGATGATAAAATTTAGTAAATGTTTTAAATAGTTTTGACTAGTTTGTGGTATCGAAAACCCTGGTGTAATAATTTTTCAGTAATACATAAATTACTCTCGTTAAAATCTGAAACATTGTTACATACATGCAAGCGAATCGCACAAGTTGAGATATATAAACACCGTAAGATGGTGACAAGGGAACGTCACCATCTAAAAAAGGATAATTACCGATAGGAAATGAAAAATCATCTCTTTTATCATAAATTTTAGTATTCAGCTTTCCGTTAGTGATATAGATATCAATATCGAGGAAAGGGCAGTGGTCATTGTTAGTATTATATATTTAGATAGTCAATACAAATCATTTGTACACTTTTAAACTGGATCTAAAATTAAATGTGTGGTCAGGATTCTTTATTTTACATTGACGGATATTGGTCCTGCTTACATTCGGGAACTAGTCAATCTACACGTGCCAAACCGATCTTTGCGTTCACGTTCCACAAAAATACTCAACGTTCCAAAAGTGAGGACGAAGACGCACGGTGAAAGACAATTTGATAGGGCAGCGGCATCTCTATGGAACAATCTCCCGAACAGTTTAAGACAATGCAAGTCCCTAGAGTGTTTTAAAATACAGCTTAAAACTCATTTTTATCGCATTGCTTTTAATTAGATTAAATTCTTTTCTCTTTTACGGGCTTTTTTACTGTTTGTATTTCGTTTTAGAGTTTTTGCTTGTTCTGCATGCTTTTAGCCTATATTGTTAATTTTTAATTCTTTGTTTCAGCATGTATTTCGTATTGACCTTTTATTTCATGGTAGGCATTTTTTATATCAGTATTTGAATCTGACACGATGTATTTTTTTATTTTTTATGTTATTGTCATTGATTTGTTTTAATTACCATGTGTATGTACAGCGCCTTAGAGTAATTTTTATTTTTTATATAGGGCGCTTTATAAATTTTCATTATTATTATTATTATTAGTTAGCTTCTTCACTTCCATCGTACATATCAGTTGTGTTCTCTGCACATACAGACACACATAACATGCATAACTCGTTGTGTCTGACTAACTAGTTACTGGGTTTCGTTTTACTCAGTCGTTAGATGTCTATGTTGTGATTTGAGCTCTATCATTGGTTTATTGGTCATTTTTGTAGCATTTTTGCTATCATTTAATTTTCTATCTAAGTGTTTGAATGTTCCTTTGGTATCAATCATCTTCGACTGGTATCCCTCTGAATTCAACCTTTATCAAATGTTTGTTATGGTCAACTGTACAAGGTTTCGGGGAGCATCCAAACTTTTGACTCAACACTTTATATAAATGACTATCCCAATTATGTAGCCTATGATTGAGTGGTTGTCGTTTGTTGCTGATGTATTTTATTGTTGGGTACAGTTTGTTCTCGTCTTGTTCTGTAATACTATGTTCCAGATTAGAAGAGGGTTTGGTGCCAACAGACTTCTTTAACACCACCCTATACTGTATGTGCCAGTCTCATGTCAGGAGCCTGCAATTTACTAGTTGTCGATTGCTGCGGTGTACTAGTATCATATTTGTTTCACTTCATCGTTTTGAACAAACGTTTAGGTAATTCTTTTTTTTTCTAATTTGAATCGTTTAATCTTTGTCATTCTAGGGCCTTTCATAGCTGATTATGACAAATAGTTGTAAATTTCTGTTTCACTTCTTTCTGTTGATAATAGTTGCTTGTTTTGAAACCACCCCATATCTTCTTCTTTTTTATATGTAATATGTAACATGGGGCATTGAACAATCACTCATAAAACAATGCCTTCACGTAATTTTAAAACAAATCAGTTTTTAAGTCAATTGGCAAAGTTTTCTTTGCAGTCATTGTGTTATATTGGTTGATTTTATCTTTATATTGAATACATTCTTATATGTCGTCTGTTTTGATTTCAAACTTTCAACAGATAAAAATCGTCGGGACACAACCATATTTCATCTTATTTTTCTAGAAGGTTAACTTTTCTTCTCATATCAAAATGTTAATATTGAGGTGTATGAAAGCTTTAAATTGTTGAAACGCTGTGACTATTAAATAATCAATTATTAGGCTGATGATCTCACAATTTAAATCAATGGAAGTGTTGCAATACTTTTGTCCACATGTATACATTACTCGTTCTGTCTTAACTAGATTATGATTTCATAGAGCATAGCTCCGTATTTGAAGGAATCAAAGATCAAAACTGTCGCGGTTGTGTAAAACTACGGTTTTTGTTAATGTATTGATACCTTTATAACCCTCACTTATGAAAAGTCTGTATGTAGATGCCAACTAGCCTTAGCTCTCTCACTGAAGTTTGGTCTCTAATACACCGTCACGCATCATGCAGTCAGTCCCACAACTGTTTTTTCAATCCCATCATGATGTTATTTAAAAAAAAAAAAAATATGACAATAAGATTACTCTATTAGAAATTTCTTTACAACCGCGTTTAAACAATTTTGATTTGACATCTGTTGCTCCAGTTCAGACGTGTAAATAACGAGAAAAGACTAAAACAAATCACCTTTTAATTTTCGTCGAAATAAAATCAAACAAATCTGATTTCCCTACTATTCATAATGATGGATGCGTACAAATTGTCATCTGCTGCTGTTTTTTTTAATATAGCAATGATCATACATAGTATTCATATTCTGAAAGGTTTAAATGTATTATATGCTACGTCATGCTATCTCATCTTTAATTATTTAGTCTTAGATACATGATTTTTTTTATCAGTTGTTAAAGGCTTTGCATTAGCTGTCAATTAACTGCGTGTACTATCAGATCTCTACCTTGTGTCTTTTTGTTGTTGGGATGTACAACTACCTATCATTTCAACTTGTATTGTTGTCCATCTGACGAGTTAGGACTTTTTCAACTGATTTTTATAGTTTGGTCTTATGTTGTACTGTTATACCATTGTACAATGTAAGAGGAGGGTTGGTATCCCGCTAACATGTTTAACACCGCCATATGATATATATATATATATATGTCCAAGTCAGGAGCCTGTAATTCAGTCCTTTGTTTATGTGTTACATATTTGTTTTTCGATCACATTTTTACATAAATAAGGCCGTAATGTTTTTCTTTTGAATCTTTTTACCTTGTCATTTTGGGGCCTTTATAGCTAACTATGCGGTATGGGGTGATTGTCGAAGGCCGTACGATGACCTTTAGTTGAAATTTTTTGTGCCATTGTGGTCTCATGTGGAGAGTTGTCTCATTTGCAATCATACCAAGTCTTCTCTTTTTTATATTTAAGCAATGCATATTATTTCTAAAAATCAGGTACGTAATGAGACAGGTGAATATTATCACCAAGGCATTGCATGATCCCTAGAAACGCAGTTATGAGTTGGAAAAATTTACTGAACGACAAAAATGTCACGTAAATTTAATCGGTAAAACCATATAACTATTACAAATCTTATTATAGAGAATATTTGTTTAAATCAATTGTAAAATGCGGAATAAAAGGAACGATTCTATATGGCATGAAATGAAATCGAATCTATACAATCCCTTGAATAATGTTCAACATATTATATACAGGATCAATGTGTTGTTGATTCCGACTGTACATGTACAAATGTATATATAGCTCTTGCAAAAGTGGGGTTTCAGTTTGGTTGTGCGTGATGCACATATATCCCGAAATTTACGGTCAAAATTGGGATGTTAAATCCAATGCGTCGAGTAGACAAGTTGCCATAGTCTGAAAATTATGAACTCTTGCAGCAACCATGGAAAGGGTATTTGGTTGGACTGATTCAAGAAAAAAACCTGTCCCAATCCAATTTTCCCTAATTTTCCAATAGATGTTAAAATTTACACGACCTTCCCTGGACATAAAAAAAACCAGTCAATCAATTTATGTATTGATTCTGCATCTGCCAAACAAGGATATAAGACAAGAGTATTTAAAAACAATAAAAAAAATTCAAACACAATCTTTATCTTGCGATTGCAAATATACAACGTAATATATTAATTGAATGTATCGATTTTTCAGATATACTGAGAAAACATTTTATAAAATTATATGTATGATTTATTTAATAATATTCCAGTCTAAAAATGTTGCAAAATAATTATATTCACTTAAACCTATGGGTGAATTGTATGTATGAAATTGCGCTAAAAATTAAATTTTTAATTCGGCTTTTTCTGAAATACTTGAAATAATCTCCTCGAGACATATCCGTTTCACGTTGTTGTTGTTGTTGATACGGCGTAAAGTTAAAAACAATCAATCAATAGGTTAATTATCCTAATTTTGATCTTTTAATTATAGGTGGCATATTTAAGTAATGAAGACAAACATTGATGGACATCTTAATATTACTGACTGTCCTTCAGGTATGTATAATATAACAATAACACATTTTACTATAGAACTTTATTTCTTTTCTTCCGTTTTATTCATTCCTAAAAGGCACATTTAAGTTTACCATGATGTGGTCATATGAGCTGCTTGATTTCATGCCAATTTATGGTTCCATGATCATCGAAATGGAACAGTGTGCAATCAGTACATTTTCAAACTAAGTTAATATCACTATGAGCCTGGTAAAAAACTTTTCTAAAATTGTCCGTTTATAAATTTGAAATTACTAGAAAACTAAGGTTTCAACTTCCTCAGGCAAAGTTGACTTTACATGAATTTGGCTATCAGTTTTATGTATTTTTGTCATATAGCTCTTCGACGGTTTCGGTACTTATATATTCTCGGATTTTAAATGTTTGGCTTTGAGCGTTCCTGATGAAGGTAAAGCTAGAAAAGCGCTTCGGACGCATTGAAATTATCAAACCTGTTGTTTTCAATTTTTAGTGGTTGTGGTTCCTAAGCGTTTCTCGTTTTATATATAGATTACACCGTTGGTGTCCTATTTGAAAGGTTTTACACTAGTCATTACGGGCCCTCCTTATAGCTTGCTGTTCGGTGTGAGCTAAGATTCCGTTTTGAAGGCCGTATTTTGACCTCTAATTGTTTCAAGGTTATGGTTGTTTTACTGAGTACTCGCTTCTGGCATATCACATTATATGCTTAGTACCTTTGATAACTAATGACATTCAATCCCCTTGTTTTATTAAATATGTATTCACATTGTGTCTTGCATCAAATTTATTCGTTCAGTGTATGTTGTCTTGTTCTTGTTACTATATCTATTGATTTTGTTAAACCATTAAACACAAAGCAGCAAGCTATTAAGGGCCCCAATAACGACTAGTGTAATATCATTCAAACAGAAAATTCAACGGTCTTATCTACATTAAGAACGAGAAACACTTGAACCACATCAACAAACGACTACCTCTGAACATCAGGTTCACGACTTTTGACGATGCATAAACAGATGCAGCGGGTGTTCACGTTCAAATAGGCACATATCTTCATACTGCCTGAACATTTGTGTAACATCACAACATAAAAGAGGGACGAAAGATACCAAAGGGATAGTCAAACTCATAAATCTAAAATAAACTGACAACGCCATAGCTAAAAATGAAAAGACAAACAGACAACAATAGTACACATGACACAACATAGAAAACTAAAGAATAAACAACACGAACCTTACCACAAACTAGGAGTGATCTCAGGTGCTAAAAAAAGACACACTTTAAAATATCAATTGAAATGGCTTATGATAACTCAATTAATTTTATAGTGTGTCTTCCTTTGTTAATGAGTAAATATGATAATGTGCAATTTTATAGTGTGTTTTTCTATGGTAATGCGTAAATATTATAGTGTGTAATTTTATAGTGTGTCTTTCTATGTTAATGCGAAAATAGACATTTACATTCTGTTCATGTAAAATCCAATGTTTCTTACTCCAGTAGTGCATAATAAATTATCCTACTGGAATTGAATTGAAATTCGTATTGAACTAAATGTATTCATATCTAGTATTATAACTATAACGTTAATTGTACACCTCTGTAAAGTTCTAAATTTTCCACTCCGTACGTTCGTCTTTTATTCACATATAGATTTTTCTTACCATAACTATCTATTTGTTTTAAGATGAATATATTTAAAGGTAGAATTTCAACAAAACATGACATTCCTACAGAACTAAATGTGCGCCGAACTTCTTCTTATTTTTATAAAAGTCTGAGTAACTTCAGACACATGTTATGAAAAAAAAGAAGACTACACTTAAATATGCCAGATAATTGAATTTACAATTCAGATATATTGACTACGTTATTTCTCTCTACACTCTAAACAATGGTTGTTTTTAATTAATATATATATATTTAGAACTAGAATTGATGAATTGGGAGACACAGCTACCTCCGTGGCTTTTATAGACTAACATCTCGAGTTTAAATGAAGCGCTATAAAACCAGGTTTAATCCACCATTTTGTATATTTGAAAATGCATGTACTAAGTCAGGAATATGACAGATCTTGTCAATTCGTTTTTAAGTGTTTTGTCATTTGATTTTGTTCTGTGATTATGGAATTTTCTCTGAGGTCAGTATTTTTGTTATTTTACTATTGTTATAAGCAGTCAACTGAGTACTAGAATCTGTTGCACGCGGCACTATCTTTTTCTAATATAATAATATAATAAATGTCCCACCTTAGAAGCAATACACTAACTGCACTTGAATACGGGATAAACATCTCCCAATTCACCTGTGCAAGAGCCTGAAGCTGAAAATCATAAAACTCATCAGTCTTGAGCAAATTAAAAAGTTGATAAACCAGTTTATGTGAACACGTCTGTTTCAACAAAATATTACTGTTTTTTTTTAAGGTTTTGGAATTTTGGATTTGGCTATTTAACAAAGGGCTTTCCGTTTTACATTTTCTTTGCAGTTCGTTTTTTTTGTTGCTATTTTACTTTTTACTCATACCTGACAGTTATTAATAGTGCATCTGTAGCGTACGTAAATATGATTACTAATTTCAAATCAGATGAAAACCGTACAAGATCAAACAGAATTCTAAAGGATGAGTAAATTTAACATTCTGATAAACGGTGTGTATGGCCATAAAATCATCAGACACGAGTTTATTTTACTATATTGCATAGTTTTTTTGGATATCTTAAGTTGAATGACTGCAATAAAGCGAAACTTTACGAAAATAAAATAAATAAAACAATCATTCCGTCAGACAAAATCCAAGAAATGTTTTACAGAGTCACATTAACTGGCGCCATTAGAGTTGAACAACATGATATGATCTGCTTACCTTTCCGGAGCACCTATAATCACTACAGTTTTGGATGGAGTTAGTCTATAGTTTTCTATGTTATGTAGAGTGTACTATTAATTGTCTATCTGTCTTATAATTTTTAACCTTGGCGTTATACATTTATTTTCGCCCCTCTTTAAGTAACATTCGTAATCTTGAATAAATTGCAGATGGCTCTTTAGCTCTATTTACGGAATTAATTCATAACAGTTCTTTCGAAATTAGAAAAGTGTTTCAAAGGAAAACAAATGATGGAACTTATATTCAATATAATATAAATGAGAAGATGTGGTATGATTGCCACTGAGACAACTCTCCGCAAGAGACATAATGACACAGAGATGATCAAGGCTGTACACATTTGTATTAGTTTTGGGGTACCAACTGTTTTAAAAGAGGGACGAAATATTCCAGAGGGAGAGTCAATCTTGAGCGCCATTGACGTGTCAGTGAATGTGTATCTGATAAACGAACATGGAACGCTGGTGATGTGTGCGTCGGATAGAATACATATCAAAAGTAAAATCACCAAAAAACTGAACTCCGAGGAAAGTTCAAAAAGAAAAGTTCCTTATCAAATCAAATTCACATCAAACGAATGGATAACAGCTGTCATATTCCTTATGTAGACAATTGAGAATTGAACTTGGTTTTATAGCTAGCTAAACCTCTCGAATTCGCTTAATATATTAATGAATATAGAATTATAAATTTTGTAGATGGTGCCATTAACTGGTGCCTACGAGTTCATCTGTCCATCGCAGTCACACTGGAATCTTCGGGCAAAATCCATGTGTAAGCAAACAACAAACTATACTTGCTTATTTGACATTAACTTTCAAATAAATGTATACAGAGATAGATGTTACAGACCTAGAATTTTAGGTCCTGGTAAGTTATTTTTATGAATATTTGTTCTGTTTGGTCATGATGGTAGCATGTCAAACTTTTTCAGTTATAAACTTTATGTGTCTTTAATAACAGTGTTTGACTCATGATTAAACAGAAATTGTCTTCAATAAATAGCTATTAAATATATATTTGTCATTTACATAATATAACTTTGTAGTAAAAGTATAATATCGAGTTTTCAATTGACAAACTACAGATATAGCAGAATATAATTAAAACCTGTATTAAAGTAAATTGACTTTAATATTCATGTATATCATGTACATTAACCACTTTTATTTTATTTTTACAGGATATAAATACGTATTTCAACCGAACTTAAACAGAGCATCATGTAGTGGTAATCGATATCAGCCTTTTAATTTTGAGACAGTTGGGTACAGTGACTGCACCTTTCAAAAATCATTTTGCATTAGCCAAGGTCAGAAGACGTATGAAAACGGCGACACTAGGTCCGAAAGAAAATGTGTATGTAATACCGACAGAGGATATACCTTTGTCAGGAACTCGAACAGCCAATGCTTCTGCAATCCGTCAACTGAAGACTGCTCCTGCTATCTCGGAATAAATCCATACAACAAAACGGTTGGACTGGAAGGTGAAGTACAATTGTTTTAAACAGATTTAAATTCTATCTTTATTAAATTTTGTTTGATCATTTCGTACTTTATTTGGCCCTTTTTCACTTTTTGGTATCTGAGCGTCACTGATGAGTCTTTTGTGGACGAAACGCGCGTCTAGCATATATCCAGAATATAGTCCTGATATCTATGATGAGTTGATTTACAATCACTGGGTCGATGCCACTGCTGGCGGAGATTTATTTCCCCGAGGGTATCACAAGCCCAGTAGTCAACACTTTTTTGTGCTGACATGAAATATCTTTGATATTCTTAAATTTATAAATTAACTGTTTACAAAATTTAATAGAATTTTTGAAATACTAAGGCTTTTCTTCCTCAGGAATAGATTACCTTAGCTGTATTTGGCAAAACGTTTAGGAATTTTGGTCCTTAATGCTCTTCAACTTCGTACTTTATTTAGCCTTTATTCACTTTTTGGGATTCGACCATCACTGATGAGTCTTTTGTAGACGAAACGCGCGTCTGGCGTATATACAAAATTTATTCCTGATATATATGTTGAGTTTATTTATTAACAATCCGTAGTGGTTTTGTGGTTAAGATAACATTTTCTTTACAATTTTAGGTCTATTCTATTTCTAGAACCCAAGTAAATTAAGTTTCCGGATTATTCCCAAACATGCAATCAGCAGTTTTGTATCCATTTCAAATATTTAATAAATTAAATGTTTAGTACATGTTAAATTATTCAAAATACTCGAATTCTTCGAAACGGTCGTCCAGTGTACAATAACAAAACCTGATATCTTGACCAATTTATTTAACAGCAGTTTTTTTATGGTTTATGAAAGAGGGACGAAAGATACCAAAGGGACAGTCAAACTCATAAACCTAAAACAAACTGACAACGCCATGGCTAAAAATGAAAAAGACGAACAGAAACACAAAAGTACACATGACACAACATAGCAAACTAAAGAATAAACAACACGAATCCCACCAAAAAACTAGTCAGGATTCCCGTCACCATTTATTGCACATTTTATGTTGATCTAAGTGTTTTGACTAGTTTTCACGTCATTTATAGTAATAAAATTAACGGTACCAATTTTCTTGCACCAGATACGCATTTCGACAATACATGTCTCTTCAGTGATGCTCGTGGCCAAAATATTTGAAATCCAAAGCTTATACAAAAGATGAAGAGCTATAATCTAAAAGGTCCAAAAAGTTTAGCCAAATCCGTGAAAGGAATCAGAGCTTTGCATGAGGGAGATACATTCCTTAATTTATAATAATTTCTTATATTTTGTAACAGTAAATTTTAATCATACAATAAATCCGTATTTTCATGCCAGTACCGAAGTACTGGCTACTGGGCTGGTGATACCCTCAATAGTTTATAGTCGCATCGTTTCGGTCCTTATACATCCTTGGCTTTCACATATTCTGCTTTTCCGATACCTGGGGAAAGTAAATTCAGAAAACCGCTTAGGACGCATGACATTTATAACGTGTTGTTTTCAATTTTCAATGTAGTTCCTTGAGAAATAGATGGAAGTGTCAGGTCTTTAGTTGTTACTATTGAATTAATTCAAGGCTCGGAACGCATAACAACTTGACACTGTGTATAGATTAATTTGATGTTTTTCTAGTTCTTTACGCAAGAAAGAGTACTTGATGCACATGTATGTAAATTCCCAAAAAGGGTGATATGTGATCTTATTCCTTCCGTCAGTAACACATTCACAAAGTGAAAAGTTCGTATGGCTGTGTGTGATAACCAAGTGCACAGACACAATTGCAACAGAAAGTTTCAGTTTCTGTCCCTTTTAAATATACTCTCATGTCACCGTAGCTTATTCTACTGACCATTTAAACTTAAGAGTTATCGTTTGTTATTCCACTTAGATAGGAAATAATATTTAGATGAATAACTTTTAAACTTTATTTTTCAGATATCAAATGCAATGATGACATGAAAATGATGAAAAGGCTTTACTCAGGAGATATGTATGGTTTACTTAACTTCTCAAATTACATTCTTTTGCTATGTTAATTAAATTTATACCTATATACTATATCTCTTAAAATTCACAAATAAAAGAACATACATTTATGTTATCATAATTCGTAAATAAATAGATATCGGAAGATGTGGTGTGAGTGCCAATGAGACAAATCTTTTTAAAAGTTTAGATGTTGAATATAATACCAAATGGATAATGATATGTTGGTAATGCTTGCTACGAATAGACCATTAAATTTAAATACTTACTTTAAAATAATTCAATTTCTTGTTGAGATAACATTGTATTATGGAAATGAAAAAATCGTTATTTTTAAGTTCCACTAAGATATTATCATATATTTTGGTGTGTTAAAAACTATGCAAGACCCATTGGTGGCCGTCGGCTGTTGTCTGGCAAATGATCGGTTTTTGCCTCTTTGACACATTTGCCATTTCCATTTTCATTCTCACTTTTTTTTTACTTATAAGCACATGTATTTGGTTTTTTTTTCTAGGTTCAATATATCACGAGTATTTAGGATCATTGAGTTTGACAACTTCAAATACAACCTGAACTATGTTCCTTCAAGTAAGTTTTAGCATGATATAAGAAAATAATTAGGTATTTTGAAGACAGTTGTTGTTGCATTGTGTATTAAATACCAACGACAACCAAACATATCTAAAACTTACTAGGGTAATTGCTATTCATTTATTTATGATCAAATATATTAGAATTGTGATTCCCTTTGAGAGTTATGAATGATGTCTCAAATGCTTATATGTAAAATACCAATTTTGCCTGAATTAAATATGTTTGTGAACTTTCAGATTTATGACTTCTGACATAAAAACTGTCAATAACGGTTACAATTACCAACTTGTAAATTTATATTTTGACAAAATATCAGACTGCAA
>CM034359.1:1031749-1166223 GCA_019925275.1 Mytilus edulis
AAAATTACAAGATTTACAAAATTTAGGAAAATTGTTAAAAATTGACTATAAAGGACAATACATGTAACTCCTTAAGGGGTCAAATGACCATTTTCATCATGATGTTGACTTATTTGTAGGTCTTACTTAGCTTTACATTATTGCTGTTTACAGTTTATCTCTATCTATAATAATATTCAAGATAATAACCAAAAGCTGCAAAATTTTCTTAAAATTACCAATTCAGTGGCAGCAACCCAACAATAGGTTGCCTGATTAGTCTGGCAATTTGAAGGCAGATAGACCTTGACCCTAATGAACAAATTGAACTCGTCAGATTTGCTTTAAATGCTTTGGTTTTTGAGATTTTAGCTAAAAACTGCATTTCACCCTATGTACTATTTTTAGCCATCTTGGTTCGCCGGGCAGGTCATCGGACACATTTTTTAAACTAGATACCCTAATGATAATTGTGGAAAAGTTTGGTTAAATTTGTCTTAAAAGTTTCAGAAGAGATTTTTGTAAAAATTACAATTAAAAATTTATGAAAAAATTGACAAAAGTTGACTATTAAGGGCAGTCACTCGTTAAGGGGTCAACAGACCAATTTGGTCATGCAGACTTTTTTGTAGATCTTACTTTGCTGAACATTATTGCTGTTTACAGTTTATCTCTATCTATAATAATGTTCAAGATAATAACCAAAAACTGCAAAATTTCCTTAAAATTGCCAATTCAGGGGCAGCTCGACGACGGCACAGACGATGAGAAAAGCTCACTTGACCTTTCAGGTCAGGTGAGCTAAAAAGGGATATACTTTAAATTTTCCCTTTCCACATTGGTCAAAATGTTCCTGAACATGGAGAGTTTCTAATTGACGGGTCCTTTATCTGCTGTCACTTTGTGAACTCTCACTTTATCAATTGGCCTATTGGTTTGACCTATGTACTTATGATTACAAGTGGGACAGGTTGCACAATAAATATTTTTTTATGATTTACAGTTCATATAAAAGAGAAGATGTGGTATGATTGCCAATGAGACAACTGTCCACACGAGACCAAAATGACAGAGACAATAACAACTATATGTCACCGTATGGCCTTCAACAATGAGCAAAGCCCATACCGCATAGTTAGCTATAAAAGGCCCCGTTCATGCTTTAATTTTGGTTTAATTGCTGTGCCTGATTTCAGAGTTTTACTTTGTCTCACTTCTAGCATTTAGCACATTCCACATCTGGGATCCCTGCATTTTTGTATTTCTGCCACCTTCTGTGTACTGAATTTTGTTCATGTAAGAAGTTTCTTCAGATTTGGTGCTTGTGGTTCCCAATAAGCTGTGATCCATTGAAGTAGATCTTTCAATTTCTTTAATTGATTCAGAATAGGTAAAAAAACCTTAGCAGAATTAATGATCAGTGAATTTTTTATTATCTCCCTTTAAAGGACACCTTTCACTGTGAAAAAGTCCTCTTATTGAAAGTCAACCCTGTAGGACAGAATTTAATAGTACTTTTTCATGAAATAATGTCCAATTGAAGAACACTTTTTCACAGCATCCGATAAATTAAAATAATATTATAGGGTTATTGCATGAATATTGGGGAATATTGTCTAGAGTAGAATTACGTTATTGCACGAGATTGCGAGTGCAATCAAATATGTTCTACAAGGGACAATACTCCCCAATATTCATGCAATAACCTTATTATTGTATAGCAATATAATTTGAAAGTTAAAATTGGTTTAAACGAAGATTCATGAATTTTGAAGATTTATTGCACACTTAAATTACTTTTGGTTACTATCTGTGGGAAATATTATATTGCTATGCAATAATAATAGTTAGTAAGTCCAGAGTAATGTTTTATTGAACAGTTTAATTTATCCCTGTGTTATTTTGTTTAGAACATGGTTTTGGCAAAGTTACTGCGTACAATCTAATAGAGAAAATTTGTTATTCTTTGTGAACTTTTAAATTTGTGATTCACCTAGGCCTGTACCCATGAAAAGCACAAAAATTGATATCCAAAGAATATTAATGAATCCACAGTAGATAAAGACATTGCATGACGTCATGAATTTTGAAGATTTATTGCACTAGTGCAATATTGGAATTTATTGCACGCTATATATATAACCTTTGGTTACTTTTTGTTGGAAATATTATATTGCTATTCAATAATACATATTATTTCTTTTGTGCATGTTGTATAATATTGTTAAATGTTGATTTATCTGAATAAATATTGTTTAAACTAAACACTTTATAAAAAATATCAGACAATTTTAAAACCAAAACAACTCTTTCTTTTTTTTCATCTTCATTCCCAGCAGGGATGGGGGAAACAAACAATCATTTTTGCATGGCCTGATCTAAACTACCGGATAACATTGTAAATTGCACTTCAGTAGACTCTTTCAAATCTTCAATTTCAAAGCATCAATATTAACTCAATTACAACATCTTACTTTTGTTGAAGGCGGTTACTATATGGTAGAATAGAGTAGAAAAAAAAGAAAAAAACGAATAGAAAATAGGGGTTGTATGCAAGTAAAGCTTAGATTTTTGTAAAAAAAAACCCAGACTTTTAATTAGGTTGATCTATTACAGATTTTCATTGTGATTAAGTCACTAAAATAAGTATTATGTTAATTATGCCAGCATTTATTGTTTACAAAGAGTCCTACAGAACTTTAAATTAAACTAGAACACTCCAGTCATGCATCAGTGATTTCCTATATAATCAACCAAATTTACTCCACGAAAGGGGGGCCTGGGCCCCCAGGCCCCCCCCCCCCCCCTGGATCCGCCTATGATGCCCGCTAACAAATTGAAAACTGTACCTATACGCCTTATTTTTAGTCCAGATTTTTAGTATTCGTATTGTTATCTTAGAAAGTCTTACTGATTAAAATACTACAATAGGTAACAATTTGACAATTTAGTAGTGTCAACCCTGTGATTATGACCTGTGTATATAGCATATTAATCCTGAATACACCGTTTGGTGGTGCGTCTGTCAGATGCGGAAAGTACAGATAAGGTAATAGGTAACAGGTGAATATACTATTGGTATCAGTATCTGACTTGACCCGGAACTTCTTAATTAAGCCAAAGGTGTACTTGAATAGGTCTATATTTGGTAGTACATGTATTGTTTTAATGAATAACTTTATTTCTGAATTTTAAATTGTTTTTTTTTAAACTGTGTAAGAGAAATTATTGCTCTATTTAATAAGCATTGAACAGTTGACATTATTGTGGTCAAGCAAATGACAAAAAATATTCTGAATCCAGATTTTCCTCATACCTGTCAGTGTCACTAGCTGCATGTCAGGTAAGCTGAGGATTTCCAAACCGAAGTGGTTCGTCTGAGAAAGGTGGAATTTACAGAATAGGTGACGGGTACCAGGTCTGTGGATGAAACAAACATCCTCACCTTCAAACTGTTTTTTTAGTTCAACTTCTACTACTTACAGTCAGTGATTAACGATCATCAACACATGCAGTGCGATAGAAGAACGTCTGTTATCCAAATGCAATCAGGGAACCAGTTCAGGTAAGACAAACTGGTTGTGACCTTGAACTTGAAGATGCAGCGCTTAAAATTCTACATGAAAACTTGACAGTACGGCGGTAGCCTGTTGTTGAAATGATTTCAATATATATGGTCCTATATGGTAAACATTTAGTTAAAACAAGTGTGAGAGTATAATTTACGTTTTTAAAGAGGGACTAGTTTTTTGGTTTTTGTTCTTTTTTTTTTTTTGGGGGGGGGGGGGGGGGGGGGGGGGGGGGGGTCATTAAGTGTGAAGTGGGTGGTAAGGGTGGTGGTGCTTGCACTGAATAAGCATGAAATAAGACATAATTTCACGTTAAAAGTTTTCTGTCATCATGTCATGAACGGTGCACGAAAAAAAAAAAATACTTTGGTGTGAACCTTTTTCTGACTGAGTCGCTGCTTCTTGTATATATTAACTTTACGTTTGACTTGATATTCCCGATTTAGTATACACATTTATGATATAAGTGGTTTACAGTTTTAAAAAAAGTATTTCTTGACAATCCCTGCCAATTTAAGCGTTTGAATTTTACAGGAGATTTAATTATACAAAATTTATAAGCATTTGAAAATCTTGTAAGACAGAACGTCAAATAAAAAAGTTAAAACACATAGAAACTAAAATAAAATTACGACAATCACTTCGCACAAAAATAACCATTTACCATCCTCTGTCTCAGAAAGGTATAGATAAGTGACCTAGCTACCAATTGGTTTTATGGGGGTCTAGGATGAAAAATTTTGTCCTGCATTCTATTAGTTGTTATGTATTTTTCACTCTATCCGGTCCTGCCTTTTTTGTATGAAAATTGAGAATGGAAATGGGGAATGTGTAAAAAAGACAGCAACCCGGCTACCAGAAGAGCAGAAACCATCAGAAGGCAACTAATGGGTCTTCAACATAACGAAAAACGAACAAAACTTCATATTGTATATATATATGCTCCAGACCATATGCATGAGTATTTGGATGGTACACCTATATTCGTGTGGTCGGACCATATGTGTATGGTCACACCAATATTTATGAGTGTACTCGTACAGTCTAGTTAGGACTAACTGGCCCCTTTATGTATTTGGACCATAGGTATTAATTTTAGACAAACATTCATCCAGAAAAGCGCTTTGGACGCAATAAATTATTAAACGTGTTGTTTTCAATTTTTTACATCACTGCATGGGTCGATACCTCTGCTGGTGGACTATCAGTCCCCGAGGGTATCATCAGCTCAGAAGTCAGTATTTCGGAACTGACATGATTTAACAAACTTTACTAAAATTGTCGGTCTACAAATTTTGAAATTATTAAGAAACTTAGGTTTTAACTCCCTCAGGCAAAGTTGGCTTTAGACATGTTAGATGAATTTGGCTATAAATTTTAGGTATTTTTGACATATAGCTCTTCAATGGTTTTGGTACTTATACATCTTCGGAGTTCAAATGTTTGGTTTTGAGCGTTCCTGATAAAGGTAAATCCAGAAAAGTGCTTCGGACGCAATAAATTATTAAAGGTGTTAATTGTTTTCAATTTTTTTTTTTATCAAAATCTGTTATTGAATATATAAACACACAAATTAATATTATGACAATTAGATGAATAAAGTGAAATATATCATCATATCACCAACCCTAATAATCTGGAAACAACTATTTAATATTTGAGTAACAAAGCTACCTTTATTTATTCTTGCACTAGTTTTTGATGCATTTTATTATATTTTCTCTATGTGTTTTCAAGGGATTTTGTATAGTTTTTGAACAGTATCTGTGACGTTTTTGAAAAGTTCCTACATCTTCTAAAATATTTTCTTCCAACTTTATGTTTATTCTGATAACTACAATTTCAGCCAGCATAATTAAATCTCCTGTATAAACTGACATGCTAAATGCACAGGAGCTTAACAGAATAAAGCTGTGATTTATAATGATACTGTTCCACAACATTTTAGGGTCAGACAAATTTAATGCTTGATTGGGAGCAATTATTTGTGGTCACTTAAACTGAAGAAATTTATTGGCTTTAATTGATTGACCATGTGCAGCTGGTAAGCACATAATCAGCTGATTTACTAAAACAACATTGATTACCTTGAATATTATTATGGATAGAGATAAATTTTAAACAGCAATAAGGTTCAGCAAAGTAAGATCTACAATTAGGTCAACATGACCAGAGTTATAGTCTATTTAAATATTTTTTTGGTAAATTTTTGTAATCTGAAACTACTGGTCCAAATACATGAATTACAATACAATACAATATACAATATGGAATCAAAGGAGTAGGGGCAATGAAGGTCATTTTTTTTTCGATCAAATTTTGCCTATTATCTTGAAAACTAAAATAGATAGAGAGAAACTTTAAAAAATGCAAAAATGATCAGAAAAAATACTCTTTTGTGTTTGGATCAAGAGCTAAATAAGATTATGAAGATAGAGAGAAACTAAACAGACTTCATTGATCAGCAATATATTTATGATACAATTTTTTTTTTATTAAAGATCTATTAAAAAACATACACATGTAAGATCAATTAAATCATCTGGAGAAGGTATGCACATGTATATATACAACTCCTCTAAATTTAACTCAACACTGTATTGGTTATAAAAAAGTTAAAGGATAAAATCGTGCATTCTTGATATCAATAAATCGAATGTTCAATGTTGACAAATCGTTATATTTGATCTGTCAACCTATAAATATTTAGGTATACTAAGCAGGAAAAGGAAAAGAGAAATAAAATAATATTAGAAAATTTGCAAAATTGATATTAAAATGAGTGAAAGTTGTATAAATAAACGTACAACTATCCTAAGACCATCATAAGACACCTCTCGTGTAGTTCTAACTTTATGACCAATATAAAGAGATGTCCCAATTTAGGACCGCTTTGTGAAACCCACATAGGACGAAGATATGTCGTAAGACCATCCTAAGACATGTCTTAGTCCTAATACAGCTTCGTGAAACTGGCCCCTGCACTTTATCATGTTTATCGGACGCGTTAGACCACTTGACCACCTGGGCTTCACAAAAATAAAGCTTTCCCATGGCCGGGTCCCTGTGTTTCCTTTCCTCCTCAGTTTTTATTTAACGTTGTAATACAGTACATGATATATATAAGGCATGAACATGGGATATATATTTGTATGATCTGTTAGTCAAATGGGTTTTGTTAAAATATACTTTTTATACGCCTGTCAAAATTTTGACGGGACGTATTATGGTATACAAATGTCCGGTGTCCGTCCGTCTGTCCGTCCGTCTGTCTGTCCGGCGTAAACATGTCGCACTGTAACTTGAGAACGACTTATCCAAATTTCATGAAACTTAATATAGTTGTTTCTTATGATGGTCAAATGATCTGTATACTTTTTGGTGAAAATAAGATTTAAACTTTTTGAGTTACGGCACTTTATAACTAAAACAAGGGTGTGTTTTTTTCACATGTCGCACTGTATCTCAAAAACGATTCTTGATTATGACTTAAAACTTTAAACACTTCTTAGTTATATTAATCTCAATATCTGTATACTTTTTGGAGTTGATTCAAAATTTCATTTTTGAGTTATTGAGTATTTTGTAAAAAAGGGGGAGGGTTTTTTTTACATGTCGCGCCATATCTCAAAACTATTTAAGATTATTGCTTAAAACTTTACACATGTCTTTGTTATATTAATCTAAAGATCTGTATACTTTTTGGTGATGATTCAAAATTTCATTTTTGAGTTATTGAGTATTTTGTAAAAAAGGGGGAGTTTTTTTTTACATGTTGTGCCGTATCTCAAAAACGATTTATGATTATTGCTTAAAACTTTACACACTTCTTTGTTATATTAATCTAAAGATCTGTATACTTTTTGGTGATTATTCAAAATTTTATTTTTGAGTTATTGAGTATTTTGTAAAATAGGGGAGGGTTTTTTACATGTTGCGCCGTATCTCAAAAATAATTTATGGTTATTGCTTAAAACTTTACACACTTCTTTGTTATATTAATCTAAAGATCTGTATACTTTTTGGTTTTGATTCAAAATTTTATTTTGGTAAGTAATATTTAGTTTTTTGTAAAAAAAAAACAGGGTGGGGGGTTTCACATGTCCCGCCGTGTCTCTAAAACGTTATATGGTTATTGCTTAAAACTTTCTCAGAAACTATTTATGATTATTGCATAAGACTTCCACATAAGACGTCGGGCGTATCATGCGCTCATGGCGCAGCTGTTTATTCACTTTTTGGGTCTTTTGGAAAATGTTGTTTGTGCTTCTACAACGAAATTTGTTTTACATGCACACATATAAGAATTGCAGTTTTTATCCAACGCAATCATAGGTTTGAACGTAGTTTTCAATTTAGATTTGTATATATACATGTCCATGTATATATTTGTATATACTCCATGTATATATTTGTATATACATGTCCATGTATATATATATATGTCAAAATATTCACTTCAAACTATCCTGAACCATGCAGTTATTTCAAGACAGCATTACATTTCTATATAATATATAGTCAAAATAGGCATTAATTAGGGAATGATGAATTACTGTTAAACTTCAAACCCACTGTTGTTGAACTTTTAAAGAAATATTCGATAGAGAATTGTTGACATTATCTTTTTATATTATATTACTGTAACTAAACTTCAAAGTGAAATTAATTAACTTGCCATTTTCTTCTTTGAACTGTTTTCCTCCACTGCATAATCAAGTTCTTCACAAAATCACCACAAAAACAATATTGTAATAAATTGAAGAGTTATAAGAGTAGCACAACTGTGTGTGATTTTCAACATAAATTTATTTTGCTCTACACATTTTATGATGTCCAAGTAATGAGGTCATGACATCAATATAAATCCATATAGTAACCAATGAGATAAAAGAGAAATTTATTTAATGTCTTCCTAAAATCTTTGGATAAAAACAGGTCACATTTACTTGTACATATTGTGTGTATGCTGTACTTAAATATAAAAACACAAGTAAATGTTATACATATATATATATACTCTCACCACATTCAATGTCATCGATTCAAAGGACTTAATTAAGTATAATGGGAATAGGTCTATTAGTGTAAATAAAAGTGAAATAATTAGAAGGATTAGAATACACATGCAGTATATGTTCCAATGACATACAGGGATAGAATTTTGAGAAAAATTTATTGTAAGTAATAATTTCATACTTAATGCCAATAATTGTTTATTTCTATTTTTTGTGTATGGTCTCCTTAAAGTTTTATTATGAGGAGGATTAAGGGGGTCGGGCTAATGGGTAATGGGCCCCCCCTTTTAAAAAAAATATTGTTGGATTAATTTATTTCGGGATCAAATCACTGAAGCATGATTTAAGCGGGTCCCTTTTAAAAAAATCTGGATCTGCCACTGCATACCACAGACATATACAGAAATTAAGGATGTTTTATAATTTTAAAAAATTCTGATATATCTATCAATTAAAAAAATATTTATATTGATATATGCATGCATGCATTAGTGATAAATTTAATAATCTGTCACCTAAGGATATTTGCCTATAGATGTTTTATGTCTCACTGTTGGGCATCTAAGGCTTTCAGTATCAAATTAGAGTTTTGCCCCCAATTTCATGGTCCACTGAACATAATTATAAAAATGATAGTGCTAGCTATAGCATGTATAGTGGGTCATCTGTTTACTATGGAAACATTATTGTTATTGATTTAAGGTGGTACCTAACACTACAGGGAGATAACTCTGTAAAGTCAGCTATTGGACTTATCATTTTTTACCTGGGAGGGGGGGGGCTGGTCATTTTGAAATCAAACATACAAAATTTCTTGATCCCCCCTATTATATTTCACTTTTTTTTATTTGATCCCCCCAGTAAAAACATTTTTAAAAAAATGACCCCCCCCCCCTATCAAACATGCCAAAATTTTAACATGCAAAACACTTATCATATTGTTTCATGAAAATATTGAAAATGATATATTCTCATTGGATTGAATCAATAGGGCACTTCCATGAGGCCTCTTCCATGAATATATAAGCATGATAGGTAGCGCAAGCCAGTGCTTTGAGTAATTTTTTTCTGACTTTTTTTTCTAATTTCCTGTATTGTGCTATTAAAGAAAACTTGATCCTAAGTAACTCTAAAAGATAACTTTTTGAAACAGTACCAACACATTATTTACTAAATGGAATCTATTATATGGCTTTCTCTTGAACACTGCTTAAACTTAAGTTTTATGTAAGGCCTTATTGAGTTGCTAAACTTTTATATGGAGATTATAAGTTACTCATTTATTGTCACATTTCATTCATATATGTGTGATAGTACATGTAACATTTTGATTTATTAGCCTTAAAGTACAAATTTTGCAGGAGTAAGAGGTATAAATAAATTAATGGACCCAAAGAGATCTTGTAATGAAATCAAAAAGTTACATTAGTGGTGTTCATCATCTTAAAATCATTTTGTATTCATACAACTGTTTGTATGCAGATTCTAAGATGAATATTTAATCATTTATTGGAGAATTAATTACTCTATACATTATTCTTTCATGATGCGGCATACTTTGTGTTTTGGGACAAAATTTTGCACAAATCACTGTAGATTTCTCCTTAATTTATACTTAATTTCTCTCAAACTATTAAGCTGATTAAAACAAAATTTGGCAGTTATGCTTGTTAATTTAGTGATCAAAGTGAGTGAAATACATGTATAACGACTGAATTATTTGGATTATGAAGCACCTACATCACCAAATTCTTGTGGTGTCTTAATTAACTGTATATGAATGGTGTTAAAAATATATTTCTATTTGACTGTTGCAATGTTCTTCTTGACATGTTCATGATGTTGTTTCTTGAAGTATGTGAAATATTTATTTCCATGTGTAAAAAATATTGATCCCCCCACTTTGAATTTATAAAAAAATTTGAACCCCCCCTTTTCCACACACAGAAAAAAACTTGATCCCTCCTGTATTTTGACCACCCCACCCTCCCAGATAAATAATGATAAGTCCCTTTAAAAAAAAGTGTTATAATTACGTTGTGTTGTCAAAAGAATACTATAAAGCTTCTTAATGATCAAAATTAGTGTTAAATGTCAAACTGCTATATAAGCAGTGTAATTTTTCTGGCAAAACGGTTGGTTCAAAATTTTTGAATTTTTTATATTTTTGTTCAATACTTTGACCAAATTTTATGAAAATTAAACGAGCTAAATAATTTTTAGTAAAAGTGTTGGGTACCACTTTAAATGATCTTAAATGCAAAGTATTAAGAATTAAGTTTCTGAATTTCATGAGTTGATAATTGCCTACAATTTAAAATTCAAGAATTTTGCATACAAGTATGCCACTTGAAAGTATATTGTATTTGACCTGGATGAGAGTTTAGATGAGGTTTACAAAATAAAGAATAACAGGCAAAATGTACAGAATAAAGGAAAAAAAATAATAAATAGGGAAAAGAAGGAAAACTAAAACTAATAAATATTAGAGAATAAGTGCTGAAATGAAATTTATGTAAAGAATAGAGATTAAAGAAAAACAATCTAATATACATGTATTAAAGAATAAAGATACATGTAAAAATTGTATACATAACAGGCCCGTAGCCAGGAATTTCCAATGGGGGGTTATTTGAACTCATGAACTCAACTTTAACAGTCACAATTTGAACAGAACGTTGACTTTAACAGTGCTTATTTGGTTTCAAGGGGGGTTCAGATGAACCCCCCCTGGCTACGGGTATGCATAACCCTTATCTAGACCTTAATAAATCAAGCCATATTAACACATAAATTATAAAATGACAAATACTCTGATAATTGTGTTTAGGTCAGACAGGAATTTGTCTGCAAAAGACTCATAAGTAACTCGATTGATCTCCAATAAAAAAAAAATTAAAGGCCAAATAATTTACAAAATTAAAAACTTTGTCTTTGATAATCAAGAGAAAAACTGAGAAAGACTGAGAAAGACATGATTCATACATAAAATACAAAACTTAGAACCTCAAATTAAAAAATTGGAAACAGTCGGGGGCATTACTTAAACAAGTAATATTTTTAAGTTACTTATATATTTAAGTAATTTTTGTTTTTGAAAATAATAAAATTACTTAATAGAGTGATTTTAAATTCTAATAGAAGCATAGATTAAATGTAGTTTGAATAAGTTATTGTATCATTTTCTATCCAAAAAAAAAATTTATAAGATTTTAGAAGGAGTATGGAGATAAAGGTTTAAATTAAAAATAATGACAAATTACTTGAATACGGTAAGTTGTTTTATACATTTTTGAAAAAAATATAGTAATAACACTTATTTAAGGAACACATCATGTAGTTGATTTGGGTTAGCAGTTAAAAAGAACTTGAAATCTTAATTAATTCACAAGTATGTATCTATATTTATATCAGTCATTGTGTCAGTCTATCTTCAAGATTTTGGAGGAAAATGATAATTTAATAGTCCCAAGAGACCAACTTTGACCCAGAAGCATCCATGGGTATGAAAGATAAGTGATAAGTGTGTCAGTATGTTAATTAGTGTTTCAGAAGGATTATATTTCATGGGGAAAAATAACCAGATGACTGTAAAAATTTGTTAAAGCTAGTAAAATCTGCATTATTGGACATCTATAAAAATAATATTTAGAAAAGTTACATATATAAGTAATATTTAAAATAGCCTCGTTTTCAACATAACTTGTATAGGTAATTTTAATTGTTACTTGTTTAAGTATTATAATGCCCCTGACTGATAAATGAAACTGGTTAATGTTATAATAGAGCAAAAAAGTTAGATTGTGTGTACAGTACATTATTAGACTTGCTACATGTTCCTTCCTAATTATTTTTTTTTCAATTTTGCCCCTTTAATATTTCACTGCTATAACTAGGAGATTACCATTATACTGACATCTGCAGGGGCAATCTGTAGACAGGCAGTTATCAGCAAACATATAAATTAGTAAAAAAAAAAAAAAAAGATAGGGAATTGTAGCAAGTCTAAGTACATTATATAAACACTGTTTTAGAGATGAATTTTATTTCATTTATTTTCAAAGAATTAATACAGACCAATTGCATGGTGGCCTTTGGCTTTTGTCTGCTCTATGGTCGGGTTGTTGTCGCTTTGACACATTCCCCATTTCCTTTTACAATTTTATCATTATAGAAAGAGGACAATAATATACATAAAATTAAGAATTGAAATGGGAAATGTATCAAAGACACAACAACCGGACCATAGAACAAACAACAGCAGAAGGTCACCAACAGGTCTTCAATGCAGCGAGAAATTCCCACACTCAGAGGTGTCCTTCAGCTGGCCCCTAAACAATATATATATACTAGTTTAGTGACAATTAATGAACACCATATTAAACTCCAAATTGTACACAAGAAACTAAAATTAAAAATAATACAAGACTACATGTAACAAAGACCAGAGGCTCCTGACTTGGGACTTGGGGACTCTTGTATGCATACATATATTTTGTCAATCAACCATTATAGAATCCTGGCACTTACATTAACAGAGTGCTTCAATATATATGTAATACCCAACTTATGATTTTTTTTTCTGTTTGTCAAAAGTTTTTTTTTCTTTTTAGCTCACCTGACCTAAGAAAGAGGCCATCTGAGCTTTTGTCATCCCTTGGCATTAATTGTTGAATCATCCATTGTCTGGTGTACACTTTTTCATAGATCTTCTCTTCTGAAACTACTGAATTAATTCATTTTAACCAAACTTAGGCTAAATGGGTATATATTTTGTAATAATTAGCTCACAGGGAGCCTTCAAGGGCCCCATGTGAGCTTATGCCATCACTTGGAATCTGTCTTCGTAAACTATTTAAAAAATCTTCTCCTCTGAAACTACTTTAAACTTCAAACTTTAACTAAATGTTCCTTAGGGTATCAAGTTTATAAATTGTATCCGAAGTTTTGATCCATCAACAAACATGGCTACCATGGCTAAAAATAGAACATAGGGGTCAAATGCAGTTTTTGGCTTATATCTCAAAATCTGAAGCTTTTAGAGCAAATCTGACATTGGGTAAAATTGTTCAATTGGTCAAGGTCTATCAGCCCTGAAATTTTCAGACGAATCAAACATTCCATTGTTGGGTTGCTGCCACTGAAATTGGTAGTTATAACAAAATTTTGCAGTTTTTTGTTTTTATCTTGAATATTATTATAGATAGATGTAAACTGTATAAGCAGCAATAATGATCTACAAAAAAGTTGATATGACCAAAAAAGTCAATTGACTCCTTAAGGAGTTATTGCCCTTTAAAGTTAAATGTTAGAAGTAACTTTTTAATTCATACTAATTATTTTATAGCTGTTTAACTAATTCATCAATGTTTCTATTTCTTTTGAATCCTATTGATAGGTTTTTATTGATTTTGTCACCAATTGTAGAATCTGTTTTGATAAGATTCCGGTATTTCCTGAATACTGTTCGAAGTTTTCTGCTGAAGAATTCGAATTATTATTCGTACCGATTGATATATTGTATCTATTTTCAACTTTGTTCTTTTTCTAGATATAAATTCATAGAAATTGATCCAATATCCACCTATTTAAATAAGGTGAAAATCATAACTCTGTCCTGATTTCATAGACAGAATTTCATAGAAATTAATATCCATTAGTGCAAATCACAATTTAAAATTAATGTGGCTTTAAGCAGTTCATGTGTAAAAAAAAAATTGCTTAGGATGTTACTGTGGATTCATTTATTTTCATGGGTATCAATTAAAGATTAAAGAAATTTTTGTATATTTCGCCGATATTTGTTTTTTTGGTTTTGTCAAAGTATTTTTACAACCCGATGGCAAATTTTTAATTCGTTTAACATTTAACATTTAAATTCGTGGTTCAGCTGTTTCCACCAAAACGCCAAAACTGGTATCCAATGAATAATAATGAATCCACAGTAAATATTTTCAGCATGAATGATGAAGTTTTACATGTTTTATGCCATTTTGTTCTTATTTCAGATTGACATATCCATAGGACATGCAGTTACCCTAGACCATGTAGACAAACAGGAAGAGAAAGGTCTCTGATTCAGTTCTCTGTGACGTTCAAGGTCTTTCTTAGTCTAAATATGGGAAGATGTGAAAGGTAAGTTTGAAAGTTTGCAAGTGTGCAAAAATATGTTATTTCTAACAAAATGTGCTGTTTCACAAATAAAATACTCTGTGTCTTAGACACTTATGTAGCAATTGCAATAAGGCCACTATATTGGTGTATGAAATGATTGTAAGCTGTATTTGCCTGACCGGTTAAACTCACCCATGCCTTCATTTTCATGCATGGATCATTTATCATGTTTATGGATCAAGTTTATCTGATAATTGAAAATAGCGTCAAATTTTCAGACAAGTAAAGCTGGCTTAAATGTTAATTTCTGTCATTTGGGCTCTTGCCGAGAGTTGTCTCATTGGCAATTATACCACATCTACTTTTTTAATTGACATTTGAATGTTGCATTTTATTATATATACATATTACAATCACACAATAGCTGGCCAATTGTTAATAAGCATCCATGTTCACAAATAACTTCATTTGTGCAATTAAGGGACATGCTAAGGAAGACCTTTTTTTATGCCCCTGCAGTAGTTTTACCCTTGACCGTTGGTATGTACGTCCTTCCATACCTCCCAAAGTTTGTTACCGTTTCCTAACTTCAGTTTGCCTCAACCAAATGTTATGAAACTGATACACAATGCTTATTACCACAAAACACAGATCAAGTTTGAATTTTGGTTGCATCATGTACTTTAACCGTTCAAGAGTTATGCCTCTTTACAAAAAAAATTGCTGAATTTTTCTATTCGTTTTCGACTTTAGTTTGCCTCTGAACCAAATGCTATGAAACTAATACACAGCAATGTTTATTTCCACAAAATACAGATCAAGTATGAATTAAGGGACAGGGTCACTTACCTGTTGTTCGGTTATGCCCCTTAACAAATGAAAAAAGATGCTTATATTTGTAGTTTCCATTCTCTAACATTGGTTTGCCTCAAATAAATGCAATGAAACTTATACACAATGCTTGTTACCACAAAATACAGATCAAGTTTGAATTTTATAGGTGTCACTTTAACTTTTCTAGAATTATGCCTCTTCACAAATTGAATGATTGCTGAAATTTTCATTTCCATTCATTAACTTTAGCTTGCCTCAACCAAATGCTATGATATTTTAAACAATACTTATTACCACAAAATACAGATCAAGTTTGAATTTTGAGGTTGTCACTAAATTTTCTAGAGTTATGCCCCTTTGAAAATGGAAAAATTGCTGAATTTTTGTTTCCAATCTCTAAAATAAGTTTGCATAAACCAAGTTTTATGGAACTTATACACAATACCTATTACCACTAAATCAGATCAAGTGTTTTTGGTAGAGTCACTTTTACTGTTCTTCAGTTATGTCCTTTTATAACTTTATATGATATATGCAAGCGGGGGCATCAACTGTGATCCATTGATACATTCCCCATTTAATTTTTTGTTTAACATCGATTTTTTTTGGGGTGTCCAAGCCGATAAATTAGAGTTGAAAGGGCAATCAAAACGCATCTTTTTTGTTGTTAGCCCTATTGAAAACTATTGTACAGCATTTTGTACAGAGAGGGAAACTTTGTATAGTAAAAATGATCAACACCATAAGATCTACTAATAAGTCACATCCTTTTCTTTGTAGGATACATAGAAATCTTGAAGGACAATTTGGTGCGAGTCTTAAAAGGCACAGATTTGAAGATAAACAAGAGAAAAAGAATGACAAACATGGTTTAAAGGACTGCAAAGTTCCTGATATCTATCGAACTGTTCTTTTTGACATAAATGTAATAATGCAATATGAACTTATTTGTATAGGCATACATCCTGTGAATCTTGTTGGTGCCTTTTAAGCTCCTTAAATGCAATCACTATTAAGTAAAAATTATCATGATTGTAGTTCTTTATTTGAGTTTATTAGTTCACTAGCGTGTAGTAATTGCATATGTATGCATTATCATATACCATACCTTTCAGCAATCTTAGTCTTTTTAATTTAGAAATAAATTTAAAAACAAGTTATTCTTATTGAATTTTATTTTCTATGTTTAACCTGTTATATGCATGTAGCAACCTTTATATTTCTTAAAAAATACTTTTTTCTGAACTATAATGAAAAGTAAGGTTATAATCAAAATACTTTTTTTTAAGTGAGACATATTTTTTATGAATCATAATAATTCAACAAATGTTAGAAACAAGTTTACATACAAATTTTCTTATGTATCAAAATTCTGTGTTGTGAAAAGATTATTTTTTTTTTCAGGATTTTTCCCAATATGTTTCAAGAAATCAAAATGCATAATTTTTGCTTGTAGATTTTTTTGGGGGATTTTTCCCCGAAATGGGTAAAAAGAAATCAAAATGCATAATTTTTACCTGTAGATTTTATTTCGGGATTTTTCCCGAAATGGGTAAAAAGAAATCAAAATGCACAATTTTTGCTTGTAGATTTTATTTCGGGATTTTTCCCGAAATGGGTAAAAAGAAATCAAAATGCATAAATTTTGCTTGTAGATTTAATGTTCGGGATTTTTCCCGAAGTGGGTAAATAAAATCTATGCACCAAGTGTGTGTCTGATATTAGTTTTATATTTTCGGGATTTTCCCCGAAATGTGAAAAGAAATTATTAGTCATGAGATCTAGCATATACATTTCATATTTTCGGGATAAATCCCGAAATATTTGAAGACATCTGTGTTATACATTTTGTACTTAGTTTATTTTTGTCGGGATATTTCCCGAAATGTGTTTCAGGTCTGTTTGTTAAAATGCTTTGCCAACATATATATGTCATAAAATTTAATGTTGAAAATGATTTCGGGACATTTCCCAAATAAATAGCTGTCATATACATTTTTACCACAAATATTTTAAAACTATCATATATTTTGGGAAATTTCCCCAACATTTATTGTAAGTTTTATCAATTATGAGAATAAAAACATGGAATATTGTAAAAGTTGTGTATTTCTTAATGAAATCTGTATTCATTTATAGTAAACATTGAAAAAGATTATAAAAAGGAATAAAATGGATTTTACTCTTTTAAAATAGAGTCTGTTAAGAATCTTAATAATTATGAACGTATTTATAAAACTTTAAGTTAAAACAAAACTTTCTAAATATCCCGCTGCTGTACCGTTTTTATATTTAATTTCATTACAACACCCGATATCCAAAAGTGAATGTTGTTTATTCTCTTTTTTTGATTTATTTTGATTTTTTGTAATTGCTAATTATTTCACTCTTAATCTTTACATATATATATTCAAAATATCCATCTTATCACTTTTCAACTGACATAACTTGTAAACTAATAAGTGTTAATCATTTGTTTAAATATGAGTTTGTAACGTTTAAATAAGTTTACAATTAAAGCAAAATTCTGTTTATTTATGTCTGCACTTTAATCATACCTTCATTTTCCTTCGTATTAAACTTTAAAAAAATCTTCATTTTTTTAAAGATACGAAAAATGATCTTATTCTAACAAGAGTTGTTTCCCTTTCATTGTTCAATTGGTATAACGAATCCCATAATATTATAAGTCCCTAGTTACGTACGTGTGTATGTGTTTAAAATATTATATTTGATTATGCTTGCTTGGACACCAATGAGCAAAATACACAATGAACAGTTTCACAAAGACAAGGATTTTTAATGTAAAACCAGCTGTTGTCTACATGCATTGTATAATTGCTTACATCAGGATAGCAGATTCACTTTTATTACTACTACATGGCTATTTCATATATTGTATAATCACACACAAAAGAAACATTAAAACATATTGAAATTTAATTTATCCGAAGTTTCTCACTATTTCGAAGAATTTCCATTTTGTCTTTAACAATTTACTACTGTGTGTGTGCAAATAAAATAAACTACTTGTTTACGCAGGAGCACATCATATATTGAACAAAAACAACGGAGAAAATTCAATAAAATAATCATTGTTTACATATGTTTTCCGTGATGTTAGGTTTCAAATCAAAAAGGTTATAATTTTGTTTTGCCAATGACATGTTATTTATAATTTTGCCTATTACTACAGTATTGTTGTTTCAAGAAGCACTTTTAATTAACTATTTGTATCAAAACATCCTCCTACGACCCGCTTGTTGTTGTTGAAGACGGTATGCTGACATGAGGGTGTATTTTTTGTATAATTGTTCGCATCCATTTGATTTCGTGAAGACTGAAATATGTTAACATAATAATTGAAAATTACCTGCGATTTTCTTTGTTTTTGTAGCTTTGGACATTTAATTATGTAAAAATTAATAACAATTACATGTAGCAATTACTGCATACCTAAACAATATACAGTTTAATCAATGATTTTTACTATCTAAACACCCATTCATGTCCTGGCACGACTTCTGTTTTTTTCCTTAAAGAAACTGCCCCAACCTTTCGAATATTATTCTGCCGTCTGCTTCTCTTGCTCAGTTTATTTTCGTGTTTCTGGTCTAGGTTTTTTGACTAATTTGCCAAAGTCGTCAGACCTCCAAGGCAGAAGTGTGACGATAAACGACCCTTCGTCTCAGTTCTGAATCGGTTTGTTCAGAAGACATATACTGTATCTCCATACTTTGCATAACTGTTTCTTTTTGTTCTTTTGGCATGCTGGATTTTTCTTTTAATGCCTTTTTTCTGTTGTTTAATTTCTAAAAAACGAATTAAGCTCTAATCAAAATTCCTTTAATTTCATTTTGAATACATACAACTTGAATAGATTCTATATATGCCTCAATAACTCTCCTTCAATCAAGACATTATTATTTTCGTTATTTCTATAAACAATAACGTCCAGTAAAAGCAATCTAATTTTTTTTTGTATGTAATAACACCTAATATAAGAAAGCCAGATTTTGATTGGTTGGTAGCCAGTGTATTTTTTTCGCATATTCTAATATTTTTCCTCATTTCAAACGAATTTGCCTGTTTTTCATCACTGCCGGTGAATTTGCCTGAAATACCATGGTATTTGTCATTTTGGATATTCCTTTTTCACCCTCTCGAGCATCCTCCCTCAAAAAAACTTAGATATGACGTTACATAAAAAAGCGAGCTAACGCGTATTAGTACATGTATAATTACCACAGTTTTATGATAATTTCCTCTTAGCCTCAAAATTGTGCATAAAAATGTTAATGAATTGTTGCTTTCAAGTTAAAAAAAATCAAAGAGTTTCATTCCAAACTATACGGTGTAATTAAACAGATATATCATGTTATGAAGGGGTATTTGTGAAAAATACCAGTCTTGGGACAGATTTTTTTCGCCTAGCGACTCGGGAAATTTCACAGTCTCTTGACTGGTATTTTCTGCAAATACCCCTCCATAACATGATATATCTGTCCAAAAGCACCTGCAAAATGATGCAACTTCTAGTATGCGATCCTATATCTGACGCCATAAGAAATAGTCGACATTTTATTGTAGCGTTACGGCCTCACCCCCTATGTATTTTACTAACCCTCTATGGATCCGTAGGGGATCAGTAGCGAACCATATGACTTATAATAGAAAATGAATTAAGTTAAAAGGGGTCCCTAATCATTGTTAATTTAGAGTGATATAAGTATATAATAACAAATGAAGCTCCACTCTAAATCCGTTGACTGTTATAATAGACTGTATATGCAGTTTGCTGAAAATTATGTGATGGTGATGGTGATACATGGCTGTGTACATTCTGTATATACAACTCGTCTAAACATCAACCCAACAATGTAAGATCTGTAAATTTGCTTTCGCAAGCTTTTTGTTCTTCCCTCGCCGGGATTCGAACCCATGCTACTGAGATATATATGCATATATTTGTTTTTAAATCAACGCGTTTTATACGTTCAGACAGGATCTACACATTTTTCAATTACGATGTAAAAAGTAAAATCACAAAAATACTGAACTCAGAGGAAAATCAATTTGGAAAGTCCATAATCACATGGCAAAATCAAAAAACAAAACGCATCAAAAACGAATGGACAAGAACTGTCATATTCCTGACTTGGTACAGGCATTTTCAAATGTAGAAAATGGTGGATTAAACCTGGTTCTATAGCGCTAACCCTCTCACTTTAATAACAGTCTCATCAAATTCCGTTACATTTACATGATGCGTTAAATAAACAGTCACAAATCAATAAAATAGTCAAAATATGGGAACATCAGTCATCATCGTATAACAATTTAACAGGACACAACAACATCTACTATCTACGAACACATGGATTGATTTGAGTGTCTGACGTCAGAAAAATTATATACGTCACATAAATTTGTCGTTCAATGTGCATACAATAGTTATCCAAAGTACCTGGATTATAAACAATTTTAAATTTTACATAGGCAATGAGCGCAGACAGGGTTAAAAAATCAAAAGTATGTAAGAATAAATTACAGAAATCAAACTAGTCCAAAAGTTATACATAGAATTTATGAGAATCCAAAACTTTTAAAAGGAACAATTTAACAGGACACAAAAACCTATCCAATAAAGTCATATTCTGATCAGTACACAATATAGTAAACTGCTTTGTGATTCTGCAACACTATTTTCAAGAGTTTGGTTTGATACAGTCGGGAATCGAATATATATACGATTTTTCACATTTGCAGAGAGCATACTAGCCTAAGATTTCAGTTCAATAGAGTAGATATAGGCTTCGAGATTTAGTTCTAAATATTTAAAAACCCCAAAAAGGTACGGTTAACTGTCGAAGCAGTTAACATTTCAGTACTACAAGGCTAGGTTATAATACTAGGATGAACCTAGCACTGCTTTCGTTTTTAGATAATATTTAGGGGCCAGCTGAAGGACGGCTCCGGGTGCAGGAATTTTTCACTTCATTGAAGACCTGATCTCTGTTGTTTTCTTTTTCTTCTATGGTCGGGTTGTTGTCTCTTGGACACATTCCCCATTTCCATTCTCAATTTTATTAGAGTATAACGCAAATCTAGGCAATGCTCGGGAATGTGTAAATAGTACTAAATACGCAATCACGCATGGTGAAGTCAGAAGTCAGATCAGTGAAATTATTCTGATTCTACTTCTAAATAGATTGAACATAGCGCATTTTCACGCTTTAGAACCGTTTTATCAAAAGTATGTGACTTTTCAGATTGAGGCTTTTTAAAGCAGAAACTTTTATCCAACATATCTTCTTTTTATGAACACTCCAAATATTATAACGTAAACACATTTTTATGTTACAAGTATGATTACAAGCATTTTAATCACGAACATTGATTCAGATAATATTTATAGTAAGAACAATTAGAAACAAGCACTTGACGTATGTTTTATGTCAGATAAGTTTTGAGCAGTCATTGTCCTTAATCCGACATCAGCGATTGTTCCAACACTGTCCAATATATATAAGCGGATTGTTGATATGTTTAAACCGGTTCTTGGACGATCCTGTCCAAAGTCAATATCAAGTCCTTGGGTTTTCTTGTTTTCGTTTAGTTTATTATTTACGTATATTCTGACCGTGCTTTTTCAATTTCGCTTAGTTGTTATTGTTTTATATTTAATTACTTGTAATTGATGGCTTAATTTCAATACAGTGTATGAGATTAGCTCATTGGTGACGGTCATGCGATGAACCCATATCTGTTGGTCTCTGGTGGATTTATGTATAATCCTAATACTTATACATATTGTGAGAAAATAAAAATTTATAGAAGACTATATAATGTAAATTATCTATTTAAACGTTTAATAGTTTGGATAAATGTTTTACATTGTTATAAATAAAATATGAGATTTTGAATTAAATCGGTGAACATGAATTTGACAGCTAGTGCCCCTTTAACATAGTCATCATGTCAACATAACCATTGCACTATGATTTTCCTATAATCATTGTCATACTTGTTTTAATATCATGGACAGAGTGTCACACACACTTGTATAAGGGAATCTGTTTGCAACTACAGTAAATGAATTAGCAGATAAATAGTATAAGATATCAAAAATAAAAAAAAACGGAATTTGGAAAAAAGACCGATTTTCTACATTTATACATTTCGTAGTGGTTGTGTAGGATTTTTATAGTGTCCCTCATGAAACAGTGTCTACTGGACATTATTTCATAGTAAATACTGTCCATGGACACGATTTCCTATGCAAAATATGCCCTCAGGTATGAAAAAGTGTCCATGGACGTGGACATTATCTAATTCTATAATTCTGTCCAGGGGGATATTTTATCTCAGGATAATGTGTCCACACAGACAATTTTTTATATGATAAAGTATTAAATGATATTTATCGCCTTGTAAACTATACGTATTGTAACCTACATGTATAATTGCGAACTTGAATACATTAATTGTTACTTTGAAAAAGAGTTGTTTCATTAGTACACATGTATACCATCCTTATCTTCTTATTTATATTTTTTGATAAGTACATGTATAATGATTTAAGTTCAAAATGCTTTTCAGTATTATTTTCCAAGGACATACTAGACATATTTTAATAACACTAACTACTTACAATGTATAAATATTGTCCTGTAGTTGTACCATATTTCATACCTGTAGCTATTATTGTTAACTGCTATCCACTTACAGAACAACATTTTATTACAATGGACATTATTTATACCAAAATTCTATATTTTATTTTGTCTTCTTCTCATTATAAGTATAGTAAAGTTGCTCAAATTTGATTTTTATACTTTCAAACTTTCTTCTTTCATTGTCATTAGCATTAACTGGGTATTTCAAAGAAATAATGTCTCTATATTCGTTTCCAACCATAATATGTTTGTTAACATTTGTATATTAATCAGTCATGCGAGTTTCTTTTCAATTGTTCAGATTTTATTAAAATTCAAGTATATTAAAACTTTTTAATGACCTTTGTATTACTTCCCTTGGAGGACACAATTTAATAGCAGATTCTATGAAAGTTGTCCTGTGGTTAACACTATTTCATGGTTTTTGCAGTAAAAATATGTCCACTTAAGCGACAATATTTCATGGCAATTAATGGACATTATTAAATACCAAAATTCAATGAAAAACTGTCCAGGTGGACACATTTTCACAGGACACTATTATGTCTTGCACTTGCTTCATATTTTTATTTTTCTTCGGCTTCTTAATTCAAAGATTGGCCAGACTCTTTCAATTGTTTTGTTTACATAAACAGATACTAGATATATGATCTGTTTAGGAAAATAGCCATGCCCTTTTTCTATTTTTGTTTTAACCTTGATTGTATATTACAAATTCGTTTATGTGCTGGCGTTGTTGTGGTAGTAAATAGAAAGATATAAACGGTAAATTAACCAATCAGCATGTATCTAATATTTAAGAATAACCAAATAAAACGTTGTTGTAAATGCAGCGCAGTTAGTTCCCCTGGATGCATCTTTTGCAATCAAAGGGAGGTAAACTCTACGAGCATAAGGATACAATTTTGGATTCATACTAAGCAAAACTAGATGTATGCTGAACAATTACAACATATGCTTATTTATTGCAAAATTTAAAAACACTGACTATAATGATAATGCAAAGGAATATAAATAATGCCGAATAATATACGAATGATTAAACCGTTTAATAGCATAATACACCATATTTGATGTTTATAAAAATAAGGAGATGTGGCATATTTGCCGATGAGACAACTAAGTTTACTTAAAATTGAATTCTGTGTCCACACTAGTAGAAAAATAAATTAAATTAAATTTCAAAATGCTCAATATATATATATATATATATATATATATATATGTATATCCACCAAAATTCAGATGAAGTGGATTTAAGTTATAGGCAACCGTACAGAACGTCCTTCAACGATGAGAAAAACCCTATACCGTATAGTCGGCTACAATAAGCCCCGACATAAAAACTATGAAACAATTAAATTGAGAAAACTAAAAGCCATATTTCTTAATAACCCCAAAATTGTTAAATTATGTACGAGGAAAATTAGAATTTGCAATGTAACTTGAAGAAGTTATATAATAATGGAAAGGGGAGTAAAGAATTAGTAGCAACTTTGACCCCAAAACATAGTCTTTTTTAATAAATGATTTATTAGCCGATATATCCAACCTATAAGATTAAATAACTGTTGTCTCAAATGTCTGCACAAAAGTAATGTATAGTAACTTTCCTCGTTATCCGATAATTCAGTGAACAAAAGCAAAGAAGAAAAAAGAATAGAATAACTTGAACATAAAATAAATGCTATATTGTGCTAATTTGCTTTAAACCACTCCTAACTATATGTATACTATAAAAATAACTCTCATTAAAGATGGGGTCAAATGTAATTTAACTAGACTTTAAATTGCAAAAAAAAACCATAATAGATTAAATTCTCATAAATTAGAAGTAGAAAATATTTTAAATTCTCATTATTCGTTATTCAATTCCAACTAAAATCTTTTTATAAATTCTGATAAACTTGAAATATATTGTATTGTAAATTTACTTCAATGTGAATTAATTTTCAAATCGAAGCAATTCAGTAATTTCTGACAAACTTGTAGTATAATTTGCCTTAAATTTCAAGTCTATTTCTAAACTTAAGTAGAAAGAAATTTATTGAAAAATTAAATGTTAGTAAACGCATGCGTTCATGCAGTGATACCGCTGTTTAAAACTCGTTAATCTATGGACAAAAACAAAATCGGTGTAACAAACTAAATCTGAGGGAAACGCATTAAATATAAGAGGAGAACAAAGACTCAACATTAAAATGTGAAACACACAGAAACGAAGCATTAGACAAAATCCGATGAGAATAACAAAGATATGCCAAAATTTAAAATAGTAATTAGCGATATTAACTGATATCATTCTAAGACTCCAAATTTGACGACAGTTAAGATGTTACAACTGCGTGGAAATACAGTCCGAATAAACAGCCCTGACCGATCTAAGCTGGTATAATAATCATTTTTACAACGGTAGAGCGTACTGCGTCCAGTACTAATCGAGAGTTCGTAAAAAGGTGACAGACTTGCTTTGAAAATGTCATTTATGAAAAATCATACAGCAAGTCCCTCATTTTCCCTACCATCACTGATTTTCCGGCCATCACTTGAATCCAGTAACTTTGATGTGTTTGAGCTTTTGGTTTTGCCATTTTTTCAAGAACTTTCCGTTATGAATTTGTCTACCAAAACATTGATTTGAAAAAAGCAATCGGATTTATGCACAAGTGATCAATTAAAATAACGAGAATAAACTGTACATATCCAATGCTCAATACACATTTTGTAAACTCAAATGATATGGCTGAACATTGTATTAATCTTTAAAACAGGGGAAATGCATCCAATTTAAATAAAAAAAGTTTTAAAAAATATTTTGGTATTTTTTTTCAAGAATCCAGGCATATTCGATAATATTCATTGCAAATCCTTCGACATACGATAAAATTATGATTATTCAAAATAAATGGCACACAAGTGAGAGTTCTTTCTATTCATAAACAGGTTTAATACAATATTTTCTGCCTAACGAAATGCCTGTACCAAGTAAGAATTGTGACTATATTTTCCATTCGTTAGATGGATTTTACAATTTTATAAAGAACTTTCCGTTTTTAAATTCCGCTTGTAGTTCGGAATTTTTGTTATTTTCCTTTTTAATTACAATACCTGAATAACTGCAAAAAATTACAGTGGTTAAAAAACATCTTGTCAAACCGGTCCTTAAATTATATCTTAAAAATATGAAATCCATCATTTAAGTGCCTCTTAAAATATATGTTGCGTATCATTTGCATACAGTGAATTAGTCACGTCATTTGTATTTTTAGCTCACCTGGCCAAAAGGGCCAAGTGAGCTTTTCTCATCATTTGGCGTCCGGCGTCCGTCGTCGTTAACTTTTACAAAAAGCTTCTTCTCTGAAACTACTGGACCAAATAAAATCAAACTTTGCCACAATCATCATTGGGGTATCTAGTTAAAAATTTGTGTCCGGTGACCCGGCCATCCTACTAAGATGGCCGCCATGGATAAAAATAAAACATAGGGGTAAACCGCAATTTTGGCTTATAACTCAAAAACCATTGCATTTAGAACAAATCTGGTATGGGGTTAAATTGTTTATCAGTTCAAGATCTATCTGCCCTGAAATTTTCAGATGAATTGGACAAATGGTTGTTAGGTTGCTGCCCCTAAATTGGTAATTTTAAGGAAATTTTGCTGTTTTTTGTTATTATATTGAATATTATTATAGATAGAGATAAACTGTAAACAGCAATAATTTACAGCAAAGTAAGACCTAAAAAAAAGTCAACATGACCAAAATTGTCGATTTACCCCCTAAGGAGTTATTGCCCTTAGCAGTCAATTTTTAACAATTTTCACAGAATTTGTAAATTTTTACTAACATTTTCCACTGAAACCTATCATTATAGATAGGGATAATTGTACACAGCAAGAATGTTCAGTAAGGTAAGATCTACAAAGACATCACCATCATCAAAAACTCAATTTTGTCATGAATCCATCTGTGTCCTTTGCTGAATATTCACATAGACCAAGGTGAGCGAAACAGGCTCTTTAGAGCCTCTAGTTTAAGTTGTTATGTTGATGTGTTTTAGTTGAGACTTTTTTAATTGACACGTGATCGAAAGGAAACTGGATCAGCATATACTGTTAATATAAATTGACGTTTTTCGCTGAGTTACATATATACATACAGTCATGTTCCAGAATTACAATATGTCTGCATGGAAATCTGTTGGTATAATTTTCATCATATTTGTTGTGGCTATAGAGGCTAGATATCATAAAAGTCGGCGTTATTCCTGTAAGTCATTTCTTATCTTATTTCAGTTTTCAATATCAACTGCAGTTTTCAATATAAATTGAAACATAAGTATTAAAAAAAACATATTTTATATTTTATTATCAAAGACAAAATCATATAAGAAGAGTCACTGGTTCATTTTTTTTTAAAACTATTTGTATGTATAACATTTACAAGAAAATGCACCAACGAGAGTCGCAACATGATAGCAAGGAGCCTGTAAAACGTAGAATCACAAACGCACTGAATTTCGCATAAAAAAAAGGAAAGTTCCTTATCAAATGGCAAAATCAAAAGCTCAAACACATAACACAAATAGAAAACAACTGTCATATTCCTGAGTTGGAACCGGCATTTTTTATGTAAAGAATAGTTGATTGGATCTGATTTTATAGCTAGCTAAATCCCTCGCTTGTATGCATTGATGCAGTGTGTGTGGTTGGTTGCAGTTTATAGCATCTCTGCTTTTGTTTTTCCACTAGAAACCTTTGTTTCTAGTTTGAATGATTTAACATTTTATCACGCTGATGCTTTTTTGTCGCTTACTATATACTTAACGATTTTTTCTGACTATTGAAGGCCTCAATCTACATCATTCGGTCTCTGGAAAATATTTGAATGATAAGCCACTATTCATTATCTTCTTCTCTTTTTAACATGAGAACTTTTGTAAGTACTGGTTATGAGGTAGTCAGCTTGTTGACGATGTAGAAATCAGCTATGAGTCACAAAAGGAAGAGTCTTGTAAAGTGAGTGCAGCGAACAAGATCAAAAAGCCTTCATATTGTGTCGAACAGCTAATATTATATAATACCAAAATGCAGATAACCTGATATAAGACTTATCCAACTGTATTTGCATCTTTTGGAAGTGTTTTCTTAGTATAACCAGCAACCAGAAGATGACTTGATAAGTTTTGGTCAAACTTATCAACGTCGGTTCAAACATTCTGACATCAAGGTCAATGTTATGACGGCCCGGTCAGCGTATCCCACGTCACAAAGCCGTGAGGGGCAATTATTAAAAGCCGAGCAGAATGATATACACAGTGGGATGACCGATAATTCTCACAAAACTGTGTTTGTACATAAAGTTCAATATAATCTAACAGGTCCAAATATAACGTGTTGACTGATTTAAAGTCCTTATTTTTTTTATATTACATATGAAGATCATAGTGTAAATTTGTTTCTTCTTAGATTATGTGTTTCTGTTGTGTCGTAGTTCTCCTCTTATATTTGATGCGTCTCCCTCAGTTTTAGTTTATAAACTGTATTTTGTTCTTTTTTAATCGATTGATAAATTTCAAACAGCAGAATACTACTGTTGCCTTTATTTGATAAAAAATTGACACTCTCTTACTTTCTTTTTTTAATAAATTATATTGACGCTATGTTGATATTTTTAGTATCATGGCGTCAATATCATTTCTTAATATAATAAGGTCGAGTCAATTTGACATAATACTGAAAAAATATAAAATATATACTGGAAAACACGTGACCAAATAAACCAATGAGAATCAAGAAAAAATCAAACCATATGTAACATTGAACACTATTTTTGCTTCAGAAATAGTGACAATGCAAAAGTAGCTGTGTATGTAAACATATATATAAAATCTATGATATAAATATCATGCTATATCATGCTATATGTAATACAACATCAATTTATACTTATACAATATTAACAAATTACATAATACAGAAATATATTGATAATTCATACATGTTACACTCCTTTTTAACTTGACATCGGAGTTACAAGTTCTTTTTACAAAAATGACGTGACATTTTAATCACACACTCCTTCTGTGTATATCTACGACTGGCTACTTAACATATGGTATCTAACATATCTAATGACGGCTATACTAACTGCAATTTTCATAAAGTTTCAAATTTATCAGAAAGACTTGTGAAGTCAGTATTATTAAATCATCAAAAGATCAAAATTTTCGGGAGATAACTCGTGTTTTATTAACAATAGTGCTGTTCGGCTATAAAAAATTAAAGTACTTAAGTAAAAAAAGTCCTTCAAATTGTGTCGAACAGCTTATATTTCAGAATACAAATATGCAGGTAACCGGATAAAAGACTTATCGGAATATATTTGAAAATTTTGGAAGTGTTTTCTTGGTTTAACCAGCAACCGAGGATGAATTGATGAGTTCGGGTCAAGTTTATCAATGTCGGTTTAAATATACACAAAGAAAAATGTTAAGCACTCCTTGATATATTGCATGAGATTTTTTTACCAAAATTTTAATTTGAATATAAATTGTTCAATTGATTAATGTTTCTTTAAAAAGATGTGACCATACAGGTTTAATCGATTATTAAGATGTCGACGTATCATGCACGCGAACCATGCCTCCCATACAAATTACAAAATACAGTTTCCCCGCGTTTTATATTTGAGTGTTTAATTCCGGCGATTTGACCATTTTATTCACAGTCTGTGAACATGGTACGGAGACGAATATCTCGAAGACTCAAAGATGGAAGATTACTGGCATGCGGTCATCATGGTAATCTTATAAAGCTACTGGACGTCAGATGGGCCTCCATTATATTGTAGTTACCAGGCTTGTGCCGAAATACATCTAATCAATAACACTAAAGTTTTGCCAAGATCCGGTAGACCATTGGTAAAATCACAGCGCGAAGACAGGGTACTGCAACGCCTGGTTAGACAAATGCCATTTGCAACAAGTCCTCTCCTAAAAAGAGAATTGTTACCTCATGGACAGCTATCAACCAGAACATTGAGGAACCGGTTGAAATCAGCAGGACTGAGGTCAAGAAGGGTAGCAAGACGTTCCATGCTAACTGACCAACATCAACAACTGCGTTTGGTATGGTGCTTAGCTCGTCGTGGTTGGAACTTAAGGAACTGGCGCAAGATCCATTAGTCAGACGAGAGCCGGTTTCTTCTGAATGTAACAGATGGAGGATGTAGAGTTAGGAGACATAAAATACAGCATATACCCCAAGACTGTCCCTTACGGTGGAGGCTCTGTGATGGTATGGGGATGCATCTCTCATGACTGCAAATTGGACTTGGTCACTATACGATGAAACCTTAATGTGATCAATACATCAGAGACGTTCCTCGCCAGTAGTTGTGCCTCATTTTGATAACCATCCATTACGTGTGTTTATGAATGACAACGCTAGGTCGCATCGTTCAAGAGTGGTTAGTGCATTTCTGCAAAGCGAAGCAGTAACTGCTCTGCTATGGCCTGCCATGAGCCCGGTTTTAAAGCCGATAGAGCATAATTTGGGACACGTTAGGCCGACAGGTACAGGCAACCGAACTACCTGTTCAAAATGTACGTCACTTGGAAGTAGCGTTGCACCTGGAATGGCGACAAATACCACTGTACGAAATCCGACGACTAACTGGAGGGATGAGACGCATGGTTGAGGCCTGCATCCAATCACCTGGTTGTTTCACCCGATATTGAATACTGAACTATGGAGAACGCAGACTTGTAATGGACGTTTTCTAAGTGAAATGACAACAGCATCATGGATAACGAGCTCAGAAGATCCATACTTATAATAGACACGTTTTAGTATAAAAACTGGACTCGTGGTTTTGTGACAATCTATATATTAAATTATCATTTGTGTCGCAATTTGTTGTGTATTTCTTAAAGTTAATGATATGTCCTTATAGTGTGCATTACTAATTATGGCACCAATTGTCCCAGGACCCAATGTCCGAAAGATACTTAACATATGGTATATAATACGGGCTATACTAACTGCATTCTTCATACGGTTGCAAATATATCAGAAAGACTTGTGAAGTCAATATTATTATATCCTCAAAAGTTCAAAATCTTCGGGAGATAACTCGTGTTTAATTAACAATAGTGTTGGTCGGCTATAAAAATCAAATTGCTTAAGTAAAAAAGGCCTTCAGATTTTGTCAAACAGCTAATATTTAATGATACAAGTATACAGATAACCGGACAAAAGACTTATCAGGTTGTACTTGCAAGTTTTGGGGGAGTGATTTTTTAGTTTAAACAGCAACCGGGAGATGATTCTATGCATTCGGGTAAAGTTTATCAATATCGGTTCAAGTATAATGTCGCTGAAATACTGAATATCAAAAGTGGACTTCCAGTACTACTGATTTTTGGTACAGAAATAGTTCCTCTGCAAACGAAGCTTAAATAAGAGAAGTATATACTTTCACTAAATTTCACAATACAAAATACAGAAATATATTGATAATTTATACATGTTACACTCCTTTTCAACAAGGTGTTACATAATTATATATTATAATTATTCCAGTGCATGTTTACAAGCGATGCAATTGAAACATGGAACGTGTTCTTTACAAAAAAAGTAAATACTATTAATTCTTTAAATTATGATTGCGTTTGAAAAAAAAACGCAATTTTTATTCGTGTGCGTGTAAAACAAATTTCGTTGTAGAGGAGTCAAAATACAGCACAAACAACATTTTCCAAAAGGCCAAAAAAGTGCAAAAGTATATTTAAACAAAACGCATTTGACTTACAGGTCAAACAACTGGTGTTCGTTTAAAAAAACATGGTGACTGCCATTGACAATCGCCAAATAAATTGATCACAAGTTTAAAAGGGTACAATATTACCAACAAATAACAATTAAACGAACAAATGTAAAATATTTCGGTTAACAGATATCCTTCATCAGTATAAACACGAGTCCAGTACTAAATGAGAGTTCGTTAAGTGCTGACAGACTTGCTTGGGAAAGGTCATTTAAGAAAAGTCCCTCATTTTCCATACCATCACTTATTTTTCGGCCATCACTTGAATCCAGTAACTTTGTTTGAGCTTTTGATTTTGACATTTGATCAAGGAATTTTCGTTATGAATATTTTTATGAGTTCAGTGTGTTTCTGCTAAATCTTTTGGCTCAATTTAATGTGAAAACTACAAAAAAGTTGATTTGAAAAAAAGCAATCGGGTTTATGCACAAGTTATCAATTAAAATAACGAGAATAAACTGTACATATCTAATGCTCACTACACATTATGTAAACTCAAAATATATGGCTGAACATTGTATTAACCTTTAAAACAGGGGAAATGCATCCAATTTAAATAAAAAAGTTTTAAAAAATATTTTGGTATTTCTTTTTCAAGAATCCAAGCATATTTGATAATATTCATTGCAAATCCTTCGACATACGTTAAGATTATGATTACAATTAATGGCACACAAGTGAGAGGTTTTTCTATTCATAAACGGTTTATAATGCAATATTTTCTGCCTAACGAAATGCCTGTATCAAGTAAGAATTGTGACTATTATTTTCCATTCGTTAGATGGATTTTACAATTTTATAAAGAACTTTCCGTTTTTTAAATCCGCTTGGAGTTCGGATTTTTTGTTATTTTACTTTTTTTAATTACAATACCTGAATAACTGCAAAAAATTACAGTTGTTTAAAAACATCCTGTCAAACCTGTCCTTAAATTATTTCTTCAAAATATGAAATCAATCATTTAAGTGCCTCTTTAAATATATGTTGTGTATCATTTGCATACATTAAATTAGTCACGTCATTTGTATTTGTTTAGTTGTTATGTTAATGTGTTTCAGTTGAGACTTTTTAAATTGACACGTGATCGAAAAGAAACTTGATCAGCATATAATGTTAATATAAATTGATGTTTTTCCCTGAGTTACATGTGAACATACAGTCATGTTCCAGTATTACAATATGTCTGCATGGAAATTTGTTGGTATAATGTTCATGATATTTGTTGTGGCTATAGAGGCTAGACACCATAAAAGACTTCGTTATTCCTGTAAGTCATTTCTTATCTTATTTCAGTTTTCAATATCAACTGCAGTTTTCAATACAAATTGAAACATAAGTATTAAACAAAAACATATTTTTATATTTTATTTACAAAGGCAAAATCATATAAGAAGAGTCACTGGTTCATTTCCAGTTATAACTATTTGTATGTATAACATTTAAAGGAAAATGCACCAACGAGAGTTGAAAAATGATAGTGAGGAGCCTGTTAAAAGTAGGATCACAAACACACTGAACTTCGAAAAAAATTGAAAAACGAAAAGTTCCTTATCGAATGGCAAGATCAAATCTCAAACACATAACACAAATGGAAAACAACTGTCATATTCCTGACTTGGAGCTGGCATTTTCTTATGTAAAGAATGGTTGATTAGATCTGGTTTTATAGCTAGCTAAATCCCTCGCTTGTATGCAGTGATGTAGTGTGTGTCGTTGGTTGCAGTTAATAACATCTTTGCTTTTGTTTTTCCACTTGAAACCTTTGGTTCTAGTTTGAACGATTTAACATTTTGTCACGCTGGTGCTTTTTGTAGCTTACAATATACAGAATGATTTTTTCTGACTATTGAAGGCCTAAATCTACATCATTCGGTCTCTGGTGGATATTAGAACGATAGGCAATCCTACAATATCTTCTTCTTGTATTAAGCTTTTTGGCATAATAACTTTTGTAAGTACCAATTATCAGGTTGTCAGCATGTTGACGATGTTAATATCAGCTGTTAGTCACAAAATGACGTGTTTTGTAAAGTGATCGCAGCAAACGAGACCCAAAAGCCTTCATATTGTGTCGAACAGCTAATATTTATAATACAAATATGCAGATAACCTGATATAAGACTTATTTGACTGTATTTGCATCTGTTGGGAGTGTTTTCTTATTTTAACCAGCAACCAGAAGATGACTTGATAAGTTCGGGTCAAACTTATCAACGTCGGTTCAAATATTATGTCGCTGATATACTGAATATAAAAAGTAGAATTCCAGTACTACTAATTTCTGGTACAGAAATAGTTCCTATGCAAAAGTAGCTGTGTATAAAAACATGGCAATAATATCTATGGTATAAGTTACTTTTTATGTTATACAAGATAAGTATATACTTATACGAAATTTCACAATACATAATACAGAAATATATTGATAGTTTATACATGTTACACTCCTTTTGAACAAGTTGTTACATACAAATTATTCCAGTAAGACATGTTGCATGTTAACAAGCGTTAACATTGAAATCGGCGTTACGCGTATTTTAAGACAAAAATGGCTTGCCATTTTAATCTCACACTCCTTCGATTTATATCTGTAAGACTCAAATCCATGGTGGGTTCCAAATCTATGGCAGATTCCTAATCTATGGCAAATAAGATGTCATGCCATTCCAATTTTATGACAGAAATTTAAAAAAATCCTAATCTATGGCAAGTTTTGTAATTTCCTAATCTTTTGCGGTATTTTATTGTGTCCAAGTCTATGGAAAATAAATTGCAAATGAAAATTAATGCAGTACACATACTACCATTAACTTGCATTATTTAAACAAGTGAACATGTACGACAACGGAAGCATGTCGTTCTTGTTAGTTATACATCCTTGAACTATGCAGCCACAATCAGCAATAATTTTATTCATTTAAACACATGACTACAAATTTTTGTTCGCATAAATTTAGCGTGCCAGCATGTCCTCCTTTTATTCCAAATATTGATACGTCACTATATTTGAGTAGTTTTGAAACCTCATGCTGATTTGTACAACAAAATTATTTGACCGCATCGACCAAAAATGACCATACATTGTATGTGCACTTCAATTTGTAAATCTATATACCCGCATAGTAAATTGCCCATTTTTATTTATGTCAGGATTCAATGTACAATACAATAAACAGAAATATTGTAATACAATAACAAATTTTTGTTCGCATCAATTTAGGATGCCAGCATGTCCTCCTTTAATTCAAAATATTGATACGTAACAAAATTTGAGTAGTTTTGATACCTCATGCTGACTTGTACAACGAAATTATTTGACCGCATCAACCAAAAATGACCATATGTGCTCTTTAGTTTGTAAATCTTTATACCCGCATAGTTAATCAGCCATATTTATTATGTCAGGATTCAATGTAAAATACAATGGACAGCAATGTTGCAATACAATAACAAACATTTTTTGTTAGCAGACTTTTAGGGTTCCAGCATGTCTTCCTTTTATTCAAAATATTGATACGTAACAACATTTCAGTGGTTTTTATACCTCATGCTATCTTGTACAACAAAAATATTTGACTGCATCAACCAAAACTGACCATATGTGCACTTTAATTTGTAAATCTATATACCCGCATTGTAAATCAGCTATATTTTTAATGTCAGGATTCAATGTATAATACAATGGACAGAAATATTGCAATACCATAACAAATTTTTGTTCGCATCAATTTAGGATGCCAGGTTGTATTTCTTTTTTTCAACATATTGATACGTAACGTAAATTTCAATAGTTTTGATACCTCATGTTGACTTGTACAACAAAATTATTTGACCGCATAGATCAAAACTGACCATATGTGCACTTTAATTTGTAAATCTATAGACCCGCATAGTAAATCAGCCATATATTTTATGTCAGGATTCAATGTATAATACAATGGACAGCAATATTGCAATACAATAACAACAAATTTTTGTTCGCATCAATTTAGGGTGCCAACATGTCCTCATTTGTATTCAAAATATTGATTCGTAACAAACATTTCAGTTTTGTTTATACCTCATGCTGACTTGTACAACAAAATTATTTGACCGCATCAACTAAAACTGACCATATGTGCACTTTAATTTGTAAATCTATATACCCGCATAGTTAATCAGCCACATTTTTTATGTCAGGATTCAATGTATAATACAATGGACAGCAATATTGCAATACAATAACAAACAATTTTGGTTCGCATAATTTTAGGTTGCCAGCATGTCCTCCTTTTATTCAAAATATTGATACGTAACAAAAGTTTAGTAGTTTTGATACGTCATGCTGACTTGTACAACAAAATTATTTGACCGCATCGACCAAAACTGACCATATGTGCACTTTTATTTGTAAATCTATATACCCGCATAGTAAAACAGCCCTATTTTTAATGTCAGGATTAAATGTACTATACAATGGACAGAAATATTACAATACAATAACAAATTTTTGTTCGCATCAATTTAGGGTTCCAGTATGTCCTCCTTTTATTCAAAATATTGATACGTAACAAAATTTTAGTAGTTTTGATACCTCATGCTGACTTGTACAACAAAATTATTTGACCGCATCAACCAAAACTGACCATCTGTGCACTTTAATTTGTAAATCTATATACCGGCATAGTAAATCAGCCCTTTTTTTATGTCAGGATTCAATGTATAACACATTATGGACAGAAATATTGCAATACAATAACACCAATTTTTTGTTCGCATTAATTAAGGGTGCCAGCATGTCCTCCTTTAATTCAAAATATTGATACGTAACAAAAAAATCAGTGGTTTTGATACCTCATGCTGACTTGTACAGCAAAATTATTTGACCGCATTGACCAAAACTGACCATATGTGCACTTTAATTTTTAAATCTATATACCCGCATAGTAAATCAGCAATATTTTTATGTCAGGATTTAATGTATTATACAACATGTACAATGGACAGAAATATTGCAATACAATAACAAATTTTTGTTTGCATCAATTTAGGGTGCCAGTATGTCCTCCTTTTATACAAAATTTCAATAGTTTTGAAACCTCATGCTGACTTGTACAACACAATTATTTGACCGCATCAACCAAAACTGACCATATGTGCACTTTAATTTGTAAATCTATATACCGGTATAGTAAATCAGCCATTCTTTTTATGTCAGGATTCATTGTATAATACAAAGGACAGCAATATTGCAATACAATAACAAGAAGTTTTTGTTCGCATAAATTTTGGGTGCCAGCATGTCCTCCTTTTATTCGAAATATTGATACGTAACAAAATTTCAGTAGTTTTGATACCTCATGCTGACTTGTACAACAAAATTATTTTACCGCATCTACCAAAACTGACCTTATGTGCACTTAAATTTTTAAATCTATATATACCCGCATAGTAAATCAGCCATATTTGTTATGCCAGGATTCAATGAATAATACAATGGACAGCAATATTGCAATACAATAACAACAAATTTTTGTTCGCACAAATTTAGGGTGCCAGCATGTCCTCCTTTTATTCAAAATATTGATACGTAACAAAATTTCAGTAGTTTTTATACCTCATGCTGACTTGTACAACAAAATTATTTCACCAAAACTGACCTTATGTGCACTTAAATTTTTAAATCTATATATACCCGCATAGTAAATCAGCCATATTTGTTATGCCAGGATTCAATGAATAATACAATGGACAGCAATATTGCAATACAATAACAACAAATTTTTGTTCGCACAAATTTAGGGTGCCAGCATGTCCTCCTTTTATTCAAAATATTGATACGTAACAAAATTTCAGTAGTTTTTATACCTCATGCTGACTTGTACAACAAAATTATTTGACTGCATTAACGAAAACTGACCATACATGTATGTGCACTTTAATTTGTAAATCTGTATACCCGCATATTTAATCAGTCATATTTTTTTTTTCAAAATTCATTGAATAAATTGGACAGCAATATTGCGATACAATAACAAACAATTTTTGTTTGCATAAATTTAGGATTCCAGCATGTCCTCCGTTTATTCAAAATATTGATACGTAACAAAATTTCAGTAGTTTTGATACCTCATGCTGACTTGTATAACAAAATTATTTGACCGCGTTGACCAAAACTGACCATATGTGCACTTTAATTTGTAAATCTATATACCTGCATAGTGAATCAGCCATATTTATTATGTCAGGATTCAGTGTATAATACAATGGACAGCAATATTGCAGTACAAGAAAAAACAAATTATTGTTCGCATAAATTTAGGCTCACAGTATGTCTTCCTGGCTCCTTTTATCAATGTTTATTCAAAATATTGATACGTAACAAAATTTGAGTAGTTTTGATACCTCATGCTGACTTGTACAAAAAAAATATTTGACCAAAACTGACCATATGTGCACTTTTATTTGTAAATCCATATACCCGCATATTGTACCGAGCGCCTTAATGTTGTCTCCTGTGCACATTTTAGTAGGACCGTAAATGTACATGTAATCAATAGTTATCAAAGGTACCAGGATTATAATTTAGTACGCCAGACGCGCGTTTCGTCTTCATAAGACTCATCAGTGACGCTCATATCAAAATATTTATAAAGCCAAACAAGTTCAAAGTTGAAGAGCATTGAGGATCCAAAATTCCCAAAAGTTGTGCCAAATACGGCTAAGGTAATCTATGCCTGGGATAAGAAGATCCTTAGTTTTTCGTAAAATTCAATTTTTGTAAACAGGAAATTTATAAAAATGACCACATTATTGATATTCATGTCAACACCGAAATGTTGACAACTGGATTGGTAATACCCTCGGGGACGAAACGTCCACCAGCAGTGGCATCGTCCCAGTGGTGATAAATAGTTATCAAAGGTACCAGGATTATAATTTAGTACGCCAGACGCGCGTTTCGTCTTCTTAAGACTCATCAGTGACGCTCATATCAAAATATTTCTAAAGCCAAACAAGTTCAAAGTTGAAGAGCATTGAGGATTCAAAATTCCAAAAAGTTGTGCCAAATACGGCTAAGGTAATCTATGCCTGGGATAAGAAAATCCTTATATTTTCGTAAAATTCAATGTTTTGTAAACAGGAAATTTATAAAAATGACCACATTATTGATATTCTTGTCAACACCGAAATGTTGACTACTGGGCTATTGATACGCTCGGGGACGAAACGTCCAGCAGCAGTGGCATCGACCCAGTGGTGTAAATAGTTATCAAAGGTACCAGGATTATAATTTAGTACGCCAGACGCGCGTTTCGTCTTCGTAAGACTCATCAGTGACGCTCATATCAAAATATTAATAAAGCCAAACAAGTTCAAAGTTGAAGAGCATTGAGGATCCAAAATTCCAAAAAGTTGTGCCAAATACGGCTAAGGTAATCTATGCCTGGGATAAGAAAATCCTTAGTTTTTCGTAAAATTCAATGTTTTGTAAACCGGAAATTTATAAAAATGACCACATTATTGATATTCATGTCAACCCCGAAATGTTGACTACTGGATTGGTGATACCCTCGGGGACGAAACGTCCACCAGCAGTGGCATCGTCCCAGTGGTGTAAATAGTTATCAAAGGTACCAGGATTATAATTTAGTACGCCAGACGCGCGTTTCGTCTTCTTAAGACTCATCAGTGACGCTCATATCAAAATATTTCTAAAGCCAAACAAGTTCAAAGTTGAAGAGCATTGAGGATTCAAAATTCAAAAAAGTTGTGCCAAATACGGCTAAGGTAATCTATGCCTGGGATAAGAAAATCCTTAGTTTTTCGTAAAATTCAATGTTTTGTTAACAGGAAATTTATAAAAAGGACCACATTATTGATATTTATGTCAACACCGAAATGTTGACTACTTGGCTGGTGAAACCCTCGGGGACGAAACGTCCACCAGCAGTGGCATCGACCCAGTGGTATAAATAGTTATTAAAGGTACCAGGAATATAATTTAGTACGCCAGACGCGTGTTTCGTCTTCATTAGACTCATCAGTGACGCTCATATCAAAACATTTATAAAGCCAATCAAGTTCAAAGTTGAAGAGCATTAAGGATCCAAAATTCCACAAAGTTGTGCCAAATACGGCTAAGGTAATCTATGCCTGCGATAAGAAAATCCTTAGTTTTTCGTAAAATTCAATGTTTTGTAAACAGGAAATTTATAAAAAAGGACCACATTATTGATATTCATGTCAACACCGAAATGTTGACTACTGGGCTGGTGATACCCTCGGGGACGAAACGTCCACCAACAGCACGTCAATGAGACTAAACCCTTGCGACGCAGATAATATTAGATGTGGAATATACGTCAATGAGACTATACCCTTACGACAGCGAGAATAAACAAATTTGAAATATACGTCAATAAGAATATACCCTTACGACGCAGATACTAAAAAGATGTGGAATTAACTTCAATGAGACTATTTCATCACGTCGCAGGCAATAAAAAGATGTGGAATATACGTCAATAAGACTATACCATTACGACGCCGATATTAAAAAGATATGGAATATAGGTCTATGAAACTTTACCCTTACGATGGCGATAATAAAAAGATGTGAAATATATGTCAATGAGACCATACCCTTACGACGCAGGTAATAAAAAGATGCAGAATATATGTCAATGAGACAATACCCTTAAAACGCAGATAATAATAGGATATAGATTTACTTCAATGAGACCATATCATTACGACGCATATAATAAAAAGATGCAGAATATACGTTTAATAAGACTGATCTCACGACGCCGATAATAAAAACAATATGGAATATATGTCAACAACACCTTACCCTTACGACGCAGATAATTAAAAATGTATGGAATATACGTCAATAAGACCATACCCTTACGACGCAGATACTAACAGATGTGGAATATACGTCAATGAGACTATACTCTTACGACGCATATACTAAAAAGATGTGGAATATACGTCAATAAGAATATACCCTTACGACGCAGATAATTGAAAATGTATGGAATAAATGTCAATGAGACCTTTTCCTTACAACGCTAATAATTAAAAATGTATGGAATATACGTCAATGAGACCAAACCCTTACCATGCAGATAATAAAAAGATGTGGAATATAGGTCAATGAGACCATACCCTTACGATGCCGATAATTGAAAGGTGTGGAATATACGTCAATGAGACCATACCCTTACGACATAGATAATAAAAAGATGTGGAATATACGTCAATGAGACTATATCCTTACGACGCAGATAATGAAAAGATGTGGAATATACGTCAATAAGACTATACCATTACGGCACAGGTAATACAAAGATGTTGAATATACGTCAATGAAATTATACCCTAACGACGCAGATAATAAAAGAATGTTGAATATACGTCAATGAGACTGTACTCTTACGAAGCAGATAATAAAATGTGTGAAATATACGTCGATAAGACTTTATCCTTAGTACGCAGATCATAGAAAAGATGGGGAATATACGGCAATGAGACTAAACCCTTACGAGGCATATGATACTAAGATGTGGAATATAGGTAAATGAAACTATAGCCTTACGACGCTGCAAAAATAAAAATGTGTGGACTATACGTCAATGAGATTATTTTTATACCATTACGACGCTGATAAAAAAAGAGATGTGGAATATACGTCAAGAAGACTATACCCTTACGACGCATATAATAAAAAGATGTGGAATATACGTCAATAAGCATATACCCTTACGACGCAGATAATTAAAAATATGTGGAATAAACGTCAATGAGACCTTTTCCTTACCACGCTTATAATTAAAAATGTATGGACTATACGTCGATGAGACCAAACCCTTGCGATGCAGTTTATAAAAAGATGTGGAATATAGGTCAATGAAACTATACCCTTACTATGCCGCTAATAAAAAGGTGTGGAATATACGTCAATGAGGCCATACCCTTACGACAGAGATAATAAAAAGATGTGAAATATACGTCGATGAGACTATATCCTTACAACGCAGATAATAAAAAGATGTGGAATATACGTCAATAAGACTGTACCATTACGACGCAGATAATAAAAGAATGTTGAATATACGTCAATGAGACTGTACCCTTACGAAGCAGATAATAAAATGAGTGAAATATACGTCAATAGGACTTTATCCTTAGTACGCAGATCATAGAAAAGATGGGGACTATACGTCAATGAGACTAAACCCTTACGAAGCATATGATACTAAGATGTGGAATATATGTTAATGAAACTATAGCCTTAAGACGCAGAGAAAATTAAAATGTGTGGAATATACGTCAATGAGATTATACCATTACGACGCTGATAAAAAAAAAGATGTGGAATATACGTCAATGAGACTATACCCTTACGACGCAGACAGTAAATAGATGTGCAATATACGTCAATGAGACTACACCTTACGATACAGACAATACAAAGGTGTAGAATATCCGTCAATGAGCCTATATCCTTATGACGCAGATGACAAAAAGACAAATAAAATACATTGACGACACAAGTACTAAATGCTATTTAATTCAAAGAAACAACTCCAACACAATAAAAAAAGAGGGAAAAGGGGAACGTGACATATCCTAGAATAGGATGTATAATGTAAATCAATGATTAAATTGAGAATGTAAATGAGGAATGTGTCAAAGAGACAACAACCCGACCACAGAGCAGACAATATCCAAAGGCAACCAATGGGTCATCAATGCAGCGAGAAACTCCCGCAACCAGAGGCATCCTTCATGGTACTCATTAAATATATAATACAACAGATGTTTCATGTAATTTTTTGACACACAAAAAATAAAACAATGTGGCATTTATGTCAACAAATGATTGTCTGTTGCTTAACGACCAGTGTCACAATATTCTAATATCAGACGAAAACAATTTAACAAACAAGACAAAAGAAAGGTAATGATATAGTGACAAATATGACTAATTAGAACAGAATTAATAAATGCAATTATAGAAACAAATATGTTGAATAGACATAAACGGATAGTATCCAGCGAAACAAATTATAAAAAGATGTCGCCTGAACCCGTGTGACATATGACACGATACTCCAACAACTCAAAATTAAAATAAATTGCCATTTTCGCCAATCAGAAAGTATCTGTATATTAACAACAGTGTTAAAGAAGTGACATACACATTTCTTGACATCAACGAGACGGTAACATCACAACAGAAATGGTGAATGAGACGAGAGGCAAACATGGCATATACGCTATAGAGTGAGAGGGTATAGAGAGATAGGGTACCACTTCGACAAAAATAAATAAGAAAAAGTTGTATTTCAGCAATACGACAGTACATTAATAGCACAAATAATTTATGAAAAATGTGTCATATACCTAAATGAGATAGTAAATCAAAGATACCAATAGAAAAAAAGCTGTTGCAATTTCTCCAACAACAAAGTACACAAACGACGAACATATTTCAACAATTGGCATTGCTTACAATCATACTGAACTCTCACTGACAATAAAATGGTATACTTCAATGTCACTCAAACGACATACTTGATAGAACAAACATGTACTCAGGTATTGACGAATGTAATGTTATTGAAACTTATACTTGAGTAGGATTATTGTATACACCAGTGACACAGTATTCATACATGTTAAACACAAATTAAACAAACATGTGATAGGTTATTGAAACATATACTTAAGTAGGATGTATCGTATACACCAATGACACTGTACTGAAATATGTTCAACTCAGATCAAACAAAAATCTTATTCGTCAATGTGACAGTACCTTAACGACTCTAAACAGAGTAGAAGACAGGTCAATCAGACCGTACTCAAACTACACATATTTATGTGTCGCATATTTTATAATGAGACAGAACACTAACGAGACAAGAAAATAAATGAAAAAAGTGTCAGATACGTCAACTAGACGATATCCTAACGACGCAAATGATAAAGAAAAATGTGTCCGATACGTCAACTATACGATACCCTAACGACGCAAATGATAAAGAAAAATGTGTCCGATACGTCAACTATACGATATCCTAACAACGCAAATGATAAAGAAAACTGTGCCCGATACGTCAACAAGACGATATTCTTACAATGCAAATGATAAAGAAAAATGTGTCCGATACGTCAACAAGACGATATCCTAAGAATGCAATGCTAAAGAAAAATGTGTCTGATACGTCACTTAGAAGATATCCCAAGAATGCAATGCTAAAGAAAAATGTGTCTGATACGTCAACAAGACGATATCTTAACAACGCAAATGATAAAGAAAAATGTGTCTGATATGTCAACAAGACGATATCCTAACAATGCAAATGATAAAGAAAAATGTGTCCGATACGTCAACAAGACGATATCCTAACAATGCAAATGATAAAGAAAAATGTGTCCGATACGTCAACTAGACGATATCCCAACGACGCAAATGATAAATGTGGCATATTTAGTCAATGAGACAGTGTCTTAATAACACATATAAAACAGATGACATATCCGCCAAAGATACAGTAAACTTACTAACTACAAACATAATAAAATATGACACATACGTTGTTATTAAAAATTTCCCGAAACTGTAGCGTGAAAACAGTCCGATGATTTTATTTCTTCATGTTTTGGAAAAAAAACATGATAAAAACTATATTTGTGACTTACTATAGAAAAAAAATCATATGGATTTTAATAATACCCTCCATTCTTCTTGAGGACTATTGGAGGCCGTACTTTTACCTATAATGGTTTACTTTTTAAATTGTTATTTGGATAGAGAGTTGTCTCATAAGCACTCACACCACATCTTCCTATATCTATAACTTTTACAAAAAGTCGTCTGACAATTTTGCCATCCAAACAATTGGTAAAGTGCAAACATATTAAATCAACACGCTTAATGATTGCATGCGTCCGATGCCCTTTTGGTATGGAATTACCGTCATCAGGAACGCCTGGAGCTAAACATATGAAATCCGAGAATGTATAAGTACCGAAACAATTGACGAGCTGTATGACCAATATACCTTAAACAAATAGCCAAATTCATCTAAGGTCAACATTTAGGACAGTTTTGCCCTTTCAGAATTTTTCTATTTATAAACCAAAAAAAAATTAAGATATAAACTTAATTTCATTTTACCTCTATCATGGTCTATGTACTTATTATAGCCATGTCGGCCTTTTTTGGTTGGCGGGCGTTTCATCGAACGGAATTTTCAACGCAATACTCCAATACTGATTTAACAATACTGATTACTGACAGGCAATGGGCTAAGCGCGAGAAAGAAGACGTAGACACTCTATCCGAATGGATAAAGGCAGTGAGGTCCTTAATACAAATCAGAATTAAGAAACTGAATGGGTCCATCAATGCCCATGCTACGTCAATCTTTAAAGACCCAAATGTTGCTAAACACCTATCCGACCTCCATGATAAATATGTTGTTGTCCCCGCAGACAAAGCCCCAAATAACATCGTTTTTGTCTGTAAAAGTCATTACATTAATTGCTTGATAAACGAATTAGGTATAGACAATTCACTTGGAAACTCAACATATACCCTCACGACACTTACCAAAGAGGAAATCCTGGATAATCATAGGTCTGGTCTTTGTTCCTTTGGTATTTCAACCAAAGATGAAGAACTGGATCTTCCATCACTGTATTGGATACCTAAACTACATAAGTGTCCTTACAAACAGCGGTATATTGCTGGGTCTTCCAAGTGCTCCACAAAACCTTTTCTAAATTATTAACATCCATTTTATCAGCAATCAAAGACGGGCTTCAAAGTTATTGAGAAACTGCCTATTCTAGAGGTGGCGTGAATCAGATGTGGATACTTAAAAATTCCAAAGATCTTTTAGAGTACATACAATCTAACTCTCTTTCATCTTGTAACAGTATTAAAACATTTGACTTCTCTATTCTTTACACAAGTATTCCACATTCCAAACTTAAAGAAAAATTAAAAGAGTTGGTATTACTTTGCTTCATAAAAAAGAATGGCCAACGTAAATACAAGTATCTTGTCTTAGGGAGGGATAAATCCTACTTTGTAAAGAATCACTCTGATTCAAACAAAAAATTCTCTGAAACCGATATTATCAAGATGCTTGATTTCTTGATTGACAACATATTTGTTATTTCCAATTGTGAACTTTCCATTTCTAGGTAGCAACATTCCAGCAGCACCTGCATACGGGGTATATATCTCTCAATTGATACAATATTCCCGTGCTTGCATTTCCTATGATGATTTTCTTGATAGAGGGTTACTGCTCACAAGGAAGCTATTAAATCAAGAGTTCCAAATGGTGAAGTTGAAATCATCCCTTCGTAAATTTTACGGACGCCACCACGAGTTGGTTGACCGTTATGGAATAACCATTTCACAAATGATATCGGATATGTTCCTTACGTCGTAACTACAATCCACTTCCCTTTCATGAATTTGACCTACCGAATTAGACTATTTACCGGATTTGTAATCATATTCGCAACACGACGGGTGCCGCATGTGGAGCAGGATCTGCTTACCCTTCCGGAGCACCTGAGATCACCCCTAGTTTTTGGTGGGGTTCGTGTTGTTTATTCTTTAGTTTTCTTTGTTGTGTCATGTGTACTATTGTTTTTCTGTTTGTCTTTTTCATTTTTAGCCATGGCGTTGTCAGTTTGTTTTAGATTTATGAGTTTGACTGTCCCTTTGGTATCTTTCGTCCCTCTTTTAATGTAAAGTAAAGTTTCAAAGGAATAATTATTGTAAAAGTTACCGACGACGAAGACGGACGCCAAGTTACTTTTTTTATATCAATTGATCTGAAAAGGCAACGAATATAATTGAGGGAAAACAAGCATTGTACTGACACAAGTTGGAAACTGAATAAAAAGTGGTTTGTTGGTTTGAATTGAAGACAAATAGAACATTAAACGAACTTGGTCATTAGACAGACAATATTCCCAATGTTCTAAATGTAAACATTCTCGGATATGTTTTGGACTGTAGAGAAAACATGCGATATGTTTTCTGAAACTAGTGAAACATGAAACGATTTCACTGTTATCGTATAAGCGCAGTCAATATCGGAATTAGGATAACATTCATATACGCTTAGAAATATAAAATGTCAACACCGAAGTTTTCACTCGATTATGTAAAATAAAATTCATTCAGATATCGTGACATATTTTTCTGTAATTCCATTTTGAATAAATCATTCATTTAAAAAATTTGGTCCCACAATAAATAAAAAATTGGTGTTTTGAATGCAATATCCAGGCAATGGTTCGAACACAAAAATTATAAAGAGATATGTATATGAACCTATTTTATTCAAACGACAGAAACAAATTGAACTAACAATACCAACGAGATTCAGGTTAACTTACAATCAATAATTCGGAGTGGAAGTGTTTTGAATGTGTTGAGTTGGACCTATGATGTACAAATACAGATGATAAAAACGCACATATTCACAAATCAAGGAGACACAACGACTCACAGATAATAAAAAAACGTGACTTTTTAGGGTAGGGCATATTGGTCAAATATTGTCGGAAAAAACCTCGATGATATGCCAAGTCTTAGAAGGTGTTTGTATAATAAGTTAAGTTTACAAATAGTTTTATAAAAAATGTTGATATTTTTTTTTGGGGAATGAATGGAGATGTGATAAATACAACACAACAGCACCTGTTCAATAAACGATGAAATATGTAGATATCGTAAAATTGTCAATGAGCCATTTCCAATCTATCACTAAAATGACCCAGATTTTAGCTTCAATACATTGATATATTTCAGATTTCCAAATGACCATTCTACTGTGAACTGTTTATAGTAAAAAGCGATGTGGTCACCAAATAACTGTTAATCATTGAAAATTTATGTGTAGCTTCTTGACATCATTTTATTTTAAATTTAAAATTAAAAACTGTTGAAAATGAATAGATTATATGTATATCATGTTTTATTGATACAAAGACTATATTTGTTCAATGATATGATAATAAAACTGCATCACGGGATCACTATTTGTTCATAATGCTGATACAGCTAAAGGTAAGTCACACTACAAGTATGAAATATAGGCTTATTGTCGACAATAAACTGTGTTGCGGTGGCAGGATTCCATCAAATTAAATCGGGATATTCTATAATTTGTTATCATTTGGTTGTAGTACGACAGATACATCATTGTCATCAAGGAGTTATCGTACTTGATAAATTTCAAAATGGCATTTAGTTGGTTTATGTAATATAATAACCTTGAAAATGTTTGATTAAATCTTAAAAAAAAACAAATGTTAACTAACTGTTTCCCAAAGCGCATTTGTTTATCTATATGATACGATGAATGAAAACTTCTACGTAGTTTAATATTTTCCTTTATTTATATGTTCTGAACGTCATACGTATTTATGCATGTCTGGCTTTTAAAAGAAAAGATTAGATCATTTTATAATGAACATATTAAGATACAGTCATCATACGCAGGAAATTGGTATGAGAATGACGATATTTAATAAAGGCCGTACGAATACTTTACTTTTTAAAAATATACTTAATGACAACATAGTCGAATGGTTTGTTTGAGTATCAAAACAGACACACCGTTGTCATATCTTATCAGATAAAGCCTTAAGGTGAAATACATTTAATGATGTGTTGTTCATCTTTGTTGGTAGTTTTATTGAGATGTATTGACATACAGATACAGACACTATACCACGTAAGGACGACAATTGGTTAGTTTGTAAATATTCAGTAATCTTGTCGATCATTTTGCTCCCCACATAATTTATATATTATTTCCGGGTTAGCTATTTTGGCAAAAACTTGAACGTCATATCAGGGCAATCAATCGTATACACTGCGGATTTTATTTTTTGCTTGATACCAATTTTCATGGAATTTATATACAACTTTACGTAATCTGTTTGTCCATACTTTTTTCTGAAATGTGTTTAGAGCTTTGCCAACTGTCAGTATTGGTTACATCTCACTAATGGCTTTGACATTTTGGAATATTGTTGTTAATATAAACTTAAATTTATTAACGATTAATCATTATTGGTAAGTTCGACTGTTGTCACGGTCTGTTTGCATTCAGCCATTATTAATCTAAAAATTCTGATATAACAACTAAGAAACCCGTACGGTGACCTATAATTGTTAATGTTTGTGTCATTTTGGTCGTTTAGGGATAGGGGATAGTTGTCTCATTGGCAATCATACCACATCTTCTTTTTTATAAGAAGTCAAGTTTGAAAATGAATATTTTCACTCTTATCATTCTGGAGTTATCGTCCGTGATAAATGGGAAAATGACAAGTTGTTTCTTTGTATTTCCGAAAACGCATGATACATCACTCAGCTTTAATTTCTCAATCGGTAAAGTGAGACAATCTTTAGAAATTAAGATATTAGACATTTTGTTTATTTACTTTTAATAGCAGGGCAAAATGGCCAAAGGGACCAAACTTGCGTGAACTATTAAAACATTCTAGCAGTAAAGTCAAAAAGTCTAAAGTGTGAACTGTATGACATAATATAATACTGAACATTAAACAAAATGAATTTTAGAAGATTAGATGATAAATATAAATGCTTAATCAGTACAAATTCTACATTTGTATAATGATATACGATGATAAACTGCATGGCGGGATCAAAACGCGTTATATCAATTTAGCTGATACGTGCATATATTACGAGAAATAACGAGAAATTGTGGGATTGGTGATAAAATAATGAAACTGTTTCTACTTGTAGACTTGTGTCTGATTATCAATTTAAAATATGGACACATTTTGAGTCATTCAATATGTGGGTCATTTTCAAGGTTGCGACAAATTAGTCTAAATGTTAAAGCCTTGCATAAAAAGGCAAATAAATTATTTTAAGAGCAAATAAAATGTAATATAACGTTGAAGACCCATTGGTGGTCTTCGGCTGTTGTCTGCTCTATGATCGGGTTGCTGTCTCTTTGACATATTCCCATTCCCATTCTCAATTTTATATTTTTAGTATGTCAAGATGTTATATTGGACTTAACAATATTTTGTTTTCAATATGGTGAACATTTTCGATTGGCCGCAAAAATCGAAAATGAATAAACTGAGATACGGCTTTGCTGATTTTTATTTTTTTTCTGTGGAATTGTAAATTGAAGAAAGAACGATATTCTAGGCATTGAGTGTCTATGATATACGGTTGCTGCTAACAAGAAGGCAAATTAATCTAGGGTTTCATGTCCGGATTTTAAATTCATCTCTCAGATTCTACATTTTATATTTTTCAATAAATTACAGAGACCAGTTGTATATAGTCATCAAAGGTACCACCGTTATAAGTTAGTACGTCATACGCGCGTTTCGTCTACATATGACTGATCAGTGACGTTCTTATAAAAATATTTATTTAGCCAAACAAGGAAAAAGTTGAAGAGCATTGATCTCTAAATTAAATGAGTTAAAGAAACAGAATTAATACACTACATTGAGATCTATCAGCCTCCTTACTCTAGATCTCAAAGCCAGTGATAGTTGACCTTACGTTTATTGTGTCCTATGATTCCATATCTTGTTAAATTTAAAATTGATTAATATTTTTATTAAACCCTTCACATGTCTTTCAAGCATTACGTCTTTACGTGACATTAAAGTTCATATGTGATCAGTGCTCTCTTAATATATATCTAGTTTCAAGAGTATGTGCAATAATGCCCTAAATGCTCGTCAACTTTGGATTTGTTTGGATTTCTTACTATTTTGATCCGAGCATCGCTGATGAGTCTCATGTAAACGAAATGTAGGTCTGGCATATCAAATTACAAGCATGGTACCTGTGATAACTATTTAGACATATGTCGTGTTTTTCGTGACTAGAAATAACGTCATAGAGCCTCTATGTCACTACCAAGTTGCGTTAGTTGATGCGCCTTAATATTAGTCTGTTTGGTCCTTAAAATCATTGAATATTTCAGTTAAATTTCGTTACATAATATTATGTCAAACACCAAACCGAATTCAGTTATCAGTGATAAGATTATGTTATATGTAAAACTGCCTCACGAGACTATTACGTGTTATCATTGATGATACAGCTAAAGGGTAAGACACAATACTTATTAAGCATATTTACCTCAAATCATCAATTCACTATGTTAATCTAGAAAAATGTGCATGAATTTACCGACGATAATTCGTTACTGCTTTTTCCGGCGATTCTGTTCAACAAATTTTCAAACAAAATTTCTAATTGCAAATAAAAATGGATTAGGCTAAATGTTGGACATTCCCCGACCAACCCTAAACAGTTGCCAAATTAAGGCGCCAGTTTAGCAGTGCGGGATGTACACACCTGCAGCCACGTGAAGTCATTTCGGGACATTAAATCTGATGTCTCGTGTAAAGAGTTCTTAGATGGGCTTTCGCAACCTAAATTTCTGTCCTGATCTAATATACACTCATTGCCTATGTTAGTATTAATTGTCCAGATCTGCATTCCGGACGGAATTAAAGGACCTACCTTTTGTGTGTATTATTAATTGTACTCGTTCTTAAATTGAATGAAATATTTGCCATTAGACGTAAAATAACAATCAATCAATTAATTGATGATATTTGACTAGTTGACATTTGTCGTTCATGAGTTTCCGTTCTTTTTAAATAGAAAAAGGGTTTCCATGGCCTAAAATTTGAACGCTTGATTACATTCTTATCATACTTGAAATGTACTGTTTATCACATCAAAAGAACAGCGAAGGTGTTGATCAATGATTAAAAAAACGTCCATGTGTTAAGTGTGCCATTAATTTAAAATGTATAATACGACATTCTCACTGATATCTAAATCTCCAAAATGGATCGAAAGAGTTAATTACAAGAAAATCAGGTCGTCATACTAATTTACATTCAGTCAACACTACAAACACAACAAATAGGTATCAGGCTTATAATGTATATCACCAGCCGCGCGTTTCGTCTACATAATACGCATCAGTGACGCTCAGATCAAAAAAGTCATCAAACAAAACAAGTACAAAGAAGAATTGAGAACCAACACAATCTTAAAGTTGTGCCATATATGACTTAGTTTATATATGTCTGTAATAAAAACATCCTTTCATTTAAAAATATATATATATACTTATCAACAGGACATATTGATGTTCATGTCAATACCGAGGTGAAGACTATTGTATCGGTGGAATCCTTGGGAACAAAACGCCCACAAGCAGTGGTAACAACTCAGTGGTGTAAAACATTTACCAAAGCTACACTGTTTATAATATAGTTTACAAGACGATCGTTTCGTCTAAACAAGACTTATCAGTGACGCAAATCAAAATAGTTATAATTATTCCTCCCTTATTTTTATTAATTTTGTATTTTCATCATATATCAAATTTATTCGTTCACTGTATGTTCATTTGTGTGACTACTTTTTTTTTAATTGGATTAGACCATTTCAATTGATATTTCAAAGTGTGTATTTTTATGATCTGGTATTACCACTATTGTTTCAGATAAGGGTGAAGGTTTGAAACCATTAAAAAAAATATATACCCACTGTTGTTGTTTGCCCTTTCATAAGTCAGGAATCTGATATTCAGTATCGTTTGTAGATATTGTGCATAGGTGTTTCTGCTTTTTTGTTTGTTGATATGGTTCAAGGGTGTTTCTCGCTTTTCTTAGCCGTATTTGGCACAACTTTGTGGAATTTTTGGTCCTCAATGCTCTTCAACTTTGTATTTGTTTGGCTTTTTAACTATTTTGATCTGAGCGTCACTGATGAGTCTTATGTAGACGAAACGCGCGTCTGGTGTATAAAATTATAATCCTGGTACTTTTGATAACAATGTTTGTCTTTTTATACAGATTACACAGACTAGACCATTGGTTTTCCTGTTTGCATGGTTTAACATTATATTTTTTTGGGAACCTGTATAGCGTGCTGTTCGGTGTGAGTAAAGGTTTCATATTAAATAACCGTACTTTGAACTATAATGATTTACTTTTATAAAGTGTGACGTGGATACGGACTAGTCTCATTTGCACTAAAACCCAATCTTCTTATATCTAAATAAAGCCATACAAGTAAAAATGGGAGGAGTATTGTTCGAGTCATGGGGAAATGGACACTAAGTATAAATAAGAAAATTTAAAAAAACACGCAAGACCAGGTGCATCAGCATGTTGAGCTTCAACGTATGTATACATTACCTGCTATGAAAATCCGCACCAACTAAAAATGTTACATGTGTAAATATCGTTAAGATTACTCATCGGATGGCATTTTTTTGTTTCCCAAGATCTTTAGCCATGATAGCAGGTATTAAATCAATTTAGATACACACAAATCATTGTGGTAAAGAACACAATGATGTAGTCTATACAATTGTTAATTTCAGTTGTTCTTGCAAACCTTTTGAAATGCTTTTTTTGCTTTTATTCAATTCGGTTATCAAAACAATTATTTTGCAAGTAAACGAATTTTGTTCGATGTCTCTGCTGGTTGACCTCTCGTCACCGAGCACATCATCCGCCTAGTAACAACATTGCATTAATTAACGAAGATCTTACACGTATGTTGTTACAACGTTTGCCATAGTTCCTAAAAGAGATTTAGTTGATTTCAAAATATCATAACTTTGCCATATAACTTCTCAAATCAGTTCTGATTTTCTTTGTAATGTTTACAATTTACACGTACAATATTATATAGTAAATACATGTAAGTTTAGCTATTTGACGAGTGTCTGTCAAATTCAATTTTAAAACCAATATTTATTAAAAATAACAACTAAATAAAATTGATGTATTGTTTAGGTGATAGCTCATGTCCGCCTCCGTATTCGGTATTTTCTTGGCACGTTGAAGACCTATTGGTGATCTGTGTTTTTTTGTTGCTATTTGGTCGGGTTGTTGTAAATATTCTTATGATTCATTTCTCGACTCCATACTCTATTCTATCAGAATTTATATTCGGCAGCAATCCAAATTTTATTGAAATAGGATTATACTAACATATGGTCCATTTGTTGGCAAAAAGTAATACTTGGTAGTAAACATATTGATATGCAATACCACTTAGTAGTAAACAAATATTGATATGTAAATATAAAAACTATCAATTTTTTCTTTATTTTGGCTGTTTGGCTATTTTGCCATTGTTCGATATCAAAGGGTTATACGATGTAGTTTTATTACTTAGACAAACAAGAGAGAGGTTTGAGGTCATTGTCCAAATTATGGTATGTTTGTCGATATCGATTCGATATCTTCGATATCCTCGATATCGACACCCAATACAGAGGTTGAGGTCGTTGTTCAAACTTTGGAATTTTGTCGATATCGATTATATATCTTCGATATCGTTGACATCGACAACCAAGACAGAGGTTTAATGCCGTGTTCTATGTATGGAATGTTTGTCGATATCTATACGATATCGTCGATATCGCCGATATCAACAACCAAGAGAGAGGTTACAGGCCGTTGTTCTAGTTATTGGATGTTTGTTGATATCGACAACAAAGAGAAGTTACAGGCCGTTGTTCAAGTTACAAACACAAAGGTTTAGGAATATGGAATGCTTGTTGATATCTATTCGATATCTATTCGATATCAACATTTAAGACGGATGATTAGGGCATGTGGACATACCAACATACATACGAAAAGTCGTGTATCGATATCGAATCAACATCGTGTCTTGGACATACCTCATTTACTTGAATTGAACTTCGAGCATTATTATTCCTTTTTCAACAAAAGTTTATATTTCTTAACTTAGTTGTGGTTATCATTTTTACATGCACTTCTTACTTTCACGCTACAATATTGAAATAGGAAGGACTGTGTACACAAACCTGAAAGTTCTTTCGGACAAAATAACTAAATTTAAAAAAAAATGTGATGTTGATGTTGATTATTTACTTTTTGTAATCAAAACATGCGGAGTAAAATATTCTAATTATTCTTAAACCGGTCTTATTGCATTTCGGTAAAACAAAACAAAGTCATTGCAAGCTTGTCTCGTAGTTGAATTTTGACGGCATATCAATTTTGCTGCCAGTTTCTCTCAATCATTACGATTTTCATTATACCTTACTTCAGTTATCTTTAAACACTTATATAAATGTCAAATTGCAGGTGGTCATTGTATTTATTGTTTTTATTTTGCATGTAAGATAATAATATATTATTGAAAGATGACTGCCTTTTATAATTATTCATATTTGTTATGAACAGTTTTAGTTCATATAAACTATTTATTAATAATATTTTACTCCCAACATGCCCAAAGGAGACTTGGCAATTGAAATACAGCCACCTTGATATTTTTATCGATCGGCTGTAAAACCCTTGCCAAAGCGGGACGTCCGCTTGTGTGTAAGGAATATTCAAGGTCAATGAAATATCCGTGTATAAGGAAGACAACACTATTTGCATGTTTAGAACTCTTGCCAAAATTCTTATTTAGGTCGCAAGCCAAAATTTCTGTCACTTTTCAATAAACCTTTATTTCGATTGGCATGTCATAATAATGCGACCTTCATCTTCAACTTCCAAAGGACCTAACCTTTATATGTTTTGATAATTTGTTCTCTTCATGAATATACATATACAGTTTGACATTATTCTTTCAGTAATTAGCATTCGATCAAATATAAATTTCTAGATAAAAAAACATTGAACGAGTAAAAAATCGTCACTAAATGACATTTACTCATAATAGAACAAGCGTGATATTACTCTTCGAATTATGAATATTTCGTGTTGTGGTGTATCAGGTTGATATCTCCCGTTGATAACATTTACATTTTTATTCATTTCTTGGTTTAAAATATCAAGGTTGAGCATATCCATTTTCAAGAAGAAAACACAAGATGAGGATTTCAGGCGCAGGACATCTCTAAAGTCCTCTTCTTATTTCATTATGATTGAAAATGACGGTATTTATCTAGAGCCATACACATACTTTTCTATATTAAAGACATACATGTACCCAACGGCAAGCATTACAACATATGATTGTCAATTTTTGATGTTTAATATAAGACTCTGCTGTCTTATCTTACCAGATAGATCTCTGAAGTTAAGTACCATTTATCATGTTTATATTGTGTTGTAAACCTATATAGATTGGTACATCAAAGTATATTGATATACGGATTAATATATCTTAACAATCTTTTCATACTCTCCGGAAATGCAACAACTTTCAATCTGTCGAATGCAGTGTTGATGCAGAAATATGTAAAATCATGAAAACTTTTTTAAGGAGAATTTGTCATTTGTTTTTTCAAAAGAAAAATAAAGATAAACAACTGAAATGCATAATATAGAAGCGTTTCCTTGTCGCTTGTTTATTTTTAGCTCACCTGTCTCAAAGGGCCAAGTGAGCTTTTCTCATCACTTGGCGTCCGTCGTCCGCCATGGCTTAAAAAAGAACATAGGGGTAAAATGCAGTTTTTGGCTTATAACTCAAAAACCAAAGCATTTAGAGCAAATCTGACAAGGGTAAAAATGTTAACCAGGTCAAGATCCATCTGCCCTACAATTTTCCGATGAATCGGACAACCCGTTGTTGGGTTGCTCCCCCTGAATTGGTAATGTAAGGGAAATTTTGCTGTTTTTTGTTATTATCTTGAATATTATTATAGATAGAGATAAACTGTAAACAGCAACAATGTACAGCAAAGTAAGACCTAAAAATAAGTCAACATGACCAAAATGGTCAATTGACGCCATACGGAGTTATTGTCCTATATAGTCCATTTTTAACAATTTTTATAAAATTTGTAAATTTTAACTAACATTTTCGACTGAAACTTTTAGGCCAAGTTCAATATAGATAGAAATAATTGTAAGCAGCAATAATGTTCAGTAAAGTAAGATGTACAAACACATCACCATCACCAAAACACAATTTTGTCATGAATTCAAATGTGTCCTTTGTTTAAAATTCACATAGAACAAGGTGAGCGACACAGGCTCTTTGGAGCCTCTAGTTTTTAATAATTGTTTTTTCACTTTCCTGAGTTATTTCGAAGCTATGCACTCATGAATACTATTCTGCGTAATAGCATGGTTGTTTAACTTGAATGTGACGATAGTAACTCTTGTTAGGCCACTATTTCATTAAAATAATGTATGAGACACATGCAAAATGATAACGAAAACTGAAATGCAAAATAACGGAGTCTTCGTGTTATTACAGATCATGTAAGCATGTAATGTTATTTTGGTTTCATGTTATAAATTTTACAAAATATTTGTATAACTTGATTGATTGATGTTTAACGTCAATTTTATCATTATTGACTAATTCTTTTGTATTGGTGGAAAAATGCAACGAGAATCGCCGACCGTATCAGGAACATCGCTAGGCAATTTACTTTCCAAAAGTCATGCTGCTTTTTTTTTAAATACCCTGTCTTCATTGAGATTGAAAAAGTAAACATACTCATATAATTTGCAGAAACTCAGATAGCATGGTTAACTGTGTTCACATATGGTAACACACTTGACATGTACATATAATTGCTTGTTATGTTATATATGCATTATCTAAAGGGTTTAATTCAGAAGACTTGTGATTCTTTATGTTATACGTCAAAATCAGCAGATTCAATTAGATCAGTAATGACTAGATTTACCTGTATTTTTCTTTTGTTTAAACGTATGCTTTAAGATATTAAGGAAGGCGCGAACTCAATATAACTAGTTTACACACACAATTTGTCAATAGTATTCCAACGCGACCAGTTATTAAATTGTTGATGACTGTATGTAATCTTTTAACTTTTGATTAGAAGTATAAGAGTCTTACACCAAAACCAGTTAACAGGTGGGTAAAATATCGTAATCATTATAATTTACAAAGGTATTTTAAATTGTCTGTGCTTACTTCTAACAAAACAGCAATATGGTTCTGTCATGTAACCTTGCTATTGCAAATCCGTTGAGAAATTGTGACGTGACATATTATAACATTTTACAAGTGATGTGTACTTTTATCATGTCAAGTGTAAATATTCATACCATCATATAATACTTTACAGTAAACGAATTTAATTTAAGATGATTAGATTAGCTATATAAATACTTAATTTATACAAATTCCTTATTTGTTTAACGATATGATAAACTCCATCAATAGATCAATATGCGTTATACTAAATCAGCTGATACGTGCAAAATCGTGGGATCAGTGATAACAGAATGAAACTTTGCACAATTGTAAACATATGTCTGATAATCAATTTAAGCTATGACCTACTTGGAGACATCCAACATGGTGGGCGTGCAATAAGTCTACATTACACAAGCATATTTAAAAACAACCCACACAACATCTTTTAAACGCCATCACGAGTTGGTTGACCGTTATGGAATAACCATTTCACATATGATATCGGATATGTTCCTTCCATCGTAACTACAATCCCCTTCCCTTTCATGAATGTGACCTATCAAATTAGACTTTTAACCGGATTTGTAATAACGTGAGCAAAACGACGAGTGCCATATGTGGAGCAGGATCTACAGACCCTTCCGGAGCACTTGAGATCACCCCTAGTTTTAGGTGGGGTACGTGTTGTGTATTCATTAGTTTTCTATGTTGGGTCATGTGTACTATTGTGTGTTTGTCTATTGCATTTTTATCCATGGCGTTGTACGTTTTTTTTTCAATTTAGGTGTTTAACTGTCCCTCTGGTATCTTTCGTCCCTCTTTTAAAAGTAAATGTAAATAACGTATCCAGTAAGTCAAGCTGTTGTATCATACTTTAGAATTATTTTTTTTTAATATCGAGAATTTCCAAAATGGCCGAAAAAAAGAGAAAACGAAACACGGTTTTTCTGCTACTTTTTTTTTTAAATATCGAATTATGATGTGAATAAGAAACTATATTCTAAGGATTTTGTTTCTATGATATAAAATTTCTGCAATTACATCAAAGGTTGTATGTTCGGATTTGATGGGGGATCATGTTGATCGACATTAATTTTACCCCCACATTGTGATGTGAAAATTGTTATTTGACTTTTGGTCATAGTTCATCTTTGTCATGATTTTGTCAGCTTTTTTCGACTTGTAAATTTAAACATCCATTTTGTATCTTTCGCCTTTCAAAAAATACAAAGTCATCCAATATAATGTTCTTATCTATAAAAATAGTATTTTTATGTTTTTATTTGACAATTGTTTTTGTTGCAATTCTGTGTCTGTTATTCTGTTGTGTCTTTGAATAATTGATGTGATTCCCTTCGATTAAGTGTAACCTGGATTTGTTGTCCTCAAATGATTTGTGAATTCTGAACAGAGGTATACTATTGTTGTCTTTTTTATTCATTTTCCTAGAAACCATCATTTCAACTCAAACGTGTATGTCAGTAAACTTCAAGAGACTAATATACAGTTTTAAATGGTGTCATTCTAAAAGAGTTATCAACCTGCTATTGTTATAGTAGCTATATGCAAACATACTGGATTTACTATTCAATCTAATTATACAACAACACACAGACCGGAGTACTTTTGTGAAAGGAACTACAGGCCTTTCTGGAGCAGCTGAGTTTAAACCCAGTTGTTTGTGTGGTTCGTGTTATTGTGTTAGTTCACATATATTTGTAAATATTTCATGACTGCTTTTCTTCGTTATGTTGTATGTTTTTATTGAACTGCTTTGTATCTTTGCCATCATTTTCTCGTTGCATTAAAAACCTAACTTTTTCTGCATCAACAGTTTAAATCAGCTTATTTCATAATGTTAATACTTGTTTGGTAAATATCCAAAAGTTATATGCCAATCATAATTTATTCGAAGAAAAAGATCGGAGCAGTTTTCATCAATATGAGTACTTTTGTGTTGCTTTAAATATGTTTCTTATGTTAAAAATCATATATGTTCTCTGATATCGATTACAACTTGTGGAGTACTTTGACAATTTCAGGACAAGACATCATTACATGATTTAGTGTTTTTGTAAATTCACGGTCAATCCGATTGTCCCGCCTTCTCTTTACAAATTATGTTTCCTCAATGACTTTATTTAGATCTACATTTATCATGTTACATTGCATTTACTTAAACTTTATATCAAATATCATCATGTCATGTATGGTTAGTTTAAAGCCATTAAATTGAATTGAATTACTTGGATGGTATACTGCAAAGCATCAATGTACAACCAGCATGTAGGAATCTATGTAAACTAAGAAACACCATTCACAAAATGATATCACATCTGCATGTCCAGTTCAATCTTTAACGGTACATACAGGAAGAGGTAAATGGGACTCATTTACTCTTTCATTACTCAGTACTTGAAGTTTACATAAATTTCAATAAAGGCTCGTTCTTAAGTTCAGAGAAAGTCGAAATATTTGGATTAGAACGCCCCATTTTATATCATAAACTGTTGGTACATGTATACTTGGTTTTTCCTTCAGATAGAACATAGATGAGTAGAAAATATTGAACATTCTACTGAAACAAACAAAAATATCGGAAATCCTACAAAATCATACAAATCATGGCAAAACGTCAAAGTTGTAAAAATTGTATGTCGAAATTAGAGAATCATTGAATAAGAGGACCGAAACAAAACTTAAACACTGTATTTAGATCCACAACCTGCCTTAAAGGAAGTGTTTTGAAAATCTACTGTTTAAAATAAATGTGAATTTTACGAAATACTAAGGATTTTGTTATCCCTATTATTAGATTACCTTAGACGTATTTGACACACCTTCTTGGAATTTTGGGGCCTAAACGCTCTTCAACTTTGTACTTTTGGGGCGTTATAACTATTTTATCTGAGCATCACTTTGAGGTAGTGTAGACGAAACTCGCGTCTGACATATCAAATTATAAGCATTGTACCTTTGATAAATATTGAATCCGGTTCTTGTCTAACTATGATTGAATAGGAAAAATCAAACTTTCATCTATAATTTTATCAAATTCTTCTCGTTTCATTCAAGTCTTGATATGACATTAAACTTGATATATGTTAAGTCCCTTTATTGTTTACGTAGCTTTTGAAGTCACGTTTCGTCTGTAAACATAAACTGGAACAAATTATGTGTTTTACTTAAATCCGAACTTGACTGCAATTGTCCTTTAGTATCTAGTTAAAATAATATCTGCCGCAAAGGTTTAAAAAAATAACATACGGGGTTAATACAAGTTTTGACGTTTATCGTATACAACTTTCGATAGAACGACAATCTGATTGAGATTAACATGTTTGTATCGACCTAATGTAACGTAATTTGAAAATCATTCTTCAAACAGTATATCTCATTCGATAGTGCCTCGATCATGATTGTCTTTCATCAATAGCTAATTGACATTCATTGGTATCGTATTTACTAATTATATTAATGTTCAAGCGTTAAGTCTTTGTATCATGATTCTTGTAAAAACACTAAGTACAACTTATCAAATATCTTAATTAAGGGCAATAACTCATATTAGAGACATAAGTGATTTGAAAATACGATAAACAAAAATTTAGTTTGTTTGTATCCTTTTATTTTAATTTGTGGTAAAACATGTCATTGTGCTTCTAGGTATTCATACATTGCTGTCTTGCAAATGTTAAGGTTAGAGCGTTTTCTAACATTTCTACTTTATCTATGAAGATTTGTTTTTTAATCTTTATTAGGAAAAACAAATAACGATACTGTTTTTACACGATACAACTTCGTTACTTTGTAAAAAAAATAATGACAAAACAGTCGATTTTGTTTTGTTCAGTATAATGTTTGAGAATACAATCAAATATCATATTCAATAAGATAGGTGAAGCTCTAGCATGGCCGACACTCGGCTAACAGAGAGATAGGTCGGTTAATCTATATTGAGTATGCGGCTATATCGGCGGTGGGTCAGTTAATCGGGTTGGTTATACGTCTGTTAAGAGTAAAACTCACAATTTAATGTTAAACTCTGTCAAATATACAGATTTTGTGGCACATTATGAGAATCGCATCAAAAAAGAAAAGTGTCTGGCAAAATGATATCTATCATAGAACATTTCCCACCATTACAAAAAAGGCATAGCCTGCGCAATTTTAAGTAAAACGAAAAGGCGTCGCGCAAGTATGTGGTTTTTATGCTTTAACGCATAGCAATATTTCAGATGAAAGGCCATAAACCATTTTTAGATATGATTTAAAGGACACAAAGTAGTACTTTGGTTCTAAAAAATCAATTGTCATTGATAAATATTTCATAATTGTTATATAAGTTGAGTTATACCACATTTTAATGAATATTAGGGGAATACAGTCTGTTAATGGATTGGACAATTTAAATCGTGTCAGTTAAGAGTTATTTAGCCAAAACAATAGTCTTACTATCTTGAGTTTATATTTTCACATTGAAAAAAATGAGATGTACTTATGACGAAAAAATTACAATACGGTTCAACAGTATCCTTATAGAAAGAGCAATTTTATTTTTAAAAAAATTTCTCTGCATTTTATTAAAAGGGTGTGTCACTTCAAATTAGCGTTATATGGACAGATTTGCCGCTCGAATTCGCATGAATTTATTATTTACGCCAAGTTATCAATAGGCCTTATTTTTTTGTCTGTTCAAAGTCTGTAACATCTATGAATAATAATAATAATAATAATGATAATATCTTTATTTAGAGAGAGTAACTTATTTGGATTACACCAATTTTCAATAAGGCTATCTTAATACAATAATAATTACATTAAAAATAAACAATGCATCAATAATAATGATAAATAAAGATTATATACAATTTAAAATACAATAAACAATTATGATATGGCATTACAGTACAATATGATGGTATAAATGTTAAAAGTACATAGATTTGTATTTATGTTTAAATTCGAATACTGTTTTTGATTTCTTTATTGAATTAGGAAGAGCATTCCACAATTTTGGTCCAGTGTACGAGAAAGTTTCAAACTAGACTTATACAACTGTGTATTTGGTTTTGGAATAGTAAAATTATCTGATGATGAAAATCTGTCATGTGTTGCAATTCAGCTGGTAAAATTCCATGCGTTTTCTTTGGAATACTAAGGCTTTTTTACCTCAGGAATAGATTACCTTATGCCGGCGTCATACATTGGCGGACAGACCAGCGTGCACCACACGTACAGAGAAAACTGACAAAGTCGGTATACGTTATTTGCACGTCATAGGACCGCTTAGAAATCGTTCAAAGCGCGTTGCATAAGTTTGAAGTACGTCGAAATACAAAGGTAAAATTGAGAAAGGAAATGGGGAATGTGTCAAATCGACAACAACCCGACCATAGAACAGGCAACAGACAATATCCACCAATGGGTCTTCAATGTAGAGAGAAACACCCGCACCCGTAGGCGTCCTTCAGCTGGCCCCTTAAAAAATATGCATACTAGTACAGTGCTAATGGACGTCATAATAAACTCAGAATTATACACAAGAAACTAAAATTAAAAAGCATAAAAGGCTAACAAAGGCCAGAGGCTCCTGACTTGGGGACAGGCGCAAAATTGCGGAGGAGATAAACATGTTTATGAGATATCAACCCTCCCTATACCTCTAGCCACTGAAGGAAAGTAAATACGCTTGATGAACGCTACAACCCGAGGAAATTTTTATGCAGCATAAAAAACATATGTAATATACGCCAACATACGTTTCTTGAACGCCGGATAAACGCTTAGCTTCAGGGACGCTTCTAGTACGCCCACTACACGCTTAAAGCATATTGGCAGCGTAAATATAAGGCGCAAATATCAAACTTCAATCCTGGTACCTATGAGGAGTTTATTTCCGATATGTATTTTCCTTTGTACCGAGTCATCATTCTCATTTTCTGCCGCCTAAGGAAATGTCTGTACCAAGTTCTAAACCGTGGGTCTAGAGAAGAAATAGACATTAGTAAGTTTTTTTATATTAGTGTTGGGTGCTGATTTAATGTGTAACAACGAGACAATTTTTTATATTCCTGTAAATCACAATAAATGCATAATATTAATTTTATTTTTCGAGTAATGATGTATTCCTATGATATCGTAAGTCATTTAGCCGACTCGCAGTCCGCAAACGTGCTTGTTTTTCTATTGAGTGACCTTTAAGGTGGTGTAGAGAAAGGTTGATCTTGAAAGGTTTGTGTATATTTGTTGGCACTATAAATGTATTTAAGTTCATTTGATAAACAAAAATCAAAACATTAGGAAGTTTATCTCTGATTTAAATACTTGTTAACTATATAAATGACAAATTGGTACAATTCATATCAATGAAACAGAATCCACATGATATATGCGACCATTCTTTGATGAAATTAATATTACTTTGATTTTACATTTTTTTAAATCATTTCTATCAATTTTCAGATTCTATTGTCTAAACTTGTGTTTCATTGTTCATGTGTTGTTTCCATTTATTCTAGCCACTAATCTTGGGCCTATCTTTTTATTTAGATAACACCCCGTATAGCAGTTAAATTATACTTGTAATGTCATTCATAACTCTTAACAGACCAATTAACAGACCGAGTTTTATACATCCGACCCATTAACAGACCATATTTTTATCAAAAATTGATTTATGTCACCAAAAAACAGTTTTTCGGGTAGATTTTTCACATATTGATGTTAATATGGTACACAAACATAATGCCAGTCCTTTTTCAATGTTCAAAAGATTGCATGCAAGTAAACGCAACTAACTTGTCATTTTTGTGTACATTTTGTGTGTGTAAAATGTGTATAAATTTACTGATGAGTAACTCGCCTTTTCATTTTATAGATCGTTTATTGAAGCTAGAAAAAACATAATTACACCACTGGATTCAGTACTCCAAATCATTTTGTCAGACATGAATAGTTTTTATGATATAAATATAATTAAAAAGTTATACAATGAAACATGCTGACCTTGCACTGATTTTCACGATAACACCTTATTAACAGACTTTAGCCAACCCGATTAACAGACCCACCGCCGATATAGCCGCATACTCAATATAGATTAACCGACCTATCTCTCGGTTAGCCGAGTGTCGGCCGTGTCTAGAGATAAATACAAATTAGAATGCGTTGGTCACCTGTGTTTATAGTTTTTTTTGGGTATAATTGACATTTAGATTAAGACATTTTACCAATTACAGTACGGTTTGTTTAGCTAAAAGTTGATTTGTTTGTTAATGTTTAAAAATATTGTATTGCTGTAAATCTTTTTTCTTTTAAACAGTTTTTACTTATCTATCATAGTTTTCGAAGTCGAACACTCGTAAACATGTTTATAAAAGTCATATAAGCGGAACAACAAATAGCTACTATAGATTCACTATTATTCGTTGGGTACCATTTGTCGTCGAATTCATTAAAATCTCGATCTCTTTCTGTTTTTATATATATGTGCTGCTTGCCGTCGCACTGCGTCATTTTGTAGCCCTGACAGTTTCGAATGTTGTTGTCAATATTATTGACTGGCAACATTTTTATCACTTTAAACACAGAGTCTTTTTTAAAATAAACACAATAGACCATTTGCAACTTTCTCCCTTTTGTGAAATCGTTACATTCTCTCATCTTTATTGGCAATTGGATTGCTTCTGTGTGCTCGTGATATGAAGAGTGCGAGTGTAAATAAATAATTGATTGTCTAGTAAATGCCTATTTGCGAGACAATTGCAGTTCAGTCAAAATGTCCACCAGGGTTTTACATGGTCCGTATTTGTGTTTAATAATGATAGGAGCATGACAGCAAATCCTCTCCCAAAGAAACGTCAGACATTTTCGGTATCAACTCTGCCTAGAAATAGCAATATCTTAGGTATATTTTTAAAAGTCATTATAAAATAAATCTTTGTAATAGCGATGTCAACTTAAATAATCGAATATTAACGTGTCATTTCAAAACATAGGCTATTCCTAAACGAAATTCAGTTTTTGGGGAGTAGACTGAAATAGTATTTAATATCTATACATATACTATATTTGTTTAATGATATGATAATAAAACTGCATCACGGGACCAATACTTGTTATGATAGATAATACAGCTTAAGGGTAAGTCAAAATACTAGTTTTTCCTGTTGGTTTAAAATCAAGTATTGACTGTGACATGTGTTAAGGTAGCATGAGTCCGTCGACAACAATCGGTGTTTCCACCTATAAATCGTTTTTGATTTGAGTAAAACGGTGACCGTAAAACCAATGCCCAAACTACATTTCTTATGACAAATAGGAACAGGCTTGATATTGGACCTTTGCTGTTGAGTTTTCGTCCTTGAAAAATTGGAAATGAATGATTACATCCTTTTCAAATTATAATGTACTGTCTCTCTCGACAAATGAGAAATTGGAAGGGTTGATCCTTTATATAAGCACAGTTCAGACGTTTAAGGTCTCAGTTGATCGCTTAAAAAATTAACTTATAAATGCAAAATGAATAAGACGACAGTTTAAGAATATGCAAACCTCGAAAATCGAGGAAAAAAAATTCACTCAATGAAACAACCAACAACTGAATGAATACATATTTCAAATGAAGTTAACAGAAGCATCCCTAGGTAAATGTAGGCAACAGTAGTATACCGCTGTTCAAAACTCATAAATCCATTGACAAAAAACAAAATCGGGGTAACAAACTAAAACCGTGGGAAACGCATTAAATATAAGAGGAGAACCGGCTCCTTCTATTCATGCAACACCTTCCATCCGAATCCAAACTCAAACTGTAACAATCAGTAAAAATACAGACAAGACGACGTTTGAACCGGATTTATATTTAGTTTGACGATGTGCGTCGGACGTATTGGTGGCCGAAAAAGTTGAAATTTAGAGGAAAGGAGACAAAAAGGGACCTGATATTGAAGAAACAGAGGTTCATTGGTGGTTTTATCGTCGAAGAGTCATCTTTTGTATCACATTGAGCTTTATGTAGGCAGATGGGATATCATGACGCGGCTTGACTTACTTTTTCCAAAACAACGGCTCGAATCCTAGGCCTGTGTTGTCTTACATTATATTAGATTTTTCTCAATCCAGGTTATTAAACAAAAACATGTCATGTTGGCATGGTACGGGTTATGTTCTTCTTGTATATTTTATGATGGTATTTTACTATAAATGAGAAGGATGGTATTTGGTTTTCATATAATGAAGACATAATCTTTCGATAAGTTTTATTGAGGTCTGGAGCTGGCATGTCAGTAACTGCTAGAAGTCCTTTGTTATTAATGTATAATAGTAATATTTTTTAGTTTCGTTTGTTACTGTTCTGGCATGGAACTCAGAATTCATTTGAACCAAATTTTACCTTGCATATTGTTGTGTGTTTTTTTTTTCTATATTGGCTATATGTATAGGGGAGGGCTGAGATCTAAAAAAAACATGTTTAACCTCGCCCCTTTTTGGCCTACCCCAAGTCAGGAGCCCTTGGATTTGTGTATGACTTTGAATTTTAGTTTCTTGTGTATATTTCGGAGTTTAGTAATACGTCAATTATAACTGAACTAGTATACTTTTTGTTAAGGGACCAACTGAAATACGCCTCCGTGTGCCGGAGTCTTTCACTGCGTTAAAGATCCATTGGTGGCCTTCGTCTGTTCTTTTGTCGAATTGATGTCGCTTTGACACATTTCCTATTACCATTATCCTTTAAGTGTTATACCCCCAAATCAAAGCGCGTCACATTTGGTTGCAATCGGAAAAGGGTCGAAAAAATATTCCCTTGAATTTGACAGTTGCAGGAAATTATCACTACATTATATAGCATTAACAAACTTCACAGTCATAAACATATATCTTGTATATTTTAAAGCACTTTTATTTTTCTTATTTAGTATATATGTGAAATATTTTGAAAACTTGCGGTTAAATGGTTACTAAGTGTGTATAAAGTAGAACATATGATAAGCGAAAATCGGATTAGCAAAATTAAAGTGATGGTTTTTATCTAATACATACATGATATATACAATAAAATGTTATTTGAAATAAAACTGAACTCAAGCCAAGTATCTTTTAAATTCATCTGGAATATGCATATCAAGTCATTTTTGCAAGTAGAAATTAAATTCCGACGGCATTGCATTAACTCCAAAGTTAAGTTAAGCCCTTTCAAGAGTTTTTAAAATTTCACATCTTTGTCATGTGAATTCAATATTTAAAAAAAAATCTATTAATTAGGGGCCAATTGAACCCCACCTCAAGTTTTCATATTTGAAATGTGCGTTGAGGATCCATTGGTTATCTTGGTGTGTTGTTGCTCTTTGATCTTTGATGAAATAGGATGATGCTAACAGGGTGCCATATCAGGAACAAAAAGGTGCAATTTGATAGTAAACAATTATTGATATGTCAAAATAATTAAAGCATTTGGTATCGTTATTGCTATATTGGCTACTTATCATACCTTTACATCGGGGAGAAATATTTTTATTTTCTTAAAGACATCTTTGTTTTCGGTTAAACATAAATGTACATTTTTTTCCCGTCACTATAAGCATATATCTTGATTTAAAGAATTAATTTTGATTATATTTCAGTTTTGCTACCCGTTTCTTTTAATCACTGATTTGTATGATAGTTTATTTAAGTTGTCTTTAAAGGATTAACACACTCATATAAACAGTCATTATTTTTCAGTTTTGGTCATTGTGTTTATTGTGTATATTTTGCCTATAACATGTATGAAACTATCATCCTACTTTGAAGGGTTGACTGGCTTATATTACTGTTCATACTTGTTATTAACAATTTAAGTCTATATACTATTTATAATAACTTTCGTACTCCCAAAGGTGAATAGGGAATATAAATATGGCTACTTTGGTATTCTTCCGATCGACAGTAAAACCCTGGCCAATGTGGGGCATCCGCTGACTGTACAGCATGTACAAGCATGCTGTAACGTATGTAGTACGTGCGCTCGTTGAAAGTTCGAAACCCGTGACACAACTCGTTAAGGGACCGATGGTAGCCTGTTGCAAGGCCAAATGTCTGTCCCCATCCAAAATATAATATTTTCCAGTGGCATTCAAAATATTTTGACGATCATCCTTAACAACTTCTATTACACGACCTGCCTATTGTATTTATTAATTATTTTTTTTCGTCCTGGATATGCATGTAAAGTTTGACACTGGACGTTATCAATTAACAAACGATCAATGTAAATTTCGCGAAAAAAACAATTTGAACTAGTAAAAAATCGTCATTTGATGGCAATAACATTAATGCCAACGTGATATGAAACTACAAAATATAACAATGTCTTATGTTAGCTTTTATGTTCTTTAAATGTCCCATTCGGTTGCATAGCTCTTTACGAATTTAGGTCTTTATGCATTCCTTCCTTTTAATTGTTAGGTTGAGCATATCTTGAAGAAAAAACAAAAAGGAGATGCGGACTACGGGCGTAAGAAATTTCTAAAGTGCGCTTTCAATTTTATTATGTTTTGAAATGACGGTATTTATCTAAAGCCATACAAACACACTTCAATCCAGAGACAAACTCAGTGATAATAGAGCACTCTGCTGCCAAATCTCACCAGTTGAAACTCTGAAGTTAAGTACAATTTATATGTTGTTATCAACCAGTATTGATGGTTACAATATACAGTAAAACCTGAACAAACCGGCCGGCTACGAGACTTTGGACGATTTTGTCCCAAGTAGAGCTATAGAAAAAACAGTACATTAACGCGTGTTACACGAAAACATTTAAGATGATACACGGACTCTTTTAAGTTGTTACACGGGCACTATTTATGAATAGAATCACTCGTGCATGATCAGTGAGTTCATGGGCACTTAAATTTCAATTAGATTTGAAATTTTTTTTTTACCGACATTCCTGTATTTTTTTTTTAAATATTTACGTTAGCATCAATAACTATATTTGTTTTCAAACAATTCCAGTAAATTACTCTTCATATCACTACACTAAGGGATTGAGCATTTAACTTCAAAAGGGTGATTATGAGGGTTTTTTTCCCAAAAAAAATATATTGTTCCCCAATTTTATGAGAAAAAATATAGTGTGGTCAAGCAGATGAAAAAATAATGTTCTGATTCCTGATTTTCCAAATACCGTATATAATATCGCTAAATTCGAAAAAAAATATGTGGGTGATAGCGTTGAAAATCTGAATAATGAATAATAAAAGAACATACCCAAATTGTGAAGCTAAATGGTCGGTCCGTACATGTATTTTTGTCAATACATGGACATGAATAGTATTTTGGACAATGCTGAAAGTAAAGAAATGCTGCTACCGACGTTTTTATCTCAATAAAAAAGACAGGAAATATATACATGTATAAAAGAAATAAAATCTTATAAAAAGATAAAATCCATATAAACTCACCAATGCACGATTGATCCTATAAATACAAAGTGTACGTGTAATACTGTGGATTCATTTTTATTCGTGGTATACCAATTTTCGTGGGTTTCGTGGGTCACAGCGAACAACGAATTAAAGAATTCAACGAAGAATAATTCCGACAAATGTGTATGGAGTCGGATGTTTATTTCCGGTTATGTTATGCAGTTCTAGTATAGTTTTGACTAGCAATAAACATTGTAACATAACACGTTTTTATTGAAAGAATTTAAATTGATTAAAACTGTTCATGGAAAATAACTGCAATAGTTGTTTACAAAATAAACTTATAAATGTGCAGTTTAGAAATTACTGGAACAATCAGAGATACTGATAGAATGATTGGAACTTTCCATTTGACTTACATAAATATTCAAGAATAATCCTAAAAAAAGATGCGTTATTTAAACTTCCACATTTTTCCAAAAACTTCTCTTATAGTTTTCTAGGAATTTCCATTTATCGAGTGTCCTAGAGTTTTCCGCTTGTCGGGATTCTATAAGGCAATCACAGTTTTATGATTGAAAGCTCATTTCCCTAATCACGATATGATAAGTAAAAGGTGTGAAAATAAATGTATCTGTCATAAACAATATTACCTACGGGTAATATCCCCGTACTGAATCCTATTGATTTTTAATCACTTATTTTGTAAACAACTATTAGGCCACACAACACAAATCAGGCCAACATTAATGAATATAATACTGACAATATCATAACGAGCAAAAGTAGTACCCTACACCCCGTTAGAAATATGTCAAATTCCTAAATTTCAATAAAAGATTTAAAAAAAAAAAAAAAAAAAAAAACAACGTTACTTTCACGTTACATTTTGTGGTCGAATTTCTCTGAAAATCACCCAATTTGAACTAAGAAGAACTGGGATCAATTCGTTAGCAACGTGGATATATTAACGCCCTTCAGTACCCTGTACACATTTTGTCTTCACCTTATCCACGTATTTGAACATAGATAACTTATAATATACGATTTTACTTTATGTTATCCCTGTGCTATAGATGTATTAAATTAATCATAGCCAAGGCCAAGTTATAGAAAATATAAAATAAAAATAAAACATGGCGAGTACTCGAAACAGCGTTGTTTTTGAACGTCAGAAGTATATTTGTATCTCTTTGATTTGAATGTCTGAATGATTAGGCAACATCTGTTCATATATTTCGACAGGTATTACGTTTTGAATCCCTTCTATTTATTTTTTACATTTATGATTATCGTGGATAAAACAGTTTGATTTTATTTTGTCCTGCCTGCAACAACAGTCGTGAACAGATAGACATATAGATTACGTCCGCAACGGCGGTGGTGGTGGTGTCAACAGTTGTCAAGTTTTATGATTAAGTTAGTTTGATGGGAACTACTTGTGATATATCATTGATATTTAATTTGAACTATCATCCTAATACGTATTTTGTACACTTATTTCTAAAAAACAAGTACGTAATGAGAGAGGTGAATACTATCGCCAAGGCATTTCGAGATTCCCAGAAACGCAGTTATGAGTTGGCAAAAAGTTACTGATTGACAAAAATGTCACGTAAAATTTAATCGGTAAAACCATATAAGTATTACAAATCTAATTATAGAGAATATTTGTTTAAATAAATTGTAAAATGCGGAATAAAAGAAACGACCCTATATGTCATGGAATGAAATCGAATCTACAATACAATCCCACATCCAATATATTAGACATATTATATACAGGATCAATGTGCTGTTGAATCCGACTGTACATGTATATAGTTCTTTCTAAGTGGGGTTTCAGTTTGGTTGTGCGTGATGCACATATACCCAGTAATGTACAGTCAAAATTGGGATGGTAAATCTAATGTGTCGTGTAGAATGATGGTGCCATAGTCTGAAAATTATGAACTCTTGCAGGAACCATGGAAAGGGTATTCGGTTGGACTGATGCCAGGAAAAATATGTCCCAATCCAATTTTCCCTAATTTTCTAGTTGATGTTTAAATTTACACGAACTTCCCTGGACATTCTGCATCTGCATCTGCGAAACAAGGATAACACAAGAATATCTAAAAACAATAAACAATAAATTGAACCACAATCTTTATCTTGCAATTGCAAATACACAACTTAATGTATTGACTTTCAGATATATGGAGTAACATTTTATAAGATTGGATGAATGATTTTTTTATAATATTCCAGTCTTAATAAATGTTATAGAGTTTTCCCACTTAAACCTATGGGTGAATTGTATGTGTGAAATTGCGTTGTTGTTGTTGTTGTTGTTGTTGTTGTTGTTGGTGTTGGTGTTTTTGTGGTGGTGGTGGTGGTGGTGGTGGTGGTTGTTGTTGTTGTTGTTTTTTTAATTTTTTATACGGAGTAAAGTTAACAACGATCAATCAATAGGTTAATTATCATAATTTTGATCTTTTTAGGTGGCATATTTAAGTAATGAAGACAAACTTTGATGGACATCGTAATATTACTGACTGTCCTTCAGGTATGTATAATATAACAATAACACATCTTACTCAAGAAAGTTCTTTATTCTCTTCCGTTTTATTTCTTTCTAAAAGGCACATTTAAATTTACCATGATGTGTTCAAATCAGCTGCTTGATTTCATGCCAATTTATGATTCCATGATCATCGAAATGGAACAGTAATCAATCAGTACATTTTCAAACTAATCTAATATCTCTATGAACCTGGTAGCAAACTTTTCTAAAATTGTCCGTTTATAAAATTTGAAATTATTAAGAAACTAAGGTTTCAACTCCCTCATAAGGCAAAGTTGACTTTAGATGAATTTAGCTATCAGTTTTATGTATTTTTGTCATATAGCTCTTCGACGGTTTCGGTACTTCTACATCTTCGGATTTCAAATGTTTGGCTTTGAGCGTTCCTGATGAAAGTAAAGCCAGAAAAGCGCTTAAAACGCATTGAAATTACTAAACGTGTTGTTTTCAATTGTTAAGTGCTTGTGGTTCCTAAGCGTTTCTCGTTTTATATATAGATTAAACCGTTGGTGTCCTATTTGAAATGTTTTACACTAGTCATTATAGGCCATCCTTATAGCTTGTTGTTCGGTGTGATGTAAGGTTCCGTTTTGAAGGCCGTATTTTGACCTGTAATTGTTTGAAGGTTATGGTTGTCTTACTGAGTACTCGCTTGTGGCAAATCAAATTATATGCTTGATACCTTTAGTAACTAATGACATACAATCCCCTTGTTTTATTAAATATGCATTCACATTGTGTCTTGCATCAAATTTATTCCTTCAGTGTATGATCTCTTGTTCGTGTTACTATATCTATTGATTACGTTCAACCATTAAACACAGAGCAGCAAGCTATTAAGGGCTCCAATAACGACTAGTGTAAAATCATTCAAACAGAAAATCCAACGGTCTTATCTACATTAAGAACGAGAAACTCTTGAACCACATCAACAAACGATTATCTCTGAACATCAGGTTCCCGACTTTTGACGATGCATAAACAGATACAGCGGGTGTTCACGTTCAAAAAGACACAAACCTTCATACTACCTGAACATTTGTGTAACATCACAATTTAAAAAAGGGACGAAAGATACCAAAGAGATAGTCAAACTCATAAATCGAAAATAAACTGACAACGTCATGGCTAAAATGAAAAAGACAAACAGACAAACAATAGTACACACGACATAACATAGAAAACTAAAGAAAAAACAACACGAACCCCACCAAAAACTAGGGGTGATATTAGGTAATAAAAAAGACACACTTTAAAATATCAATTGAAATGGTTTATGATAACTCAATTAATTGTATAGTGTGTCTTCCTATGTTAATGAGTAAATATGATAATGTGCAATTTTACAGTGTGTTTTTCCATGTAACTGCGTAAATATTATAGTGTGTCTTTCTATGTTAATGCGAAAATCGACATTTACATTCTCTTCATGTAAATTTCCAATGTTCCTTACTCCAGTACTGCAGGCTAAATTATCCTACTGGAATTGAATTATGATTCTTATTGAACTAAATGTATTCATATCTAGTATTTTCACCATATAATTTTAATTGTACACCTTAGTATAGTTCTAAATTTTCAACTTCGTACGTTCGTCTTTTATTCACATATAGATTTTTCTTACCATAACTATCTATTTGTTTTAAGATGGGTATATTTGAGATAGAATTTCAACAAAATATGACATTCCTAAAGAACTAAATGTGCGCCGAACTTCTTCTCATTTTTATAAAAGTCTGAGTAACTTCAGACACATGTTATATAAAAAAAAGAAGACTACACTTAAATATGCCAGATAATTGAATTTACAATTCAGATATATTAACTACGTTATTTCTCTCTACACTCTCTAAACAACAATGGTTGATTTTAATTATTATATCCCTTAATTGGGAGACACAGCTACCTCCGTGGCATTTATAGACTAACATCTCGAGTTTGAATGAAGCGCTATAAAACCAGGTTTAATCCACCATTTTCTACATTTGAAAATGCATGTACCAAGTAAGGAATATGACAGATCTTGTCAATTCGTTTTTATGTGTTTTGTCATATGATTTTTCCATGTGATTATAGATTGTTCTCTGAGTTCAGTATTTTTGTTATTTTACTTTTTTTATAAGCAGTCAACTAAGTACTAGAATCTGTTGCACGCGGCACTATCTTATTATAATATAATAACTGTCCCACCTTAAAAGCAAAACACCAACTGCACTTGAATACGGGATGAACATCTCCCAATTCACTTGTCCAAGATCCTTCAGCTGATACTCATAAAACTCATCAGTTCCTGAGCAAATTAAAAAGTTGATAAACCAGGGGTGGGTTTCTCGAAAGTATCCTAAGATTCGTCCTAAGACACATCTTATATCACCCCTAGTTTTTGGTGGGGTTCATGTAACTTATTCTTTAGTTTTCTATGTTGTGTCATGTGTACTATTGTTTTTCTGTTTGTCTTTTTCATTTTTAGCCATGGCGTTGTCAGTTTGTTTTAGAGTTTGACTGTCCCTTTGGTATCTTTCGTCCCTCTTTTAGACCATTTTAGGATGGACTTAGGATCAATTTAGGACACTCTTAAGTTGTGTCTTGAAGCTATCTCAGACGAATCTTATGTAAGGACGTCCTAAACATCTCCTAAGTCGAAGTTTTGAATCGTTAAAGATATTTTTGATAAAATATTTATTAATTACGAAATTATGTAATAAAATTGTTTACGAATTTTATAATAACATGTACAGAATTAAATGCATAATTACCAATGTAATTATATAAAAAAAAAGATTGTTATTCAAACTGGAATACAATTTGTTTTGATATGAGAATTACATTTGTAGTGTAATCGTATCGTGAAACACGAAGTTCAAAGTTTAAAATCATGCACAATTTCTTCATAAGCGAGTTTTCATGTTCATTTTCACGTAAAATAATGAGCAAAAAGCGAAATCCAAACTTTATTTCACTAGGATGAATATAGGATGCTCTTAAGACACCTTATTGGGTGTCCTAAACTTAGGACGACAAATGTGATATATCGTAAGTTAAGAGAGCTTCGAGAACACGACTTAGGGTAAAGACTTGTCATAAGATGACACGTCCTAATCCTCAGATAGCTTCGACAAGACCACCCCAGGTTTATGTGAACATGTCTGTTTCAACAAAATATTACTGTTTTTTTAAGGTGTTGGAACTTTGGATTTGGCTATTTAACAAAGGGCTTTCCGTTTTACATTTTCTTTGGAGTTCGTTTTTGTTGTTGCTATTTTACTGTTTACTCATACCTGACAGTCATTAAAAAGTAAAATCACAAAAAAACTGAACTCAGAGGAAAATCAATTAGAAAAGTCAATAATACATGGCAAAATCAAATAACAAAACGCATTAAAAACGAATGGACAAGTGCATCTGTAGCGTACGTAAATATGATTACTAATTTCAAATCAGATGAAAACCGTACAAGATCAAACAGAATATAAAGGATGAGTAAATTGAACGTTCTGATAAACGGTGTGTATGGCCATAAAATCATGAGACACGAGTTTATTTTACTATATTGCATAGTTTTTGTTGTATATCTTAAGTTGAATGAACTGCAATAAAGCGAAACTTTACGAACATAAAATAAATAAACAATCATTCCTTCAGACAAAATCCCAGAAATGTTCAACAGAGTCACATTAACTGACGCCATTAGAGTTGAACAACATGATAGGATCTGCTTACCTTTCCGGAGCACCTATAATCACTACAGTTTTTGGTGGAGTTAGTCTTTAGTTTTCTATGTTATGTAGAGTGTACTATTAATTGTCTACATGTATCTGTCTGATAATTTTTAACCTTGGCGTTGTACATTTAGTTTCGCCCCTCTTTTAGTAACATTCGTAATCTTGAATAAATTGCAGATAGCTCTTCAGCTCTATTTACGGAATTAATTCATTACACTTCTTTCGAAATTAGAAAACAGATGATGGAACTTATATTCAATATAATATAAAAGAGATAATGTGGTATAATTGCCACTGAGACAACTCTCCGCAAGAGACAAAATGACACAGAGATGAACAAGGCTGTACAATTTTGTATTAGTTTTGGGGTACCAACTGTTTAAAAAGAGGGGCGAAATATTTCAGAGGGAGAGTCAAACTTGAGCGCCATTGACGTGTCTGTAAATGTTAATCTGATAAACGAACATGGAACGCTGGTGATGTGTGCGTCGGATAGAATACATATCAAAAGTAAAATCACAAAAAAAACTGAACTCCGAGAAAAGTTCCTTATCAAATCAAATTCACATCAAACGAATGGATAACAGCTGTCATATTCCTTATGTAGACAATTGAGAATTGAACTTGGTTTTATAGCTAGCTAAACCTCTCGAATTTAATTGATATATTTATGAATATAGAATTATAAATTTTGTAGATGGTGCCTTTAACTGGTGCATACGAGTTCATCTGTCCATCGCAGTCACACTGGAATCTTCGGGCAAAATCCATGTGTAAGCAAACAACAAACTATACTTGCTTATTTGACATTAACTTTCAAATAAATGTATACAGAGATAGATGTTACAGACCTAGAATTTTAGGTCCTGGTAAGTTATTTTTATGAATATTTGTTCTGTTTGGTCATGATGGTAGCATGTCAAGCTTCTTTCAGTTATAAACTTTATTTGTCTTTAAAAACAGTGTTTGACTCATGATTAAACAGAAATTGGCTTCAATAAATAGCTATAAGTATTAAATATATATTTGTCATTTACATAATATAACTTTGTAGTGAAAGTATAATATCGAGTTTTGAATTGACAAACTACAGATATAGCAGAATATAATTTATAAATAAAAACTTTATTAAAGTAACTTGACTTAAATATTCATGTACATGTATATCATGTAAATTAACCACTTTTTTTTATTTTTACAGGATATAAATACGTCTTTCAACCGAACTTAAACAGAGCATCTTGTAGTGGTAATCGATATCAGCCTTTTAATTTTGAGACAGTTGGCTATAGTGACTGCACCTTTACAAAAACTCTTTGTAACAGCTTAGGTCAGACGACTTATGAAAACGGCGACACCAGGGTCGACAGAAAATGTATATGTAATACCGATAGAGGATATACTTTCATTCTGAATTCGAAAAAACGATGTTACTGTAATCCTTCAAGTGAAGATTGCTCCTGCTATCTCGGAATGAACCCATACAACGAAACGGTCAGACTGAAAGGTAAAGTACAACTGGATTTGGCTATTCTTTTTGGACCTTTTGTATTATAGCTCTTCATCTTTTATATAAGTTTTGGATTTCAAATATTTTGGCTAAGAGCATCACTGAAGAGACATGTATTGTCGAAATACGCATCTGGTGCACGAAAATTGGTACCGTTAATTTTATTATCATTTATTCAAGATTTAAAAGAGGGACGAAAGATACCAAAGGGACAGTCAAACTCGTAAATCTAAAACAAACTGACAACGCCATGGCTAAAAATGAAAAAGACAAACAGAAAAACAATAGTACACATGACACAACATAGAAAACTAAAGAATAAACAACACGAACCCCACCAAAAACTAGGGGTGATCTCAGGTGCTCCGGAAGGGTAAGCAGATCCTGTTCCACATGCGGCACCCGTCGTGATAAAAATTATCAATAATTAATTTTGCTTGTTTAACGAAAATCCGATTCGGTTTAAATTAGCAATGGCAATTACCTGTATTAATAGAAAACGACGATCGTTAAGACTACTGGTGCTATTCCATTGCTGTTACCGATTAACATTTAGTCCCTGGAATATTTCAGCAATTTGTATTAATATCGATAGTATTGATACATTAATTATATATAAATGTTATGTATATGTATATGTACATGTTGAATTATTCGAAATACTAGAATTCATCAAAATTGGCGTCCGGAGTACCACATTAAAACCTGATATATTTGATAATTTCCATTAATTCGCAACATTTCTATTGTTCATGTTTTAGCTATAAGTCAGGAGGAATCCAGTCTATACATGTATTTGTTCCTGACTTTATATTGCCCTTTATTTGTCTTTATGTTGTCATCTTAAAATCATTATGTTTACCCCTATCTGTCTCTATGTTGCCCTCTTTCTGTCTTTATTTTGCCCTCTAACTGACTTTATTTTGCCCTCTTATAGTCTTCATGTTGACCTCTAACGATATTTTATGTTCCTTTCTTACTGTTTTTATGTTGCGTTTTAATTGTCGTTATGTTGCCCTCTTGCTGTCGTTATGTTAATCAGGATGTTCCCATTTCCTGTCTTTGTCTTTCTCTTTAAGGTGGTATGGGAGTCTAAAATAAAAATTATAGAATTTGTTCATACTTTGTCAACATGTAGTATCTATTGATACATGATCAAAAGTATTATAAAAATGATAGGTCACCGTGCATTTTCTCAAGCTACAGGTTGTGACAAAATGACAAATTTTGTATGGATTATACAGGAAAAAACACCATTTTGTGAATAAAAACTAAAGAATATGATAGAATTGTAAAATAAATTAGGAAAAGATTGCTTTCAGACAATGCTTTGAGAATATCAAAAGAAAAGATAGGGTCACCGTACGTTTTTTCCGGCTAAAAGACAAAATAGGAAAATTTCATGTAGAGTCCTTCAGAAAATGCACTGTTATAGAGTTACCTCCCCTTAAAATGCCAATTTGAAAAATATTCAAAAACAACCAAAATCAATCTACACTTGTAAAAATATTTATATTTCTAAGTTATATTCTTATAAATTGGTTCTTTAAAATGAAAATTCACATTAAATTCTGCATATCTGCATCAAATTTTGCTAACTTCAAAGAAAATATGGACCTTAGATTCTCTGTTTTTTATAATCCAAGATGGCGAAAGACACCCATACCACCTTAACTGTCTTTATGTTGCCCTATAATTGCCTTATATGGCCCTCTTCTTGTCTTTATATTGTCCTTTAACTGTCTTGATATTATCCCTTTACTGTTTTATTATATTTCGTTTCTGTGTGTGTTACAATTTAATGTTGTGTCGTTGTTCTCCTTTTATATATGATGCCTTTTCCTCGGTTTTAGTTTGTAAACTGGATTAGTTTTTTGTCTTAATCGATTTATTAATTTCAAACAGCGGTATACTACTGTTGCCTTTAGTTATGTTGTACTCGTTCTGTATTTATGTTACCCTCATATGGGCCTAATATGTTCCTCTTACAGTCTTTTTGTTACCCGCGTGCTGTTATTATGTTGCCCTCTAATTGTCTTCATTTGGTCTCTAAATGTCTTTATATAACCCTTTATCTGTGTTTATGTTGCTCCCTGAATGAGTTTATGTTGTTCCCTGAGTGTTTTGAGGTTGTTCCCTGACTGTGTTAAGATTGTGCTCTTACTGACCTTTAAGTGGCATGATGTGGCCATCTAACTGTCTTGATATTGCCCTTTGACATTATTTTTGTAGCAGTTTGACTGTCTCTAATGTGGCCCATAACTCTTTCCATAAACTGCAAATGGCATAACTGTTGGTCATGCATAGTAGATGGTGTGCAGTTAAAAAGTTACTGACAGTTACAACTGACAAAGTTATACACGTGTGTGTCGCTTACATAAGAGGATCTTTTTCATTTTCCAGAGATAAATGGCTATCAAGAAATAAAATTGACAAGAGGCCCTTACTCAGTAGATATGTAAGTTGATATTTATATTTAAAACTGTATTGCTTTGTTACGTCCATTTATTACTACACATTATTTCAAATGCACCCGTGTACTATATATTGTCTCATTAAGTTTATCTAAATATATTATAAATTTCACTTGTCATGATGCGGAAATAAATATCGGCTACAAAGTTTTTATTTGGTAATATACTAATACCAAAAACGATAATGGTTTTGTATTTATGTTAACGACAAAAAGTTTCAGAAACTTCATAAACATTGAACTTTTGTGTAATTCATAAAATAAATTCGAATGCTATGAATATTATTCTTAACCGTGTATACGGTTTATAGGTTTAATTTATCACAGACAATACAGATAAAAGAGTTTGACAACTACAAATACAACATAAACCATCTTCCAACCGGTAAGTGTATACCTGATACAGAAAAGATCAATCGAAAATCATTAAGTAATTTGAAAACAGTGTAATTGATGTTATGCATCGAATTTTGTAAGTTTGATTGTTTTCAAATTAATGATAACACATGATACAATTTGGGCTAATGATTCCTTTATAAATGTAAAATGTATATTTAATACTAAACAAAAAAACAAAACAACAAAATTTCATCCCTAAGGTGATCATTAGACATGAGACTTTAATAGTCATATTTGAATTGGGTTTTATACCTAATTCCGTTAGCTCAAAAACGCAAAAACTGCCAACATAGTATACAGTCAGGGGCATTACTTAAACAAGTAACAAATAAAATTACCTAAACAAGTAATGTTGAAAACGAGGCTAATTTAAATATAACTTACATAAGTTATTTTTCTGAATATTATTTTAATAGGTGTCAAATAATACAGATTTTACTAGCTTTAAATAATTTTCACAGTCATCTGGTTATTTTTCCCTTGATATATAAAAACTAATTCTTCCGAAACACTAATTAACTTTCTGACGCATTTATCTTTCATACCCACGCTTCTGGGTCAAAGATTGGTCTCTTGGGACTATTAAATTATCATTTTCCTCTAAAATCTTGACGGTAGACTGATATAAATAGGTAGATACTTGTGAATTGATTAAGACCTGAGGTTATTTATAATTTGTAACCAAAATCAATTACATATGTGCCTAAGATAAGTGTAATTGCTATTTTTTTCAAAAATGTGTAAAATAACTTATTCAAGTAATATTTTTGTCATTATTTTTAAAGTAACCCTTTATCTCTATACTCCTCTAAAATCTGATAAATTCTTTATTTTATGATATAAAATGTTGTTTAAAATCATGAAAACTACATTTAGTCTATGTTTCTATTAAAAATTAAAATAACTCTATTAAGTAATTTAATTATTTTTAAAAACAAAAATTACTTATATAAGTAATTAAAAAAAATTACTTGTTTAAGTAACGCCCCTGACTGGTATAATTTTGAGATCATATCATATTTTGTTTTATATAAACAACAGCTGTACAAAAGTCTTATCGAGATATATGAGTGTGAAAACATTTTGCTTTCTGACCTTCCAGCAATTTCAAAAGTGTTAATTTTATATTGACCTGTGTATTCATCAATAAGGTTAACATAATTTAAATATGATGATAATATGGGGTTAAAACATGTCTGAAACTCTTAAAACTTTAGTTTTTAAGAAATGCTGCCAAATCATGTATATCACAGTAATACTACCAAATTACAGGAAAGAGGATACCTTCATGATACTCTTTAATTATAAGAGTTTGCAATCTACAATCGTAGAGCAAATCAGGTTAAGGTAAAAAGTAAAATCACATAAATACTGAACTCCTAGGAAAGTTCAATCGGAAAGTCCCTAACCACATGGAAAAATCTAATGACAAAACACATCAAAAAGGAATGGAAAAAAATGTCATATTCCTGATTTAGTTAGTTATCAAAAGTACCAGGATTATAATTTTAAACGCCAGACGCGCGTTTCGTCTACATAAGACTCATCAGTGACGCTCAGATCAAAATAGTAAAAAATCCAAACAAATACAAAGTTGAAGAGCATTGAGGACCCAAAATTCCAAAAAGGTTGTGCTAAATACGGCTTAGGTATTAGACCAGCTGTTGTTAATGTTCTATTTTACGATCAAGGTATGGCAACCACTGTGGTAGTGTTTAATAAGAACTGATAGCAATATAATTAACGTTGTGTACATTTTTACATTTATGATACTTTGAAAGAATTATTTTTATGACCATAACCGCCATGTATGCTACCCATTTTGTCACAATTGTTCGTTTCTTGTGCTAACAGTAACTGACAATGAAAGGAAGATATGCATACTGTTTCCTTTAATTCCAAATAGATGGTAAATTGAAGACTTGTTAATTGTGAACAAAACAAAAAACAAAACTACACATATCACTTGATAAAACCTTTTTGCCCTTAAGTCAGTGTAAATAAAACCTTTTTGCACTTAAGTAAATGTAAATTTTACACAACTTAAACTTGACATTTGTGGATAAAACCTTGGAACATATTACTTTTAAAATCTTATTATTTACTATATGACTTTAATATTTCACTTATTTCTGCATATACAAATAAAATACGATGCAAAAGACAGATAGAACCTTTTTGCTCCCAACCCTTGAGTGGTTACTTCTCCTTAAACATATTTATGTTGATTTTATATTGCGAAAAAGGACACATAATTATTTGTCTCGAAATCAAACCATACAATGAATGCTTCATTCGTTTATCCAAAATCAGTTTTACTCAACAATGTAGATTTTTTATGTCTGACAAATCTAATCTTAAATTTAATCCTACAGATGGGTGCACTCCTAACCTGTACAGCAAGTTAACTTGATAACCAGTCATTTTGACTGGTCAAAGTTAACCTGTGACCAAATATAGGACTGCTCTGACCAGTCCTAGGACCAAAATCTAGTTAACTTGAAAAGCGGACTTGGTCCTAGGACTGTTTTATGTCTATTGATATAAGTTAACTTCAAACCAGTCCTGTCATAAGTTAACATAAGGTAACTTGGAAAGCGGTCCTGTCACAAAGTTACTTTCTGCTTGGACAAATCCGATCAAAACCAGACCTGTTCCCAAGTTAACTTTTGACTGGTCTGCTCAACACTAAGTTAACTTGCAACCAGGACCGCTCTTCGTTGATTTAAAAAAAAATATATTCTTTGTTTCGTAGTATAAACATCGAAAATAAAGTATTTGAAAATTAATACTTCCGTTTTATGAACAGGATTAAATACAAATATTTTAAAATAAGGACGCACAGAACGTAACACAAATTTATCTGTGATCTGACAATCAATCTATTATAAAAACGATCTCGGTTACAATGATAACATGCACTCAATATATATATATATATTCCGAGATCAAATTCAATCATATTATGTATATTTTTGAAAAGAAGTATATTTGATGTTAGGTGTATACGTCCTTGTTAGTTATACATCCTTGAACTATGCAGCCACAATCAGCAATAGTTAAATTCATTTAAATAATGACTACACATTTTTGTTCGCCTAAATTAATGGTGCCACCATGTCCTCTTTTTACTCAAAATACTGATACGTAACAAAATTTCAGTAGTTTTGATGCCTCCAGTTGACTAGTACAACAAAATTATTTGACCGCATCCACCAAAACTGACCATATGTGCACTTTAATTTGTAAATCTATATACCCGCATAGTAAATCAGCCATATTTTTTTATGTCAGGATTCAATGTATAATGCAATCATGACACTGGACAGCAAAATTGCAATATAATAACAAAAAAATTTGGTTTGATTAAATTTAGGATACCAGCATGTCCTCATTTTATTCAAAATATTGATACGTAACAAAATTTCAGTAGTTTTGATACCTCCAGCTGACTTGTACAACAAAATTGTTACAGCATCCACCAAAACTGACCATATGTGAACTTTAATTTGTAAATCTACATACCCGCATAGTAAACAGTTATCAAAAGTACCAGGATTATAATTTTATACGCCAGACGCGCGTTTCGTCTACATAAGACTCATCAGTGACGCTCAGATCAAAATAGTTAAAAAGCCAAACAAATACAAAGTTGAAGAGCATTGAGGACCCAAAATTCCAAAAAGTTGTGCCAAATACGGCTAAGGTAATCTACTCCTGGGGTAAGAAAATCCTTAGTTTTTCGAATAATTCAAAGTTTTGTAAACAGAAAATTTATAAAAATGACCATATAATTGATATTCATGTCAACATCGAAGTGCTGACTACTGGGCTGGTGATACCCTCGGGGACGAAACGTCCACCAGCAGTGGTAAATCAGCCATATTTTTTATGTCAGGATTCAATGTATAATACAATCATGACAATGGACAGCAATATTGCAATATAATAACAACAAATTTTTGTTCGCATAAATTTAGGATACCAGCATGTCCTCATTTTATTCAAAATATTGATACGTAACAAAATTTCAGTAGTTTTGATGCCTCCAGTTGACTTGTACAACAAAATTATTTGACCGCATCAACCAAAACTGACCATATGTGCACTTTAATTTGTAAATCTATATACCCGCATAGTAAATCAGCCATATTTTTTATGTCAGGATTCAATTTATAAAACAATCATGACAATCGACAGCAATATTGCAATATAATAACAACACATTTTTGTTCGCATAAATTTAGGATACCAGCATGTCCTCCTTTTATTCAAAATATTGATATGTAACAAAATTTCAGTAGTTTTGATGCCTCCAGTTGACTTGTACAACAAAATTGTTTGACCGCATCCACCAAAACTGACCATATGTGCACTTTAATTTGTAAATCTATATACCCGCATAGTTAATCAGCCATATTTTTTATGTCAGGATTCAATATATAATACAATCATGACAATGGACAGCAATATTGCAATATAATAACAAAAAATTTTGGTTCACATAAATTTAGGATACCAGCATGTCCTCATTTTATTCAAAATATTGATACGTAACAAAATTTCAGTAGTTTTGATACCTCCAGTGGACTTGCACAACAAAATTATTTGACCACATTACCAAAACTGACCATATGTGAACTTTAAATTGTAAATCTATATACCAGCATAGTAAATCAGCCTTATTTTTAATGTCAGAATTCAATGTATAATACAAACATGACAATAAACAGCAATATTGCAATATAATAACAACAAATTTTTGTTCACATAAATTTAGAATTCCAGCATGTCCTCATTTTATTCAAAATATTGATACGTAACAAAATTTCAGTAGTTTTGATACCTCCAGCTGACTTGTACAACAAAATTATTTGACCGCATTACCAAAACTGCCCATATGTGAACTTTAAATTGTAAATATATATAATAACGATGGATAACTCGACTGTGTATTTTTATGTAATGGTTTATTTTGTTTTATGTATTGTATCCGTTTTTATTCTGTAGTTAGTCTCCACTTCGTTTTAATCATGTAGATCTGTTATATAGTCATTTTATAAAAATTACTGTTTGGAGAAGTATGAATTATTCTAAACAAACCATGATGTTATTATTTCAGGCAGAAAACCCAAGTTGTATTGGTCACAACTTTTTTGAACTTTTGGTCCTCAGTGCACTTCAATTTTGTACTTGTTTTGGCTTTCGAAACTGTTTTCATCTGAGCGTTACTAGTTAGTCTTGAGGAGGAAACGCACGGCTTGCGTGTTAGATTTTAAACCTGGTACCTTTGTTAGCTATCACTCTTGTGTTTCTCTGTCCTACCATTTATAAGTATTGTAGTATTGTCATGTAATGTTGTCATTTTGATGTTATATTTCACGTTGCCAAAATAGCGGCAGGTTTGGCATGCCACAAAACCGGGTTCAACTCACCAATTTTTTTCTATTAATGTCATGTACCAAATCAGGAAAATGGCCATTGTTATACTAAAATTCGTTTCTGTGTGAGTTATACTTTAATGTTGTTTTTCTGTTGTGTCGTAGTTCTCCTCTTATATTTGATAGGTTTTCCTCGGTTTTGGTCTGTAACCCGAATTTGTTTCTTCTTACTAGATTTATGAATGTCGAACAGCGGTATACTACCGTTGACATTATTTGTTAATTACCACTTTGAAGCTTTATCAATATAACATGACTGACTAGTTGAGTTTCTTAATTATAACTCTTAATCATGTTAATGATTCTTCTTATCATAGAAAATAGAACCGAGACACCTAAACTTAACATTGAAATAGTTTATGATTTCAACTATCAGTTAAAATGTTCGTCTTTGTTGTTAAAATTATTCATGTATTCAAAATTGTAAATGATAATTAAGTTGAATACTAAATGCTATCAACAGTTTTGTTTCGTATAATTTCAGATAAATATCGCATCGATGCAGCTAAATTGGTTTTAATGTTGTCATTAACATACGGTAAGTATGTTAACATAATGTATAAGAACATTTTTGTTTAGTTATAGAAGGTCGTGGTAGAACTTTTAGCATACATGACTAACCGTAGTAAACTCAGTATAACTTTTTCGGAAACTTTTAAACGTCTTTTATTTATACTTTAAAAACTTTTTGAAATTGGTATATGGTATGCATTTTATCTAGTATCGTGATTGCATCCGTTGCAACAGTTAAAACATGATACTGTTTACAAGATTTAAAGGAGCGCTAGCTGTTAAATTCATGTTGACTGATTTGACTTCAATTATAATATTGTATTTATAACAATGTACAACATTCATGAAAAGTCTAAAATAATCCATTAACAGGAAATCAGCTCGATAATATAAAGATTTGTCTCTTGTGTATTTCATTCTGGACGCCATCTTATTAAATATCGAGTTGACCCCGATGACCACATAAGCAATGTCAACTGAAAAACAGTTATAAATAGATTAAGCAACTCGTGCAATTAGGTTTTTATAGGTCTGTCTTATTTTATATTATGGATTTGAAATATATATTTCTCATAGTTTTTACCAGTGTAAGAATGATTTTTTGTGGATCGGATTAGTCAATCAAAGGATTAACCTTTGTTTCACTTTTAATGTTTTTGCCTTTAAATAACCAGTAAACGGACAGTGCGTGCGTTATCCATCTCTAGCTAAGGGGTTTTGACTACTAAAAGCGAATTATTATTTCACTATTGCACTTTTATTAATGACAGAAAAAAATCATACTTTTTTTTTTGTTTTTTTTATTAATATCGTTGCTAGTGCCCCTTTTAGAAAGTTTGGGAACATGCATTAACCGCTCATATTACGTTCGATCGTTAAAATACTGGTACTCATTATTGAACGTCGCTTACACAACTCTGTAATGAGCATTTATTGGATATCTAATCTTGAAACAAAATAAATATTTTAAAAATTTACGGTGCAGTCCGGTGTATCTTCGCATTTACATGTAAGACTTATGACTTTACATTCAACCTATAATACCAATAATTGGATTCTATTTGTGTGAAGACATTGATAACATAGTTTTATTTCATGAAATCTTTTGTGTATATGTGTTCATTCTCAAGGTTTTGTGAAATATGTGTCCAACTATGTGTAGAAGTTGAAAAAATGTCTACCTTGAGTGGTTCAATTTTATCGACAAAGTTCTTAATCTGTTGGTGTTAGTTCAGATTGCATATAAAAAATAAGTTCATATGCAGCAGCAACAGCAAAAAACACCTGAGTAAGGGTTTAGACGGAACAAAAGCTCTCAATAAACTGCAAGTTAAGTCGTTTTTTTTCATACATCAAATAAAATACAATTTCTGAATGTGATTCAATTAATAAAAAAAGTATGAATTTGAAGTCACTTCAATAAACAATGCCGTTGAAGACTCAATTGATGTGTTAACCAACATATATATTTTCAAGGTTGATGTTTATAAATTAATTTAAAATTGAGGCATTATTAATAGATTGTTAAAATTTTAAATATCGAAATCCATGTTCTTTATTTTTCACTATTCAAGGGTTTCTTTAAGAAAATTCTTCATTTAAGTAATGTTCGAGGTCAAAAGAAAATTCTTTTATATAAACATTTAGAAATCTACTCTGAACATGAAATATAAAGATTTTTTTTCAGGCTTATTTTGTATTATAATATTAATAAACTGGCGACGATTGCGGCGATGTATCCAAATACCTACAGGTAAGTGCATACAATAAAAACATGTATTCGTGTATACTTAACTTTTCTATGTTAACTACGTTCTTTGCATTTAATTGAAATTATCAAATGCATATCAAGGACAAGCACAAATGTACAATTACTGCAATAGCCGGACACAGTTGAGTATGTAAATCCCTAAATGATCGTAACAAGACAAAAGGAGAGAAATTCTGAACAGTTACTCTAGCAATTGGGTAAAGGACACCAAATACAAATGCCAACAAGAAGATCAAATAAAGCAGTTGTTAGTTGAAACTCTAGTATAGTTTTTGCAAAATAGCGAGAACTCCTCATACGCTTCAAATGCTAATCAAAATTGAGGCTAGTTTGCCTTATCAGCTGGTTAAACCAAAGTTAAGGGTACACTTATATGTAATTTACTTTGATTAAACATGTTAAATGTGTTGACGCATAATCCTAATACTGAATATTTTTTCCTCAGTCGGGAATCGCTGACTTCCTTAATTTTAAAATTAAAAGGTCTGGATGAGAGGGAAACAGTCCTCATTTTAACTTAAAACGTCCATAACAGTAAATTTAATGGAAACAACATCATTCTCTAATTTTGTGACAGTACTCGATAAGCAATGCATTGAAATACAAACAAAAAATGGTTATGTACAATTTTTTGTAAATTTATTTCCATCTTATTTTTTTCCAGTTTATACGTGCAGTGTCAAATATTTTATCCATTAAGAAATCTGCATACCGTTATTGCACATACATGTATTCATGTTTATTGCACACATAATGTCAGTTTTAGATGCGATTAGAAAAAATCACAGCATTACCTATTAATTATAGGTGAGCCCAATCAATAAACTAATAAACATATGTTTAGTATACTTATGATAGTTTTTTAAGCGAAAAAAGTACAGTATATACATAATTTCATATTAGTTCAAAAGTGCATCTTCTTTTTTATACAACCAATATATCCCTAATTCAAACAAGCCAAACAAAAAAATAACTTTCATGAATATATTGTGTTTATTCTTAGGAAATATCTCAAGTTGAAATAATAGATTACTTCATATTCGAAGGAATGAGAAAGTAAACAAACAAATCATACGTCTATTTTCCGTGTGTTCGTGTATGTTGTGTAAGTATTACTTAACACATTTTAGTTATTACTAAGACAATCGAAACTGTTTTTTTTTAAACATCACGTTATTTATATTAATTTTCAAACATCACATTACAGATGAAAACTTTTTTTTTTAGATTTACCGGAAGCCATAAATCAATTATCAATGGAAGATAAAACTAGATACGAAAAACTAATGCAAAGTGAAAAAAGTGAAAAGAGGTATTTTGTCAGAACTATGATAGTTGGTAAGGAAACAGTTGGTAAAACATGTCTCTTAAGAAGATTATTGAAGGAGAACATATCTAATGTTACCAGTACAGACGGTGTTGATATTGTTGTTCGTAGATGTAAAATAAACTTAGAGGATGGAGCATGGACAATCGACAAAGGTACATGACATGTATAAATATATTGGTTATACATAATGGTTATGAATATACAGAAAAAAATTACATCGATCAAATAAAGCATACTTACATATAGCAAAATATATTTAGGATTACAAAATTACCAGTAAAATACGATATAGTCTTTGTCACGCAAATATGATATTCTTTCGAATTGTCCCTAATGGTTCATGGCTGAATTTTTGTTGCAACTCACTAACTTTAAATGTTCACGGGTACATCAACATTGCGCCGAAGGTTCGTAGTTATTTGTCTCTTTATCATTTTAAATCACTTCACTAAAAAACTAGTTATGCTATATTAGCGTTACGTGTCATTACGATAGTGCACGCAAAAGCACAGAAACTATTTAATTACATAACATTCTAAGGTGTTTTGTTCGATATTCATGACATCCGGAGACTTCAAATGACAAACAGATAATAAATTATTTTTTAAATAATGAATAATAAACCCTGTTAAAGGTCTTACAAATTTCACATAATGATAACTATTAAACCATTCTCCCCACAAATTACATAACAGTACTTTGTCCATCTGTAACTATAGTAAGTAGATACCCTACTTTACAATAGGTGACGTGCGAGCTATTCCTCTAGTAGTCTACACTTTTATTAAACGAAAAAATACATCACCTCTTTTGAGAAATTTTTCATAATTCATAATCTACATAAAAGTCGTGACGATTCACTTTTTACTGATTATCTTTCAGGGGGATCAGTGTAACTTACGTTATACAAAGGTATTCTTTTCACCAAAGCTTAAAAATCTGTCAAACAAAAGTCTTCTTCTTTCAAAGAATTAGCTTTCATTGCCAATAAATTATCCGACACTATATTTTAAAAGGGCAATATCTCATTCAGTACTGTTTCAATATGATTTGCATCAGGGCAGCCATTTTTTTCAGTTTTGCTTCAAATACTCTTTAAAATGATGTCTAGTTCTTTTATACTGCAGTAACTCAAAATTAATACATTCCAAGATGTTTTAATCCATGGAAATTATAATTTAATCGAGTCTTGTTGACATTGTTGGAAGGGGTTTTTACGCCCATCGTAGGCAAGGTGTTACTGTCGAGGTGACACTAGCCAAACATTTGTATTTCAAGTTATTCTGATATTCGCTCCTAAAGTACCAAGCAACGCATTGCTCTATTTCAATGTATCCATAAAATAAAGGTTACACTCCTAAATAATAGTATTATAGTAAATGACAATCGTATTATCAAGTGAAGGTTTTGAAACTTGTTGTAGAAAGGTTAAAGTAAGTGTTACAATGAAAAATTAAAGAAAATATTTTTTTTTGTCATTCAGAAATTGATGATGATAAGGTTGACCGGATAAAGAGGGCACTAATTCCATCAGCCGAGAATAGAGACTCTCGACATATTCAGGGGGATGAGACAAATGATATGAATATACAAAAAAGTGATGAGATGTCTACTGATAAAATAGACACGACAACTAAAGCAAAGGTTACCATAGATAAATGCGATGATAAGAATGAGTAAGCATTGGTTATACATGAGAATTTAGATACCGATACAAAGTTTGGTTTTGAGAAAAATGAAGATACGAATGAGACTGCATCATTGGTAATACATAAAGGTAACAGTAGTGTATCGCTGGTCGATTTAGCTACCGATACAAAGGCTGGTCTTGAGAAAAATGAAGATACGAATGAGACTGCACCATTGGCATTGCCTGATGATTTGCTATCTAGTGTGTTTTTCTAAGTCCAATAAAAACACCATTTCGAACCTGTATGCTCTATGTGAGTTATGGGACTTTGCAGGACAAAAAGAATTGTATGCTACACATCAAGCATTTTTAACAAGTAGTGCAGTATGCCTTGTAGTTGCAGATATGAAGGACGACATAAGTAAACAAGGCTTCAGTCAGTGTTTTGCCGAATTTCAGGATATTGGAGGTATGTTTTTGTATCATAAAATCAAACAAATTAACACATTACAACGTAAGATTTGCAGATATCCACAACTAATGTAGATATATACAAGATATTTTTATTTGTTAGTACAACTTGTTGCATATACATGAAATACAATATATTTCAATTTGAAAACAAAAACAGTCAATAAACATGTATATTTATACCACCAGCCTTTCTAGGCTTATGATGCACTGTCATTTATGAACGAAAACTTATATGGATACATTTCAGAATCCATTAATTATTATTTTATCTGATTATTCTTATTAGATACAATGTATTTTCAATATATCAGTTGTGTTTTATTATTTTTATATACATTTATACATTATATACACATTTATACCTCTAGGGGTTGAAGGCATAAACAATCAATACAATACAAATATAAACACAATGCACAAATTATAACCTATTAAAACTCATATATAAAGTAGTAGAAGAGTAATATTTACGCAAAGGAAACTTGGATAGAAAATATTTTCTTATACAAAATTCTGTATTTACTATTACATATATATTCAAATGATGTTCGGTTTAAATCATTGTTTTCTCATTTCTCTCTGTAGTATCCAAGGTTTTCCTAATTGGTCTCGAAACGTTGTTTATTAAAAAATAATTATCTGTTTTAGAGTATGTCGATTTTTGGTTTGATTCTATTCACTGCCATCGAACGGCCGACACACGCCGTGTTAGGGATGGGCACTTCGATCCTCCAATTTTATTAGTTTTCACTGGAAAAGATAAATATAACGAGGTAATATAATTGTAGAACGTTGCCTCACTTTTCATCTACGTGTTGTACAAAACGTGACTTATTATTATCCGTTCATGATCGGTACATGTACGTTATCATACACATATGCGCTACGTATACATTAATCGAAAGAAGATCAAAGACCATAGTCACCGTACTACCTTAAAAGATCATCAAAACCCTCTAAAACTAGTAACCGACATTGTATACACAAATGAATGACAACAACATGCGAAAAAAGTGAAAACCATTAATCATTAAAAAAAGCAGGAACGTACAGTGTTATACTATGTCAGACAACAATTGGAATACAGGCTTCTTTTAAACAGGCAAATTTAGAACTTTTGATGCCAAACCTGTTTAAGAGCGCTCACTGTTACACCAACCTTGGCCAAAAGCTTTACACAACAAATTCCGAATAACATAAATATAATAAATAAAGCGATTTATCGTTGTCTGCTCAACGTCAAGTGACAATTTATTTCATGTATATTCTCAAAAAACTATAAATACAGTTCAAGTACATATGTTATGTTATAGGAAACAAAAGGGTCTAGTCTTGGAAGTGAAAAAAAATAATTTGTTGAACCGGAACATGCATGTTGCCTCCCTAGAGGTCACATCAAGACCCATTTAGAAGTTAACTATAACGTTAAATATATATGTGTTTCTTGATATTGTCCAAGACAAAACATATTCAATACTATTTTACAACAAAACAAAAAAAAACATATCTTGAGGATGCGTGACACATCTCAATTTTATTCTTTGGAGTGTTAATAATTTTCCTGTCGATTTATCGAAAATGTACAACGTCAATTTCTTGTGATTTTTGTATGCATAACATGTTAGGAATGATGCCGTGGTCAATATGACATGCATATCAAGATAATGATTAAGATTCAGCATTGTACAATTTATTTTTGTAACACGTTACTGGTTTCAATGGTAATTTAGATTCCAAGACCCGATAAGTACGTTTATAGGAGAGAAAATGACATGGTTTTAATGAGATTGTAAAAGAGATATAGGATTATACATATTCTTAGTTCATAAGGGACTAATTCGTTGTTGTGTATTTGACGCCCAGTGGCAAATATTTTATGCAGGTTCAGAACGAGAACAAATAACCATAAGAAAGTAGGTCCTCACATAGGGTGTCGACCGAAATAATGGTTGGAATTTTGAAAAGCCACTTCAAAATTGGGATTATAAAGATTAAAAAAGAACTTTAGCCATGTAACATGCTAGAGTATGGGCCATTCAAAGAGTTGATGCAAGTGTTCTAAATGTGCAGGAACCTCTGTACTCTCTACATGATTCACATCGAACTTCACGACCTAAGAAGTAATTCGTTAAAATAAATATATTGGGTTTCATAATTTATTCAAAAAAAATCATTAATTATTGATATAGTATCAATCATGACCATTGCTGATTTTTGTATCTATTTTTTGTAGGCAGATTTTAAGACGAGAGAAAAGGAACTAGATGATCAAATGAACCAAGTTCTTGGATTTCAGACCAAATATCACCACTTGCACAACAAGTTTTATCTGTCAAATACGAATGACAGTGACGAAGAATTTGACAAGTTGAGATATGCAATTTACGAGGCCGCACAAAAAATGGGAAATTGGGGTAATACTTTTCCGATAAAATGGATTCTTTTAGAACATCTAATTGAAATAAATAAGAACAATGGAAAACATTTCATAAATTTTTATGAAATTTCAAATCTGGCTTAACATCCTGATATCAATATTCTAGAAAAGGAGGATTTGTTGTTGTTTCTACGATTTCAACATAATGTAGGAAACATTATTTTTTTTTGAAAATATACCGGATTTGATCATATTAAGGCCTCAGTGGTTAGCAGATGCTTTCAGATGTTTAGTTTCAGATAGAGTGGTCAACCGAAGATTGCATCACCTTGAGGACTGGACGTTGTTTAAACAACAAGGCAAAATAAGTAAATCATTGATAAAAGAACTCTTCGAATCAAAAGATGGAAGTCAATTTTCAGGTCAGAAAAACAATTTATACAAAGTTATGGAAAAACTGGACATAATAGTTAAAATTGAAAACTCAAGTTATTATATAATTCCGAGTGCAATGCCGTCTTCCACGTTTGACGTTGTATGTAAAATATTTGGCATTTCTGACGGAAAATGTAAAAGAACTTCCTGGCTTTGTTTTAAATTTGAATTTCTTCCACCTTCGTTCTTTAACCATCTATCTGCATGGTTTATCAGACATTACAATCCTAGCAAGGTAGATGGTGGTATTGCGTTATACCGTGGCATTTGTATGTTTGACACTGATCAATCTGGTGGTACAAAGATTCTAGTTACCATGTCAACTGATACAATTGCTCTTCAGATTGTGACGTTTTCCGAACAACAGGCCGTATTAGAAGGTTTATGTAGCAGTATATACAATGAAGTAACACAACTATTTATAAATATTACAGAGAGGTATAAGGTGAAAATATCTTTTAAGCTCCATTTCAAATGCAGTGATGGCTATTATTTTCAAGACATATTTGAATATGAGAAATTAAAAGTTGAGAAGGAGTTTTTCTGTATTCAGCATAAACAAATGCATCGATCTGACCACATATTTTTACCTTGGATGAATAATGAGGTATGTTTTTAAAACGGCATCATTATAAATTGGTTAGATTATCATATGGAATCCTTAACAGTCTTATCATAGTTCGATATAATCTGGACCCATTGTATATAGTCTTAACTCTGTCTCGGTACCTTTATTCTCAACTGTCTTATAGTCTTAACTCTGTCTCGGTACCTTTATTCTCAACTGTCTTATAGTCTTAACTCTGTCTCGGTACCTTTATTCTCAACTGTCTTATAGTCTTAACTCTGTCTCGGTACCTTTATTCTCAACTGTCTTATAGTCTTAACTCTGTCTCGGTACCTTTATTCTCAACTGTCTTATAGTCTTAACTCTGTCTCGGTACCTTTATTCTTAACTGTCTAATAGTCTTAACTCTGTCTCGGTACCTTTATTCTCAACTGTCTTATAGTCTTAACTCTGTCTCGGTACCTTTATTCTCAACTGTCTTATAGTCTTAACTCTGTCTCGGTACCTCTATTCTCAACTGTCTTATAGTCTAGACTCTGTCTCTGTACCTTTATTCTTAACTGTGTAAATGTTTTCTGAAGAACACAACTCAAAATCCCAGACTTTCAAAAGTTCATTTTCAGATGTCAAGTCCAACTAACTAAACTTAACTAGCATAATCTGTTTTAAATGGTATTTGTAATGCTAATGAATATGATTATGATTATGGTTTTGGTAATAACAATTTTAATATCCATTTTTCGTAATATTTTTTTGGCGGGGCTCGGCTTTTATATATCCCACCGTTGTGTCATTGTGCTACGGTTTTTTTTTTTGTATCCCTTTCTTTCATTTTTGCTTATGTAGTTGCTAGTTTGGCTTTTCTAACTATTTTGATCTGAGCGTCACTGATGAGTCTTATGTAGACGAAACGTCTGGCGTATGAACTTATAAGCCTGGTACCTTAGTTAACTATTAAGACATACGAAGAAAAATCACAATGTAAAGAATATGTCGAGACAAATTAAAAATGGTATAATTTGTTATGAAAATTCAGGATTTTAAGAATAAATTAACACAAAAGCAGAAATGGTAAGGATATATCATTACAAATCATATGAGGATTGATTCAGAATGTATTCAGGTATTTGTAGAGACAGAATTCATACTTTTAGAATAATAACACACAATTCATAAAAACTCAGATACAAATTGGTAACGTTGGGATCTGGATCAGTGAATGTATAATCAATTCTCATTCATAGTTTCCTCGACAAGATTTTTAAAAGAAGATAACAATAATAACGTAATGAACTACATGTTACTTAATTTTAAATTTTATTTCTCTGGTACCATGAGTGTGTAATACTTGTTTCTTGACGTTTAGTATAAACTTATCATTCTGCGAATAAAACATTACAATCAATGTATTTGCATATATGATTTAAATATGTTTTGCAATAACATGATACAAATACCGTTCATTTACCCACAATGTTACAACATCCTTAATTTTCGGAAATATTTTGTAAACTTTTTTCAAGTATGAAGCTTTCAATATGCACAAATAAATTTTTTAATCAAACAGAATGATTCGCAAACTTTCATGTCAATGATATATTGACAAAGCCATGGCATGAAACTAAAAACAACCAAAAAAATATACAGTAAGAAACTAAACATAGAAAACTTAAAACTGAGCAACACAATCCCAACCCATATCCATGGGTGATCGCAGATGCTCTGGACGTAATAATTATTTACATGTATATCAAAAAAAGAAGATGTGGTAGGATTGACAATGAGACAACTGTCCACAAGAGACCAAAATGACACAGACATTTAAAACAACTATAGGTCACCGTACGGCCTTCAACAATGAGCCAAGTCCACACCGCATAGTCAGCTATAAAAGACCCCGATAAGACAATGTAAAACAATTTAAACGAGAAAACTAACGGCCTTATTTATATAAAAAAAAATAAAGAAAAACAGATATGTAACCTATAAACAAACGACAACCACTGAATTACAGGCTCCTGACTTGGGACAGGCACATACAAAAATAATGTGGCGGGGTTAAATATGTTGGCGGGATCCAAACCCTCCCCTAACCTGGGACAATGGTATAGCAGTACTACATAGGTCGTCTCTTTGCTCATCGTCAATTCTCACATTTGGTGTATTTTCCAAACTACTGTGCAGATCTTAGAGACCGATCAATAAATCTGAAGTACTGGCGAGTGGACTCATGATATCTTTGGGGACTAAAAGTCCATTAGATATATCAATCCAGTGGTAGTAACCCAGTGAACATTAACAGCACCTATTTAACTACACCAGATCTGCATTTCGTCAATCAATTATGCTCGAGACCAATTTATATTTGAAAATCAAAAACCGAATACAAAAGTGTAACAGCTGATAAAACCAAAAAGGCCCAAATGTAGTTTAACTCGGACAAGAAGCTATGCATGAGGATAATACATTCCTTTAAATGATTTCAAAATTGTTAAACGCCCCTTCAATGAGACAATAACAGTTAACATAAAAATTTCTATGTCTGAACTAGGCAAAAGACACCAGCTAAAGTATAGATCCAGTGCTTACTAATAACATAAACAATAACGGTACTCATTTTACTGCACCAGTGAAGCAAACGCTGGACATGGCTAGGCACTAGGGAGATACATTCCTTGATTTAACAGCATTCAAATCAAAACAATATTCGTATTTTCATGCAAGTATCAAAATACTGGCTACTAGGGTAATGCTAGGCTAATGCTATAATCGTGGTCAAAATGTCCCCCAGCAGACGTATCCATCCAGAGGCAGTAATAAGTAAAGTTCAATCCAAAAACACCGATCAGCCAGTCTTCACATTATAAGTTTGACGGCTTGGTGATATCAACTTGTCTTATCAGTGACGGCTTGGTGATATGAACTTTACCTATCAGTGACGGATTACTGACTACTGACTGATCACCAAAACAGTAAAGCATACATATGCAGTAACTATATTGGCAACTAGTTTACATGTAGTTCTATAAGATACCTTACAGTTTTAATTTTGCTTAACCTCCCCAATTATCATACTTGTTAGATGTTCAGTAAAACATTATGAATAGCAAAGCTACATTGTAATTATGTCGTTTTAGTATTCAATTAAATTTCTTTTTTTTGTTTTCAGGTTAAAGAGATTCCCGACAGAGCGAAAATTAACACTACACATGATGACCAAAATCCAGGTAGTATGAATATCTATATATTCTCCTTTTGAACCTTTATCTTCTAATCATTTTTGTGTTGTTAGTACAACGTGTATAAATGGTGTTATAACTCAATAGTCTTGTCTTTCGAATATTCTACTTTATATCCAGGGAACAACATGGAAGGCGGGCGTTCGTTTATTCAGACCTACAAGAATTAGTTGGATAGATGACTTCAAAAGTTTTTCAAGTTAAAGTGTTTTCCACAAATATATCTCTCTTTGATTATTGTTTACACATAGGTTACTTTTTATGTCAGATTTTTTGATGATGTTAAGTAAGAAGACACAGGAATAATCATGGCATACATTTAAATGAGGTTTGATGGATGGCGTTATTAGGCTACAGCAAAAGCAAAACGTGTAAACTTATAACAATTATGTCTTTGTATATGCAAATGCCACAGCCTTACTAAATGCGAATGTTTATATTAAGTAGCAACATATCTTTCTTCTATATATTTTAACATGATTAATAAAAAATCTAAAATAGACTATTTTTTGACAATCTGTGTTGTTTCGCATTTAATATAAAATGTTTCAAGCTATGATGCGAATATAAATTTTTTTAAAGTTATTAAAACAATGATTTCTTTTATTCTTTTAATCGGCTTTAGAAATAAAGATGGAAATTTGGATATTATAAACATTCTCCATATGTATCCATATTTTGATAATATAGAACAACCCATTATTTCGTATTCTTATAAAAAACCGAGCAGAAATTTGATTTTCAATTATACGTCAATTACAACAGACGTCAATATAGAAAATAATGTTCCTTCCACTTGAGATTGCGAAACATCTAGTTTTAAATATGTTCCCTATGGTCATGTTATCACAGGAGACCTCAACATAGTCGATGACCGTGAAGTCATAACTTTTCTAAAGAAAGGACCGAAATACCGTCCTCCATCTACAAAAGATTGGAAACAGTGTCGTCAGGTCATTAAAGACGCCCTGTCTGCCTATTGTAAAAATTGGTGCAAACGTGAAAAATCCGATAAAAAATCTTTAGACAGTTATTTGAATAAAATTATGAATACTGTTGATATTCGAATATCTCATTTAGAAAACAATTTTTAAATTAATAATAGGAACCATGATATACCCATTTCTAGAATAAAAAACAAACTCAAGGTACTTGCAGAGCGGTTTGTGTTCGTACCGGCAGACAAGGCAGCAAATAATGTAGTGGTGGTGTGACGCATATACTTCACGAAAGTTCTTCAAAACGAAATTATCAATTCCTCTACATTCAGGTCAGTGCACACCACAGAGAGTCAATCGTTAACAAGCATACCACTGCCACTGCCCAGCTTAAAGCATCTTCCGAACATTTGAAAGTCCCTACCATGTACTAGTTACCGAAATTACACAAAAAACCATTTAAATTCCGTTTCATCTCCGCTTCAAGTAAGTGTTCTACTACTAATCTATCAGTGCTTCTAACCACCTCCCTTACTACTATCAAAGAACTGGTTATTAACTTTTGTAATAAAGCTTATGAAAATAATGGTATTAATTATTTTTGGAGTGTTAAAAATTCTTTAGAGGTTTTAGATAAAATACATGCTTTCAATGTTTCTTACAATTCTGTTGACAGTTATGATTTTTCTACTCTGTACAAAGTCTTTGTATTTGATAAAATGGTCTTTCGAAAAATCTCATTGTAGTTTTATTTGCTGTAAGTCGTTTAAGGCCTTTTTCTGTAACGAAAAAGGAAAGTATGCTAGATACACTTACTGGAAATGTGAGGATATGATTGAAGCTTTAAACTTTCTGCTTGATAACATTTATGTACGTTTCGGCGATAAAGTGTATCGTCAGGTAGTAGGTATTCCTATGGGCACCAACTGTGCCCCTTTAATAGCAGATTTATTTCTATATTGCTATGAATCTCAGTTTATGACCAAACTCAGTAAAGACCCATCATTGTTACATTTGGTTGATACATTCAAAAATACCTACCGTTATCTGGATGATATTTCTTCGTTGAATAATCCAGAGTTCTCTAAATATACTTCAGAAATTTACCCAAACGGACTTACTTTAACTAAATCTAACATAAACAGCAGCAGTTGTCCTTTTCCAGATTTAGACATTTCAATTTCAAACGGGAAACTTCACACTAAAATTTACGACAAAAGAGACGATTTTTCATTTCCTATTGTTAATTTTCCTTTTTTAGACGGCGATGTGCCTTTGGCTCCATCATACGGTGTTTATATATCGCACCTCGTTCGGTTTGCCCGTGTGTGTTCTGATGTCATAGATTTTAACGAACGTAATCAATGCATCACTGATAAATTGTTGTGTCAGGGATTTCGATACCATAAATTACTTAAAACTTTTACTAAATTCTTCCATAGATACAAAGATTTGATTAGTAAATTTGGCTATACCTGTAGAAAGCTTATTAAAAATGGTATTTCTCATCCTAAATTGTATGGTAATATTGTACTTAAAGCGAGGAAATCACTATGTGATCCTTGTAAACTCATCGAACCTTTAAACAAACTTATAAGTAAGGGTTATCGTACCAATATTGTAATTAGATCTCTGAATATAGTTCACATTGGCACTAATATTGATTTTGTCATTAGCAAATTAAAACATAACTAAATTTCATTATCTTTTGAGGCGAGATGTATAGGGGACACAGCCACGTTAACTTTTATTTCTATAGAAGTCGCTCTTCACTATACTACTACCTGTCGATACATTTATTATTTTTGGCATTGCACAAGTCATGTCTTCTTTGACTATTGATGACGTTAAAATACTAAATCCCTGTGATGTGTTTTAGTCGATTTTAGTCTCTGATGCATGATTTTTTTATTATTAATTGGTTTTGGCTTTTAACTAGCTGTCAGTAACTGCGAGTACTCTCAAATCGTATTTTCTTGTTAATTCGACCTGTTGATACTGTTTATAATGCTTTTTTGTCATTTTTTATTTTTATGGATCTTGTCTGTATACCAGCTTTGATTATTTGTAATATCTTCAATTTTTCACTTATTCTTACAACATTTGTATACACTTCAAGATTATAAAAAAACGTTTTTTTTCTAAAGTGAACATTGATTGGTTAAATATTTCTCAGTGTGTTTGAATTTGTTTGTTAGCCTTTTGGTCATGAATGTTTTTCTCTAATATTTAATTAACTGTGCATTTGTATTCAGATATCGCAGATCAAATTTATTCGTTCATTGTGTAATCATACGTTTTTTGATTGAGTTAAGTCTGCCAATTGATATTTTATCGTATGTTTTTCTATGTTGTGATGTTATGCTATTGTTTCAGAAAAAGGGAGAAGGTTTGGGCCCATTAAAACGTTTAATCCCGCTGCAAAAGTTTGCACCTGTCCTAAGTCAGGAATCTGATGTACAGTAGTTGTCGTTTGTTTATGTTATATATACGTGTTTCTCGTTTCTCGTTTTGTTTATATAGATTAGACCGTTGGTTTTCCCGTTTGAATGGTTTTACACTAGTAATTTTGGGGCCCTTTATAGCTTGTTGTTTGGTGTGAGCCAAGGCTCCGTGTTGAAGGCCGTACTTTAACCTATAATGGTTTAATTTTTAAATTTTTATTTGGATGGAGAGTTGTCTCATTTGCACTCACACCACATCTTCCTATATCTAATCATTTAATGATTTTTGATGAATTATGAAATTAATAACAAAATTAAGATTCAAACTGAACCAGGCAAAGAGGAATTTGTCCTATACAATAATAAAGCTTACGGTCCAACAAAGTATTACATCCCCTTTAACGGTATTGTTTTATTGCACCACTGTGACATGCATTTCGGCAATAAACATTTTTTTCAGTGATGCTCCTTGCCGTTAGTCCACAATCTTATACTAAGCATTAAAGAGCTGATAAACGGATAAGGAAATAATAGTAAAGCCAAAAGTGTTATTTTTCATTTTACTTGCACTTGGCTGACACCAATACTCCATGTTATGCCCAAGCTCAGTATGCGGTGCTTCGGAACTGTCATGATTCATGATTTAAAAGTAATTATGTTTTAAATTCGACGGTGGTCAATGGTGCAACAACTAATAAACTAAGGTTCCCATTCCGTCGTGGTCACTATTGGTCCCCTTCCGACCGCGACTGCCAATAAAACCTTGGCAAAAGGCGGGATATCCCATTGGTTGAGAGTGATGTACAAGTACACAACCACGTAAGTTTAGATTTGGAATGTTGAATCCGATGTCTCATGGAGGGAATGCCATATTTTCTTTACGTTGGAACCTTTGCAATACATCTTAACCGGGGTGAGAAAATTGTCTATTCCACATCAATATATTCTGTCACTATTCAATTCGCAATCAATTGCAGTCAAAATTTACCAGACTTCTATCCCAGAATTATCCATATTTACTGTTAACCGATTCCGTCAAGAACATGCAGAAATCATTTGCAACTGTACGGTAAGCAACACACAATCAATTTAAGGAAATATGATTGATTACTCAATTAGTACTAGCTTGACGTTAAGTGGCAATTATTTCATGAAATAAAGGTGTGTTGGATATAGGCAGAAATTTGGATTCAAAAAGGTTTCCGATTTTTCTTTATCGATAACTTGATACTCTCATACCCGTAGCCAGGAGGGTTCGGACAACAACTCCCCTCCCCCCCTTGAAATCAAATAAGCACTATTAAAGTCAACGTTTTGTTCAAATTGTGACTGTTAAAGTCGAGTTCATGAGTCCAACGAACACCCCCCCCCCCCTTGGAAATTCCTGGCTACGGGTCTGACTCTCCTTTTCAGAATTGCGTAATTAAACATTTCATTCATCCGATTGGCATAGATGATATCAATTAGGTATAACTACATAACACAAGATTTAATGACAAAGATTAATTGATTACATAAGCACACGAAAGGGCACAATTTTGGAACTAATCCAATAGTTTTCGAGAAGTATAAAAGGCGGTGTATTCAGTGAGTTTGAAAGCCATAAAAAAATCACATGTTACAGAGTCAAAAGAAGTGCTTCGAATTAGATATATTGATCCCCAAAACCGTTTTCATATACAACTGCAGAAAGTGTGTCAATTTTCCTTCAGGGTCAATATATTATGCGTCCAAAATTTGGTTGGACGTGGATGCGTATTTATACATCCTACAAAACCGAACATACCATTGAAGCCAAATATAAGCGCTCCAATATGTTAAACGGAGAGAATTGAACCGATTCTATCTTGGTTAGACATGGAGCTCCCTTGCAAAACCTGCTCTTTTATGTAACCAAAAGACATCCTGTGCTTAGCTATAACTTCACATTATATTCATGTTCCCGCTCGTTCATAAAAATAAAGCCGTGTTCATGATAAATCTGTCATTTAACAAGATTACTACAATAGGCAGAGAAACCGTTGTCTGAAGTGTAAGCTCATAAACGATCGATTGTTTCATTATTGTTTGCTTTACGTTCAGTGGCAAATATTTCATTCATTTTCAAGACGAGAAATTATTGAGAATGCATTTAAAGTTAAAGTACTGAAGAACGAGACAATTCAAATTCATATTGTAAAACAACATCGCTGATGTGTTTCTACTTTAGGAATTTTGACAAGTTTTCTCCAACTACCTCTACCATTTTAGAGCTGTGGGTAAACAAAAGATGAACAGGACACATTTAATTCGTATCTTCTCTGTACAAAAACAATAAATGCTTTATAAAGTTAATGGCAATTAGGACCAGGTGTTTAAACATTTGGATAACTGTACAAAAACAATAAATGCTCTATAAAGTTTATGGCAATAAGGACCAGGTGTTTAAACATTTGGATAACTGTACAAAAACAATAAATGCTTTATAAAGTTTATGGCAATTAGGACCAGGTGTTTAAACATTTGGATAACTGTACAAAAACAATAAATGCTTTATAAAGTTTATGGCAATAAGGACAAGGGATGTTTAAACATTTGGATAACTGTACAAAAACAATAAATGCTTTATAAAGTTAATGGCAATTAGGACCAGGGGTTTAAACATTTGGATAACTGTACAAAAACAATAAATGCTTTATAAAGTTAATGGCAATTAGGACCAGGTGTTTAAACATTTGGATAACTGCAGCTGCGATTTCAAAAACGCCTCTATTCATATATTGAAGTAATTTATTTAAAAGCAAACACAGCATAATCAAAAATATCTAACCGAAAGATCAAAATTGTTGACCAGTTTACTTTTACCGTGTTCAAACTACAACCCATTGATATATGAGACATACGAAACAGGAATCCAGCGACACGTCTGTGTAAACTTTATAAAGGAGGAACTCCAAAATACGTGATTAGTGTAATGTAGCCTATGAATAGATTTATCTTTTGTCTTGCGCATGATTTAAAGGTAGCATGAACCAGATATATCTTCCCACTGTTAGACTATATAATAGATAATGGAACTGTATTTTAATATCTTACCTTTATATCAATTTTTCATTTTTCTTAATTTATATTGTGTGGTCTGATAATTCGGACCTTGATATAAAAGTTAAATGAGTTTTCAATCTTGTAAGTGAAAAAAAACATAAATCGATAACATCTTAGAGAAAATTTGAGGTCGTGAAATGTTACTTAAATTATATAGTTTGCAAAACATAAGAAATGTTACAACATTCAGTCACTCTTAGTGGTAAACTGAATTATAAATTAAATCCTTTTTAGTGGTACTTTTTTTTGTAAACTGCATTATAAATAAGGTAACCGCTTGTTGAAATAACCAATTTGATACTTGATTATTTATTTCAGAAAATGAACCAAACAAAGAAGAAGATCAGGATCAAACACCTGTCAAAAACAACCTTCCTGTTTCTGTCAGTTTGCGTCAAAAGATTAATATAACACAGGCAACGAATGAAAATCTGGACATTTTTAGCTGTATCAAAACAGGCAATACATTAGTGTTCACCGACTTGGATAATAAACAACTTATTATTTGTAATGTAGACGGTACTAATAAACATCACATGTCTCTGTCCTATACACCATTGTTTATAACAGATATAGATAGTAATACTGTAGCAGTCTCATGTGGTGATGACAGAACCATACTGATAATAAATATATCTACACGTTCTGTCTCCAGTACAATCAACATCAGTGATGACTGCTACGGAATATCATATAATGATAATAACCTGTACTTTGTTATTGATAGGATATCATATCAATACATGTGATGGACCTGACAGGTAAAGTAATACGTACTATACCGCTACCTTCAGACAATATCTGGGACATTACAGTAGACAGAGATAGGTTGGTCTGTATAGACGATACATCAATATACTGCTGCTCGTTAGATGGAAAAGTAATGTGGACGTTTGAAAAGGATAAAATTCAAGCTTTCCGTCGTGTGACAACAGATGACGAGGGGAATGTTTATGTGACTGATGGTATGAAAGACATTGTAGTAGTTGTATCAGATGATGGGAAACATCATAGAGAACTTCTTACTAAATCAGATGGATTGGATCAACCGCGGGAAATCTATTATGACAAAAAAGAAAATATTCTACTTGTTTGTAATTATGATTGTGATGCTTTTCTTTTTGACGTCACAAAGCAATAGAAATAAACATGACTAAATCTTTCAGACAATGACTTTATATGGACTCCGATCTGTTTGTGTATTTAGTAATAAAAAAAAAGTTTTTGTATTATTTAATACACGTACTATATACCCTTTTAAATTGATTGTCGGGATCTGTACAGTTGTACATAGTCCGTGTTCAGGTTAAAGACAATATTAACAGTCGGAAAGCTGACCCCGGTTTGACCCCATTTCTTAAAGCAACAATGGACGTCATGTGATTACCATATATGGGCATATTTTTACCAAAAAAAGTTCAGCCCGTTTTTTGGAATTTGTAGTACTTTGCATGAATTAAAACTAATTTCCTGTAAAGTGAACACTCTTGAGTATATAAGAAATATATAACTCAACTCATTTATGGATTACACTCATTGTTTTCTCTCAAATGTGTCTTCAAAGTCAAGGTGTTGACGAAAAAAATTGGTCACAGAAAATTAAAATCGTAATTTTCTTTCTTAACTTCTCGGGAAGCTATGCTGAATTTAAATTATGTTATGTAACATAACTTGGACTATGATATGTCAAATTTGTGCCAGTTGATATGCTAAGATACGCAAATGTGCCAGTTAGATGTGTCGATATTTCTGACGAAGCGGGGCCGACGGTAATTCACGAGTTACGTCCCTTTGTTTGACACTATCATGAACAAATTATTGTTATATCAAGCACCATATGCTGTTATTTACATGTGGATATTATTAAAATTATATTATTAAATATATTTTGATACTGTGAAAAAATAGAGAAAACACTTTTTATCACTTTTCAGAACTCAGTCCCAGTGAAATAGGCCCTATGTGTCCCTATGTGGTCTAGATCTAGATATATGTGCCATAATAATTTAATATTAATTTAATATTCCAAGGGTTAATTTAATTTTGATGTTTTGGTAAGTAATTTTACTGCTGTAACCAAATTATTTCTACACAGAAATAAATTTACACTCAATTAATACATTGAAGGAGTAGTCAAAATATTCATGAATAATGGATCTGACAAGACAGGATTAAGATGATATAAAACAGGAGTTCCTTTTCATTAGGCTACTGATACCTGGTCCTACCTTTTTCATTTAAACTTAAAATTTATCATATTAAATGAAAGTATTCTGAATGTAAAATCTTCATTATTTTAGATAAAAGGAAAATTAGTTTGCAATTTTTGTATGAACAAACTAAATATAACAATAATTGTCTCATTGATTTCATGCAAGTTATATACTAGTTCTGATGAATGGACTCAAATTATAAAAATAACACACTAAACCAATAAATGAATGATGCTTTTCATAAACTTGAAAATAAATTAGACAAAATTGACTCAGTAATATTTTTCTTATCTTTTTGAAAAAAATAATAACATTAAAATATATAAAAAAAAAGATGTGGTATGATTGCCAATGAGACAAATATCCACAAAAGTATTTCAGAGCAGTTTCTGGGGGGCTAAGTCAGTCACTGTCAGTATGATAATGCTTTGAATAAGATTGATTAAAATGATACTCTGAATGTGTTTGTTTTAAGGTAGCTGCGGTATCGTAGCTCTTTAGGTCCTTTTGTTATTTTTTGACTCAAATAGTCAAAAAATAACAAAAGGACCTAAAGAGCTACGATACCGCAGCTAGTTTTAAGGCAGCAACCAGGGAGGGGGGAACTATGGATTTTTTTCCCCAGACAAGTTGAAAACAGTTCTTCTCTTTCAATTTTAGCATTTCATTTAATAGCAGCTGAGGGTAAAACCAACATTTGTTTTTCTCAGGGTCAAAAACAAATTATTTTTTAGCCAAAAATTGGAAACAATTTTTTTTCTTCAAAACAATCAATAGCCATTAACCCCTACCCCCACCAGACACTCAAATGATTAATGGCTGAATAAGTTCAAATTTAGGACACTACTTATTCATTTACTTTTGGCAGTTTTGCAGGATTCCTTTATCACAAAAAAAATATATTATTATAAACAACGAATGAGTTTTATGTAAGTCATCTAAAGCAGTTAAGGTTGTGTAAAGACAGTATAAGATTTCCTTACCTTGTTTTTAGTTAAGTCGTACATTTCACTGACTTAAAGAGAAAAATTAATCCAGTCAAATATTCACAGCTGATCTCGCCATTACTTTTTCAAACAAACATGTGTGTACATTGAATGTGTTCAGATGCAAGGTGACATCGATGTGTAAGACCGAAAAACTACAATGTCAAAGAATGTCTTTCCGAGTTTTGGAATTTATCTCAAACGGGGTTTCCAAAGGGGTGTCAGATAGAACGTTATACTTGATGTTTCTTTTAAATTTTGAGATACTTATTATTGATTGTTTGTACATGTAGTCTTTGTTTATCTGTGACAAATAGAAGAAAATAATTTTAAACGACGATCAACAGCACCACGGGATCGTTAAAAGACGGCCAATAATGAATTTGACATGTTTGAGAAATTGTTTTCCTTTTGATAATAAAATCAATTCCTAACAAATCAAAATAAATCTATTTCAGACCCTAATGGCAAGTAGGAAACTGAAAAAAAGATAAACTTCCAAATTGGCGCCAAAACAATACTCCGCGAAATTAACGCAATTTCAGAATGGCGGGTTTTAATATCAGTCCCATTGTTGTCTTAAGAAAGTAGCAACAACGGTCGTTTCCAAGGGCTTGCTTTCCGACTGTTAACACATTTGTTATGTAGATTTTTGGTGTGCTCAACGCTTTTATTGCATGTGTGACACCAAATCAACTGTATATGGGAATGTAATGTTCTTTGATACACATCCACTTACTGTGTGATTTTTGAAGAAGGAAACAAAATTCAAATTATATTGCATGATATCTTTTAAAACCATTTATACATAGTTTAAGAGAACATCTTTTTTTAAGGTCATATACCTCAGCAATACTTTTGGAATCGAAACAAATATTCTATACGAATGTGTTGGTTTTAAATACAATCGTAACAGATTAATAATAGTATTGTGTAGTTGGGTTGCTGTCTCATTGACTGGTTTTCATTTCATTTCTTTTTTTTTTCATCCTGAACAAAACTTACATTCAATATAGACTGCACATTTGTTCTCGTACTGAATAGGCATGACATATTTGCCACTCGACGACAAACAACAGATTAAGCTATAAGAGGTTCTATTTATTTTAAACTGTATGACATGTGTTGAGTGTATTCGTGTGTTCATATTTAGAAAATAGGGAAGTATATATAAAAAGAAGATGTGGTATGATTGCTAATGAGACAATTATCCACAAGAAACCAAAATGACACAGAAATAAACAACTTTAGGTTTCCGTACGGCCTTCATCAATGAGCAAAGCCCATACCGCATAGTCAGCTATAAAAGGCCCCGAAATGACAGTGTAAAGCAATTCAAACGAAAAAAATAATGGCCTCATTATAAATAAAAACAAATGAACGAAACACATAAACAAATTGAATTACAGGCTCCTGACTTGGGACAGGCACATACAAACATAATGTGGCGGGTGAAACATGTTATCAGGACCCCAACCCTCCCCTAACCTAGGACAGTGGTATAACAGTACAATATAAAAACTCATCAGATGGACAACAAAAGAAGTCGACGTGGCCGGGTACTTGAACATCTCAACAACAAAAAGACACATGAGAGTCCTCGCAGTTAAGTTACAGCTAGGTCAAAGCCATTAACAGCTAATAAACAAAATCAGGCATCTAAGACTAAATTATCAATATGTACTCATCCAACATCCAATGGATTTAGTGTAAAGACGTCATAAACAGTCAGAGAAAAAACATCACCTTGTGCAATGTCAAAATGCAGGTATCGACAGATTGTAGATCCATGAATGTGTGAATGTATACATTAACTAATGATGAATTCCCGGTTCAGCTAGCAAGCAAACTAACCAAATATATTACCTTTACCTACACCCTCAATGCAATCGGCTATAATTAGTTCATTCGATTCAGATTTGTTTACATAAAGTCATTCGAAATGAATTCATCGGTTTGTGTTATTACCCGAATACACATTCAACTTTATCAATTATGATTCATATCACAGAATTACTACAATACTATCTTAAAGATTCAAAATTTGTTTTTAACTTAAAGCATGTAGTTGTTCATGTTTGTAATACATGATTGCCGCTTAAAGAAACAGCTATACATGCATTTTGTTGAAAATTTTGCATACGTCAAGGACGTGTTGTTAATGACTCATTTTAGTGCATCATTTAAAAACCCGCAAATATGGTTTTATGTACATTTTATTAATTTGAACTTTTTGGAATGTTGTATGTTTTTTGTTCATGTAACACAATGTGTAATGTTTTGATTTTAAGCCAAAGCGAGGTTTTTGCGTTTGCAATAAAGATTATTGTAGAAAGTTTAATCATATGTGTGTATGTCTTTAATCTTAAACTGTCCTCAATATAAAAAAAAACTTTAAAATTTAAGTTTGTCATTATTATTCTTCAGTTCATTGTCCCTTATATCATTAACAACAACCAAACACAACCTCATGTCTGTTTTGGTATACATAAATGTACGAAGAACCTCAATTTTCTCATGTCTGGTCCTATATTCGCCACTAAACGTTGTAGAAACCACCTGTAATATTTTCACATCCTTGCGAAAACGAAGGCCAGAGAAAGAAAGCCAAAGTGATATACGTCAATGACACCATACGCAAACGAAAAATGATATGTGAAATATACGTCAGTGATATAGTACGTCATGAGCACAAAATATAAGAAAAAAATGTGATATATGTGAAGCAGCCAGTAACAAAACTCCGTGTTGAAGACCGTACTTTAACCTATAAAGGTTTACTTTTATAAATTCTGGCTTTGATGGAGATTTGGCTAATTGGCACTCATACCATATCTTCAATGAGACTATACCCTTACGACGCATATAATAAAGAAGATGATGAATATACGTCAATGAGACTATTCCCTTACGACACAGATAATAAAAAGATGTTGAATATACATCAATTAGACTATACTCTTACGACGCAGATAATAAAAAGATGTGGAATATACGTCAATGAGACTATTCTCTTACGACGCAGATAAGAAAAAGATTTGTAATATACGTCAATGAGACTATACCATCGGGACACAGATAATAAAAACATATGTAATATACGTCAATGAGACTATACCCTTACGGTGCAGATAATTAAAACATATGTAATATACGTCAATGAGACTATAGCCTTACGACGCAGATAATAAAACGATGTGGAATATACGTTAATGAGACTATACCCTTACATCGCAGATAATAAAAAGAAATTGAATAGACGTCAATGAGACTATACATTTTCGACGCAGATAATAACATGATGTGTAGTATATGTCAATGGGACTATACTCTTACGACGCAGATAATAAAAAGATGTGGAATATACGTCAATGAGACTATACTCTTACGACGCAGATAATAAAACAATGTGTGATAGACGTCAATGAGACTATACCCTCGGGACACAGATAATAAAAAAAAATGTGTGATATTACGTCAATGAGACTATATCCTCACGACGCAGATATATAAAAAGATATAGAACACACGTCAATGACTTTTCCCTTACGACGCAGACAATAAAAAGATTTGTGATATACGTCTATGAGACTATGACCAGACTATACTCTTACAACGCAGATAATAACAAGATGTGTGATATACGTCAATGAGACAATACCCTCACGACGCAGATAATAAAAAGATATGGAACATACGTCACCAGATAATAAAAAGATGTGGAATATATGTCACTAAGACTATTATATAACGATGCAGCATAAAAAAAAGATGTGGAATATAAGTCACTGAGACTTTACCCTTAAGAAGCATATAACAAAAAGATGTGGAATGTACGTCACTGAGACTATACCCTTACGACGCAGATAATAAAAAAATGTTGAATATACGTCACTGAGATTATACTGTTACGACGCAGATAATAAAAAGTTTTGGAATATATGTAAATGAGACTATACCCTTATGACATAGATAGTAAAAAAGATGTGGAATATATATTTATGAGACTATACCCTTACGAAGCAGATAACCAACAGTTATGGAATATACGTCAATGAGACTACAACCTTACGACGTAGGTAATAAACAAATGTGGAATATACGTCAATAAGACTATACCCTTACGAAGCAGATAACAAACAGTTATGGAATATACGTCAATGAGACTACAACCTTACGACGCAGGTAATAAACAAATGTGTAATATACGTCAATAAGACTATACCCTTACGACGCATATAATAAAAGGGCAAGTGAAATACAACATTTTATTTTAAGTGAACAAGTGTGGACACAGATGAGTGTGGATAGATATAGGAAGATGTGGTGTGAGTGCCAATGAGACAACTCTCCATCCAAATAACAATTTAAAAATTAAACCATTATAGGTTAAAGTACGGATAGTATTTAGTGGATAGTATGTTTGGATGTTTGACAGTGTCTTATGACAAAAGGAGTTCTATGTTTTCCTAAATGGTGTTATTAACTGTGTTGCACGGTGACAACCGAGCTGAGCCTTATGAGTATTATTTATTTAATATTTTTTTTATGTTCAGAATAGGAATGGAGGAAACAGTAATTACATTAGTTACCAAATGATTATGATAGAATATGTTTTACATCTTTGATTTGGGATACATTTTGTAGCTAGGAGAGCAACACATAATTAATAGGTTCAAATTTTTTTCTAAATGGGAGATGATATCAAGAATTGAGAACATGATATAAGGAGCCTGTAACTCAGTGATTGTCGTTTATTCATCTGTTACATATTAGTTTTTTGTTTATTTTTCTTAACATAAATAAGGCCATAAGTTTTCTCATTTGAATTGTTTTTTATTGTCATTTCGGGGCCTTTTTATAGCTGATTATGCGGTATTGGCTATGCTCATTGTTTATGGCCGTACAGTGACATGTAGTTGTTAATTTCTGTGTCGATTTGGTCTCTTGTGGAGAATTGTCTCATTGGCAATCATACCACATCTTTTTATATGTATTTGCTTACTATTGGTATGGTTCTATTTATATTTCTTTGTGGTGGATCGTCAGTATCATTAGTGAATTGTTTTGTTAAAATGTCGAATTGTTCCCCAGATTAGAATACATTTATTGGTTTTTAGTAATGGCAATGCCTGACATGATGCTTGGGCTAAATGAGCTAGGAAGTAAACCTCAGTGCTGATTTATATCGATTCTTTCAAAGCTGGTCGAAGCAAAGAAAAAAATTTACCAATATGAAAATGATTTCACCAAAAGAACCTTTGTGAGCATGCTTCAGACTCATAATTGCTCCAAAAGTAATCTGATAGAAATTAGAATTTCAAGCATGTCAAGCAGATATTATCAATATCTACTTAATTAGTCTTAATATGTATAAATATCTAAAAAGTTATAGTATTCATAAGGTATTGCAAAATAATTCCTTTTCATTTTATGTTTTGTTATATGGATACAAATATAAGTGATACATGTACCAATACAATATTTGTTGTGGTATGAAAGTGAAGTAGTTAACATTTACTGTAACAATGTTAATTCACACAAATTAAGAAATAAACAAATGAATGGAAAAGATGCTTCACAGGGCGCTGCTTTATACAACCGCAGAGGTCGAACCCTGAACGGTTGGGGCTATTATGGACATAACATTCAAGCTGGATACAGCTCTGAATTTGGATTGTGATTAAATAGTTGACATAGCTTAGGTTTCTGACACAGAATAAATGTGGTCTAATGAACTTAAAATATTTTTTTTCTTTCGAGCAATTCACCAAGCTGTTGAATAATAATCCTTTCAAAAAAAATATACTTGAAGTAATTTTCTTTAAAATGATAATTTCTGAAATGAGAAAAATTTACCCCCCCCCCCCCTTTTCCCTTATTCCAACCAGATGCTCCACAGGGCGCAGCTTTGTACGACCGCAGAGGTAGAACCCTGAACAGTTGGGGCAAGTTTGGACAACATTTAAGCTTGATACAGCTCTGAATTTGGATTGTGATTAAGTAGTTGACACAACATAGGTTTCTGACACAGATTGAATGTGGTCTAAGAACTTAAAAACCTAAAAAATTTAAATTGGACATTTACCTATTATGGTCCAATATCCAAAATCTAAATACATGGTTAGATTCAGCATATCATAGAACCCCAAGAATTCAATTTTTGATGAAATCAAATAATGTTCAATTTTAGACCCTTTGGACGTCAATGTGGACCAATTTGATAACCGGTCCCAAATAATAAAAATCAAAATACACGGTTAGATTCAGCATATCATAGAACCCCAAGAATTCAATTTTTATTAAAATCAAGCTAAGTTTAATTTTGGACCCTTTGGACCTTTAAAGCTGACTGTAAACTATCTGAACAAGCTCATTTCCTGTCGACTTCATAATTATATTTCAAACATTTTAATAGACGTCACTAAACTTTTAGCTTATAATTCTTGCTTTTTCAAAGTCATGTTTATTTATTTATCAACACGGACCAGAAATATGAAACTTAAAAGTTTAAAGGACCTGCGGTTACCCTTTAATTTCAGAAGCGAATTTAGGGGAAGGCGACCCGGGTCACAGTCACCCCTTCTGGTCAAAGCAGACTTTTATAGTTTGGTGCCCCCGGTTATACCCGGCCCTTTTTAAAATTTATCCTAGATCCGCATACATGAAGATTACCGTTCATTTTTTTTTGTTCTTTGTTCTATGAATATCTGTTATATTGACAATGGAACGACATATTTCAAAATTGTATATTATGATGGTCCCACAAAAATGTCGAAAATGCGTAAATTTCATTTTTTTTCTAGCTTCTCCGATGCGATAGCGGTACCTTTTTGGTCACTATTTATGTGTTGCGTTGAAATATGAATTGTAACACTTTATAGTGACTGAACAGGTACAACAAATACTTCTCAACAAAAAGAAACTACTTGGAACATCACCAGGCTATGTATTGGTATGGTATGAATAAATACTCGGATTGGAATCATGGACGGTATTGTATGTTAGTTGTGCTTCGTATATATATATCAATTATTCTTTTTTTCATGCATTTTCTGTTCACATTTTCACAACAATTATTTCAAACGATGTTAAGTGTTTTATTTGCCAAAAATATCGTGCGTTTCTGCGCAATTTTGTGAATGAAAGGGGAAAGTAGATCCTTACGCGTTGCATTTGCGTACTAACCTACTAATTTTTATATCACAGCCAGTCCACTGATACTTACATTATCAGCTAGTACACATCAAAGGAAAAATGAACAAATTACCGATAATAACAATTATAGGTCACCGTACGGCCTTCAACAATGATCCAAGCCCATACCGCATATTTAGCTATAAAAGGCCCCGAAATGACAATGTAACCACTCGACCACCGAGTGCCCATCACTTTCACCCGAAATGGATTAAAGGAGATATGGAATGAACCTGAACTCGGTTCTTTACATTTACGTGCAGCTTTTTATCATGTTTTTGTGCGTATATTTCACAGTTTCAGCTATTATAGATGATTATGGGTGGATTCTTCAGGTCCAGAGTAAATTGATGTATGCATATTCGTACAAGAACATGTTAATGTGATATGAATATTAACCCTGTTTTGTACTAGACCGATACCCTGAGCCGGATGTTTTAACATGCTAGTTCAAAAGGTAGCATTCCGAAGGAAGACATTTATATCACCTTACCCGGACACATTTTTCTGATTCCGAGCCGACCAGCTTTTGCTCTTAATCCTTTATCCCGCGTGCTTATATAATTAGCTAGGAAGCAGCATGTAAATATGAATTTTAAAGTCTTTGGTTTTGACCCGGCCGGGGTTCGAACCCACGACCTCTCTCACTCAAGGCGAACATGCTACGACGAAAGTACCACCACTAGACATGCAGTAACCCGCAATATAAAAGGTTTCGTGGGAAGCTGCTCATATACTAGTATACACCTCTAGACTCAATTAAACAGGGCTTACCATAATTGACATTTTTATGTGAGTGTGTGGGGGGGGGGGGGGGGGCAAGTTGTTTTGTAAATGTTTGATTCTTAATTTCTTGAAAGAGATTTTATCTATTTCAGAAGGGAAGCGAAAAAAAAACCAATAAACCATGTGTTTTTTTTTTTTTATTATTATTAATTTCGAACAAGGAAATACACGTGCTCCTTCCCTCAAACTAGAGTCGGTGTCTAACACATTTATTTATTAATATATAATGTACAGATCTTCTGTTTAAGCTTTGGATATAAGGATCTGACAGCACGTCATTTTATTTTCTGTCCTTGTATATATTACATCAGCCAATGAAATTTCAGCCTTCAAATTTTTGAAGGTGTGTATCAATCAAACAAAAACAGAGAATTGAGCGTTTTTAATCTGGTGTCTGAATGAACTTAAAACACTGCATTTATTTATTTTTTACAGAGACCTATTGTTCTCTTACAGATAGAGAGTGGTGTTTTGAATTTTTCAAATTGAAGATTTACGGCAGCGGCTTTTAATATTTTGCGTTTATCCTGGAAACATAATAGATTTAAAAAAAAATAAAAAAATAGTGCAATGTGTCTGAATTATACTCTATAGTAAAGGTTCTTTTGGGCAATTTTGGCTTTTCAGAGTTTTGTTGTTTTATTGGCTATTATCTTGATAACTAATAATAGAGAAACCTTTTCTTGCAATGAATAGACAAGAACATAATAACCAAAGTACTGAAGTATGAAAGTTGTTTGCGACTTCAGGAAACTTAGTTTGGATTTGCCGTTTGTGATTTCATTAATATTTAGCACACCTTCATTCAATAATAGCATCAGTTGAAAAAATCTCTGCTAGAAGAAATTATTGAAACTAAATTTTTAGGTTTTAACAATTCAGGTGAGCGAAACGAGGCGTAAAGATTGATGCCTTCGGTTGACAAAGAATTCGCCATAACATTATACCGCGGCAAATTTATAACTATATAAAATTGAATGCCACTTTTCCATTCCAAAAGTGATAAAATGAAAGGCCCCCTTTATTTCTTCCTATCCCCTCTTTATTTTTTGGTTACAAATGACCGGTTCCTTATATGAGCCATTACTCTATCAGAGTCCGATTTTTTCCCAATTGTTTGTGTCTTTCTTCAGAATAAATAAAGAGAAACTCGGTCAGCTAAAATGATCAGAAAGGCAATATTTACATAAATGAAATAACAACTACAGGTCACTCACCACACTGTACGGCCATAAACAATGAGCAAAGCCAATACCGCATAATCGGCTACAAAAAGCACCGAAATGACAATATAAAACAATATTCTATCATAATCATTTGGTAACTTATGTAATTACTGTCTCCTCCATGCCTGTCTTGAACATAAAAAAAATATTAAATAAATAACACTTCTAATGCTCAGATTGGTTGTCACCGTGCAACACAGTTAATAACACCATATAGGAAAAACATAGAACTCCTTTTGTCATAAGACACTGTCAAACATCCAAACATACTATCCACACTCATCTGTGTCCACACTTGTTACATAAATGAAAATACTAAACTTCGTGTATTATCTTCTTGTAGAAAAAATGCTAACGTTAGGTATACCGATATTGACAAATATAATGCCTTCCCTCGATAAAACGATCATAGAGCATGGCATAAAAGAATTATTTATTAAAATTTAGACTTCGTATGTTTAGAATTAAGGGCATATTCAACAGTTTAGTTCTGACGGTGATAATTTTTTCCCTTTAATATATTTTATTCTTCAATTGACAGAGAATCAAATTTTGCCAAAAAAAATATATGTTGTCGATTTCGTTTTTGCAAAAAATGCTGCTGAAAATTGTACATTTTTGCAATTTTGGAGTAAAAAACGTTTTTTATTTAAACAAATTAAATATGATTTTGTATTCAACATATACTTATATAATTGGGCTCAAATTGAAGGAAAATAATTCAAGATGGTAAGAAAAAATCTAACTTTACCATTTAAAGCATTAATTCTTATTCAAATAAAGCCAAAGAACGTCATAGTGGACCCAAACAACTGCAAGAAATGGACATTTGAAATGCACATTTTTGATTTTTTTGAATATTTCTAACGGTGTCGATTTGGCCAAAGTAAGATATGTTATTCTTTAAAAAAAATGGAACGTCATAACGTTTTCAAAAATATTTGTCACCATACTCGTTTTTGAAGAACATTGAGAAATATAATATTGTTCACTCAATCCCTCCCGTAAGCCTCACAAATTGCGCCAAATTTAGACGTTTTCCGAAAATAACGTTATATTTCCCCGCTAATTATTCAAAGGCAGTGCGACGGTGTGACAGACAAATGTATTTACACTGTGACTTTGTTGGGAAGTTGTCTCGATAGCACTCATATCGCATCTTCTTATTTATAATGAACCAGTATCTGTACGAGATAACAATTCAGTTAGTTTTACTATTGTGTTCGTCAAAATTGTGAAACCCGGGTGTGAAACATACAAACCGTGGAATTACAAACTACTAAAATAATCCCTCTGGTATCTTTCATCCCTCATTTAAAAACAAAAGTATTACACGTTAGAAATCCGTTTCTGTGTCTCGGTCTATAGTACAAAGCAGGGTTAATTTTCATATTATATTTCCATTTGATTTTTTTGTTCTGAATTCATTTAGTATGCCACTTGACGTCCGTCATCAATAATCATTACTTATTTAACCATTACTTTACAATGAAGCGTTTTGTTTATACTGATTTATATTACACCGTCTATAATTTCACATATCGAAATTAACAAAGAACACGTGGAATTTTGCAACCAAACACGTCACTTGTCTAAAAACTCAAGTAATCCGTATTATTTATTCATTTTGCAGTTTCGGGCTTTTTATTCTTTATAGGAGTTCTAGCTAGCCTATAACAAAAATCTGTATGTTGACTCTTAGTGTTTTGAATTATATGGGTCGTTGGGTTGCTGTCGTATTAATGTATACCTTTAAAATCTTTTTCAAAACAAAAGGCTTGATTTGGGTATGGAAATATTCACATCTCTGGACTTCTCCCGTCCGACAGTATATCTATAATTGGGTGCGGCTATTTAGCTGCTCGGATGTATAAATTTGCAGCCTCGTTTAGTCGAAATAAAAATGTCGTATATCCGATGCATAGTGCAATGCGAGTAGCACTTCAAAGCAAAGCTAGATGCATGATGAATGTTAGTTTACACCGTATTTTACTTTTCTCAAGAAACCTTTTTTTTTTCATTTTTCTCCAGTCAAACCAAACTTTAAGTTTTCTATTCCGAATGACAAAATCTCGGAAAAGTTTGGTAAAGAATTAATTATAATTTGCATTCTAATGCAATGATAACTCATTACGCATTTATTCTCGTTGTTTCCTACTGCATGTATTGAAGATAATTTCAATAAAACTGAAACTTAAGTGAATATGGTCTATAATGATCAAGATAATTGCAGTTCTTTTATGATAGACAAAGAGGACAAAATAATCTTTAAAAGATTTGAATTTTATTTTCTGTTAATATTCTGTATAAGTTTTTGAACGATTCTCGCCATGCTCTTTCCTTTGATGAAGGAACTCTCCCTTTCCAAACGGCCATAGCAATTCCAATGGTGATTCCGTTATGACGTCGTTGAAACAACGTTAAATTATGGGAAACAATAGACGACGTTTACGTTTGTTATTACCTCCCCTGAAACTGTTGGATATGCCCTTAATTAAATCGTAATCATGTTCATTGACCATAACGATGATGAAAGCACATCATACAATGAGGTAAATAAAACTACATAATATAAGATTACAAGCACATAATATAATGACACAAACACATCATATAAAGATGTTTGCACATAATATAAGGGAAACTGCACATCATACAATAATATGTACACATCATATAAGTAAGTATATTTGCACAGCATATAAGTATATTTGCACAGCGTATAAGTATATTTGCACAGCGTATAAGTATATTTGCACATCATATAAGGATCTTTCAACATAATATAAGTATATTTTCACATCATATAAGAATGTTTGCACATCATATAAGTACATTTGCACATCATATAAGTATATTTGCACATCATATTAGTATATGTGCGCATCATATAAGTATGTTTGCACATCATATGATGATGTTTGCACATCATATAAGGATATTTGCACATCATATAAAGGTGTTTGCACATCATATGATGACAAGTGCCCATCATATAAAGGTAAATGCAAATCATGTAAATGTAAATGCACATAATATAAAAGTAAATGCACATCATATAAAGGTAAATGCACAACATATAATGAAAAATGGGCATACTAAGACAGTGTTGGCGTTCCATATTACATATTACATACACATTGACACACCCGCTTGTGTTGGTTAATATACATTCCAAGTATATGCATTGAAATCATAACAGGTCTCAAGATATAGAGCAGACACGATTTTAACCATAAGACATGGGATTGTCAATTGAAACAAGTTTTTGATCTTGAATTGTGACCTTTCGACATTATGATGCACCTTCTGCTGTTGGTTAATAAACATGTCAAGTATAATTAAAGTATCAAATTATCACGGTTTTCTAGATATAAAGGGGACACATTTTTTTTTACGGACGGACTGATCACTATAGGGCGACTCTAAACTAAGCGGGGACTTAAATATGCTAGCTGCTCTACAATAAAATAATTCACTTCTAAACTAGTTTTAACGTTCTTGAAAGAGATGGAGCACGTGCTGTGTGGTCTCATAAAAAGTCAAATAAGAAAAAAAAACAGAATTCCAGGAAAGTTCAAATTAGAAAGTCCTTTATCAAATGGTTAAGTGATTGGTTTCCAATGAACCAAACGACCATTAAACTCAATAAAAAAGACTTCTGTTTGATAAGATTGCGTTGAAGTGTAGTGTAAAGAGTTGAAAAGTCAAAACTGTCTCAGTTGTTTGGAAGTCTTGTATGTTTTTAATAAGTTTAAGTTAATTTATATGTTTGGAGGTAATTGTGACATCCAATATAAATGAACTAGTATTTTTTTTTTATTCAAGCTAGCTAAAACCTGACTCTAGATGTGGGTCTTTCTGACAGTGTTGAAGACCTACAGGTGACCTTCTGCTCTTTGGTTGAGTTGTTGTATCTTTAACACATTTCCCATTTCCTCTCTTAATTGTATTAAGAATGTCAGTATAGTATTTACAGCCATGATACGACTTTCACATTACTGACTGCTTTGTCAGACGGTACAAACTCAAACTTCTTTGAAAGTACTTGAATATAAAAAAAGAAAATGTGGTATAAATGTCATTAGGCAGCAACCATATGATTTTTTGGGGGGGGGGGGGGGGGGGGTGTCTATGGTTTTTTTTGGAAAAAAAGTTTGTTTCCAGGTTTTAGTGAAAAAAATAATTTGTTTTGGACCCTGAGAAAAAAAAATTGTTTGTTTCACTCTCAGCTGACACTATATGTAATGCTAAAATTGAAAGAAAAAAATGTTTCCCCCCCCCCCCCCGAAAATAAAATGATTGCTGCCTTAAGACAACTTTCACAAGAGACCAAATGACACATATATTAATAACTATAGGTCACCGTACGGCCTTCAACAATGAGCAAAGCACATACCGTAAAATCAGCTAAAAATATACCAAAATCAAATATGTAACACATCAACAAATGACAACCACTGAATTATATTCTCCTGACTTGGTACAGGCACATACATACAGAATTAAAATAAAGTTAAACATGTAAGCCAAATCCCAACACCACACCCCTAACCTTGAACATTGGTGTACCAGTAAAACATAAGAAATAACGATAATATCACAGAAATAGGTCTCGCCTTTTTGTAATTTTAATTATACAAATTTTGAAATTAAAATAGAAAGATTTTAACATGTGAGTTATGCAAATATTCAAAGTAGATGAACCATGAGTGAAGTACATGGCTTAACAATCTCCATGGAAATGAAACTGTGTAAATGCTAATATAACTGCAATACAAATACCATAGACTTACTAGAAGTCGTTCCCTTTTTAACAAACATAAACACAAACATTAATTTGTAAACTATGCAAAAGATTAAAGTCAATGAACCATGATGAGAGTTGGGGCTATATAATCACCATGGAAACAATACTAGCAAATGGCAATACATGTGCATTCGAAATATCATTGACTTAACAAGTTAACATATTGAGCAGTTTATCTTAAATTAATCTAATCACAAACTAATACATATAAACGATAGAGCAAATGTGTCAAAGTCAATAGACCATGAATGAGGGGGCGGAACTAAATATTATCCGTGGACATGAGATGTGCTAATGCGTATTCAACTGAATAGCAATAAACATTGGCCTTCTACCAATGGTTCAACTTGAACTGACCTAATCACAAACTAATGCATGTAAACTAAGAAATTTTTTAAAGGTCAACATACCATAACTTAGGGGGCGGAGACAAATAATATCCATGAAAATAAGATATGCGAATGCCTATCCAACTGTATACTAAGTCTTACTCATATCATTGACCTATCACTAGTGCTTCCCAATAGACTGACCTAATCACCAATTAATACATGCTAACTTAGCAAAATTTTCAAAGTCAATGGACCATGAATGCAGTGGCAGGGCCAAATAAACTCCTTTGAAATGAGATGTGCCGATGCTAATCGTTACAACTGAGTACCAAATATCATTGGCCTACCACTTGTGGTTCACCATTAACTAGACATAATCACCAACTAATACATTGCTGACAACGATGCCGCCAATGCCGAAAACAGCATACATGTCTCATCGTTTGACTTCTGAAGGAGAGACATACAATAGTGGGAACAGGTTTACTCTTTTGAATAAATTAAGCCATTTCAATTTATATTTTATAGGGTGTCTTTCTATGTAGTAATGTAATACCACTGTTTTCGATAATAATGATAAGGGTGAATGTTTGGTACCATTAAAACTTTTAAACCCGCTGCAATATTGTCAGGAATCTGATGTTCAGAAGTTGTTGTTTGTTGATGTGGATCATAAGTGTACTCGTTTTTCGTATTTTATATAGATTAGACCGTTGGTTTTCCTGTTTGAATGGCTTTGAATTACTCTAGTGATTTTTTGGGTCCTTCCATAGCTTGCTGCTCGGTATGAGCCAATGTTCAATGTTGAAGACCGTACTTTGACCTATAATGGTTTACTTTGATGGAAAGTTGTCTCACTGGCACTTATACCACATCTTTGCATCTTTGGTTGGTCTGTGTCTATCATATTGTTTGTCATAAACTGTTTTCGTTCTAATTAAGCCATTGGTTTTCTCATTTGAATTGTTCTGCAGGAGAACATTATACACCATATAAATACACCATCAAGACAGTTTCATTATAGGAAAAGAAATAATCATAACCTTAAACCCATGTTTATTATGTTTTCATAAAAAAATTGATTAAAAATACATGTATGTGTAAAATATCAGCTGTTTGTGGTTGTTTGATTCTCATTGCTGTCCATATTTGATAAGTAATTGTGACAGTCACCAATACGTCGGACATCTGACGTCTGGCAGTGAATGCTACCACCAAATCTGTACGAATCTCTGTATGGTACACGGATACATTTAATACCTGAAATATATAGTAAACAATCTGTACGAATCTCTGTATGGTACACGGATACATTTAATACATGAAATATATAGTAAACAATCTGTACGAATCTCTGTATGGTACACGGATACATTTAATACCTGAAATATATATATATATATATATATATTAATCATTCTGTACGAATCTCTGTATGGTACACGGATACATTTAATTCCTGAAATATACATAAATAGTAAACAATATGTACAAATCTCTGTATGGTACACTGATACATTTAATACCTGAAATATATAGTAAACAATATGTACAAATCTCTGTATGGTACACGGATACATTTAATATATGAAATATATAGTAAACAATCTGTACAAATCTCTGTATGGTACACGGATACATTTAATACCTGAAATATATAGTAAACAATCTGTACAAATCTCTGTATGGTACACGGATACATTTAATACCTGAAATATATAGTAAATAATCTGTACAAATCTCTGTATGGTACACGGATACATTTAATACCTGAAATATATAGTAAACAATCTGTACAAATCTCTGTATGGTACACGGATACATTTAATACCTGAAATATATAGTAAACAATCTGTACAAATCTCTGTATGGTACACGGATACATTTAATACCTGAAATATATAGTAAACAATCTGTACAAATCTCTGTATGGTACACGGATACATTTAATACCTGAAATATATAGTAAACAATCTGTACACATCTCTGTATGGTACACGGATACATTTAATACCTGAAATATATAGTAAACAATCTGTACAAATCTCTGTATGGTACACGGATACATTTAATACCTGAAATATATATATATATATATTAATCATTCTGTACGAATCTCTGTATGGTACAGGGATACATTTAATACCTGAAATATATATAAATATTTAACAACCTGTAGGAATCTCTGTACGGTACATGTATATGTTAAATACCTGAAATATATATAAATATTACCCAATCTGGACGAATCTCTGTATGGTACACGGATACATTTAATACCTGAAATATATATAAATATTTAACAATCTGAAACAGTCTTTTAATTGTTTACAAATACGTTTTTATTTTTATTGAACTTAAATAATCTGAAATAATCTCTGTATGAAAAACTGATTTGCATATGCTATTTTATCCTAATTTGAAGCAGCCATTTTGTTTTGATTTTAGGTCAAATTTAATTATTATCATCTGGAGATAATTAGATAAGGGAGCTACCATTTGATTTGTGTTGACTTTTCTAAATACTTTGTCATCCTGCTTTCTTTTTTTGTAAAGTGTCTCATCCTGATTTATTTTTAATCAAAATTCCTGTCCTAGCTATATAGATATAGGAAGGTACACGAGGTATGAGTGCCAATGAGACAGCTCTCCATCGGAGTAACAATTTATAAAAGTAAACCAGTATAGGTCAAGGTACGACCTTCAATTTGGAGTCTTGGCTCAGACCTTAACAGCAAGCTATAAAGGGCCCCACAAATTACTAGTGTAAAACTATTCAAACAGGAAAATCAACAGTCTAATTTATGTAAAATCGAGAAACGAGAAACACGTATGAACTGCATAAACAGACGACCACTACTGTACATTGGATTTCTGACGTAGGAAAGGTGCAAACATTTACAGCAGGATAAAACGCTCAAATGGTAATAAACCTTCTCCCTTTTCTGAAACAATAGTTAAACAATAAGTCACAACATAGAAAGATACACTATAAAATATCAATTGGAAGGCGTAACTCAATCAAAAAACGTAAATTAACACAGAACGAAAGAATAAATTTGATCTGTGATACCTGACTGCAAATACATAGCTAATAAACATTATAAGTAAATAAACGCTTTTGAAAAAATACTGCGTCATATTATACACATGTAAATGAAAATAATTGTGTTGTTAAGTGTACTTCTTCTTCTGTGTGTATAATCTGCCTGCCTTTTTTCAAACTTCATCCTAGCCCCCATACAAATCAAATGGTAGCTCCATAACAAACAAATTGGTCAACTAATTTTCACATATGCAAAATGTGACCAGCTACTCATATGAACAATCTTGATATAATGCACATGTTTTTGTAATACTTTAATATGATCATTTGCAAGTCATATTTTTAGCATGCAAATTAGGTTAGTTTCATATGTGAAATATTTTTTGCTCACAATATGCTCACCTAATTTGCATTTTAAAAACCTTATGTGCAATCACATAAGATCTAATGTACAATGATGTAAGCATCTTTTGTGCAAATTTTTAGAACCATTTGGTAAGGGCAGTAACTGAAAGCTAATTCAAAGCCAAATGATACACACATAAATAATCTAGTTTCCCCCAGACTAAAACATAAGTGGAACCACTATCTAAGATAGCATATCTTTATCAGGAAATAAACAGAATCATAAAGGAAGAGTATGTCTGAGGACAGGAATTCCCTTGCTCAGGCTTCAAACAATAGAAAATAGGATAGATTAACGAAAAGATGGGAAGGTGGATGGCCAAAGGTAACACTAAATGGCCCCGTCTCCCATGGCAGGCATATACAAATAGATTTATCATACCTAATGACTCAAGGAAGGTGATGGTAGGTATTTCAGTTTCTTCAACAATTGCTTTATCTGGTCATACCATTAACAGATTAATACTCAGCAAGGCACTAGACTCACAGGACTCGGGTACAACCATGCTGTTAGGAAATGGAGCATCTAATATCTAGAAAAAGAGAAGATAAAAAATATCTAGAAAAACAGATTAATACTCAGCCAGACACTAGACTCACAGGACTCTGGTACAACCATTCTATTAGGAAATGGAGCATCAATTATCTGGAAAAAAAGAAGGTTAATTTACACTGTTCCATTTAAACATATATTTGTGGACGCCGACTACGCTGACAATGGAATGTAGGATGGCAGCTATGTCTCGCTTTTTCGACAAAAGTCGAAGGCTTGAAAAAAAAGCAGACCCTTTTCATTCAAAACCTTGAAAAGAATAACAAACAAGATTGTGTCCACAGTACACATTTGTCCTACTTGCACTATCATTTTCTTTGTTCAGTGTAACGTGAAAATAATTAGGGTAAAAACTCTAAATTGGTATTAAAATAAGAAAGATCACACAATAGGGAACATATCTTCCTTTATCTATGTGTACTAAGTTCAAGTTGATTGGAATTCTACTTGACTAAAAACTTTAACCTGAAGTTGGACAGAGGACGAACAGACGGACGGAGGCACAGATCTACAAACATTATGCCCATAAATTAGGCAAAATTAAGGTGGCATGAAAACAAGGATTTTATAAGATATTGAAAAACTTTTTAAACTAAAGAATGTATATGTATTAGAATAAGGAAAATAAAAGTTGTGGTAAGTGGGAAAATTTGTAGTGCCACCACATGACAAAAAACTATGATTTTGAATATCTGTGAAAAAGTCAAAAATCATAGTAGTGGTTAATATAGCATTGATTAGTTCCTTATGTCGCAGGTTAACTTATAGATACTCACTTCCCAAGATGAACCTGTGAATATCTGTCTTTGTCTTCCTGTGTGATTGGTCGATCTGGAGGGTTGACGAGGATTCCTTTCCTTTCATTGGTAGGTGGTACTAATGGAACCAGTGATGCATCTATTCAATTTTGAAAATAAGAATAAAACTAGATGTGTCAAAGCGACTTGAATGACCCCATCTCAAAATGTTAAAAAATCTGCAATTTTAATAACACATGTGGACACAAACATGACGGTTGTCTCACATATCAAAAATCAGGTAAAAATCTGGAGGCGTATAGAAAAAAGTCTGTATAACTGTGATTTTCAACAGTTTTCAAAGTTGTTAACCCTTAATTGGCAACAATTAGCAGAGCAGAACGAAACTTACACTTGTTCTGTAACTCATGGTTAGCTCACATACCAAAAATCAGCCCAATATCTGACAGCATTTAGAAAATAAGTCTGTATAACTGTAAAAATTCCAAAAAAGTCCAAAGCCCGAAATTACAGCAAAAATTAGCAGAGTGGAACGAAACTTAAACTTGATCTGTAACTCATCATGGTTAACTCACATACCAAACATCAGCCCAATATCTGAAGGCTTTTAGAAGAAAAACCTCCGTATAATGGTTTGTTGCGGAATGGCAGAATGACGGAATTTCGGACAAGGGTAAAACTATATGGCACTGACAACTTCGTTGCGGGCCCATAATAACAAACTTATAGACTTTGACAATGTGTATCCTGAATCAATCACCTATGAAATATTTAATAAGGCTGAGGACAAGTTCAATAAAACTATACATGGCACCCAAGGTGAATGCCGTTTTATCATTTGTTGGTGGTGTCAGAATTTTTTGTTTACTATAAAATGTAACCGTCTCCTGATTAGCTGATGTTGTTTTGTTTATCAGCTCATAGACATAACTTTTTCATGTGACCGTGACGTCATAAAAGTTTTTTTCATAATTGACCCCAGTTTAAAATGAAATTAAGAATTAAATTATAAGAAATGACTGTAACATTTGTTCTGTGTATGAAGAAATAACATCAACAAATGTGATTAACACGTACTAAAAAACGAGTAATCATTGCAATTATAGGACAACACTTTTATTCCAGAAAGTGCATTTTCATCTAAAATTGTTTCGTCATGATGATAGCCAAAAACACAAACTATTGTAAATAAAGGGCACTAACTCCTTAAAGCAATCAAAACCAAGTTAAGTTTGTCAATAATTTCGACATTGTAATAATAGTTCGTTTATCTACTAAAAATTGTCCATCCAGTGATCAAGATAGAAAGGTTGAGACTACTAAAACTGGGGTTAACCCGCCATATATGTCTGTCATCGTGACTGCCGTATGACTTCTATTCATGTTTTTCTTTTATTTTGAGATTTGTATTTTGATACTTTCTGGCCTTGAGATGATTAATGCGTTATATACTGTTAAGAAACATGTGGGCTGCTTCGAATTGAACTACGGCCAGCGATATTGTTGGCTTTTTTCAAAACTACCTCTACCCTTTTTTATTGGGAAAATATGCGTCATTTTTATCATATTGGGAAATTTATAATAACCCATGAATTTGACAGGAACTTCAATTTGCAGACCTCCTTTCAACATGTTCAAGAGGGATAAACCCTCATTTGAAATAAGACCCCTTATTGTCTATGATGTTACGTAAATAGACACTAAAATCTGCACATATAGTCATTTTAGGCATGAAAAATGTTTAAATGAGTCTTTTTCAGCTTGTTTTCATGCACAATAACTACTGTGACTGCACTGTTTGGGAAAAAAATTGTCTTTGGGAATAATTTTAAGCCATTTTTTTTTCAAATTGTGATTTTCTCCAGGGGAAAAAGCCTGTATTCTCCAGTTATTTAAGGCAAATAATATCACTGACGGCAAATCAGTATCAAAAAATCTGATAATCTATTTTGGGTTGAAAATTAAACTGTTATAAGACCTCTACAAAATGCATCTCTTGTTGTGTATTTGATTGTTTCAAAATCAACTAAAATGTTCCAAAACCAATAAAATTCTTATAGATATATCAGTATACATGCACTCAAAGTCTTATAGATATATCAGTATACATGCACTCAAAGTCTTATAGATAAATCAGTATACATGCACTCAAATTCTTATAGATATATCAGTATACATGCACTCAAATTCCAATAGATATATCAGTATACATGCACTAAAATTCTTATAGATATATCAGTATACATGCACTCAAATTCTTATAGATATATCAGTATACATGCACTCAAAGTCTTATAGATATATCAGTATACATGCACTTGTATAATGTCGATTTCTATCTGACGCAGCTTATATCTAATGTTGAAAGCTGTAGGTTGCACACAGTTTGTCATTTGTTTATGTTGTCTTTGGGTTGCTGTCTCATATTCATACACTGGAACATCTCCTTTTATTGATAATTTTTTTCAGAGAAAACACAAAATGGTGACTACTAACTGCAATAAACTTGACAAGTATTCAAATAAAAGGAATGGATTTTCTTCAGCGAGAAAATGAAAAACCACCTATCAGCGGCTTATGGAACAAGATATATATAAAATAATTTAAATATGTACAACCTATATGTACTGGATTCAGATCACCAGGAAAGTGGACTTCGTGTACCCGATAACCACGAGCCAATCAATGCCTTTTCTATTAGCTGTCATGCTCTGCTGCACAATCAGATCTTTTCCCAAAACACTAGTAAAATTATAAAAAATAGTATACAATATAAAGATAAAATATGTCTTGTTTTTACTTCACATATGTATCTGGAGAGCATGATTGTAATTACAAATAGTAAAAGTCCTCTAAGATTCTAACTCTGTGTAAGAAAGTCACCGCTTTAACTGACAAAGCTCAGCAGCTTACGGCTGGATTAGTATCTACTACCCGTACTTAGGGAAACAATCCAGTCACACATGTGTTGTATACCTCGCTGCCGGAAATGTAGAACATGATTTCCTATGCCCGTAGGCAGCTAACATTTAGTGTCGTCTGCCAACCATGTGGTTTTGTCAATGGCAATAGAAAAAAATTGATAGATATAAAGTGTGACTTCAACCTTATAGTCTCCCAGACAACAAAAGGTTTGAGGCCAACGACACATTTATATAAATATCAATCGCCATGTTGGTCTTCAACTATTGTCAATCTGTACCAAGTAATTAGTTGCCAGTATTTCAGTGGTTTTTGTTCCTCTGCTATATTTGCTTTTTTTAATGATAAAGTATCAATCAGGCAGTTAGTTTTTTTGTTTAAATTGTTTCACAATTACTCATGCAAGGCCTTTAATTAGTTACTATAAAATAAAAAATCTAAAAAAATATCACATTTTTTGTGCTCAATGCATAAAAATTGGTATTCCCAAAAGTTTTTGTCTGATATACTTATTTTTTTTTTATTTTTTTATAAATACTTACCGGTTCTGCTTCATTGATTTCATATTTATAATTTTGAATCCAGTCTTTACGTTTCTGACAATATGTGTCAAGAGAAAAGTCTAAATTGTACATATATTCTGACATGGTCGGCTTGGGAGCCATCGTCCATAACATGTCTTTATCCTTCTCAAAATAATCATTCAGTATATTGTCCTGCAAGATTATTATTTTCATTATCACAGTATTTTGTTAACAGTATTGAGCAAAAAATTGTAAAATACCAATTTCATAAATTAAGATTATGGAAAAATAAAAAAAATAAATAAAAAGACGCTACATTTAAGTTCGTCCTTTTTTTTTCTCCATAACAACCTTTTAAAAAAACGTTTAATGTGTACATTGTTTGTATTTATCTGCCTCCTTAATCATGCCCTTGTGGGACTGTTGTTATTTATCATAAGCCCTTTTATAATGAGCTACAAATGTAAGAATCTTATAGATCGTCTAGGTAATGAAATTTTTTTTTTTAATTAAAAATATTCCAAAAAAATAACACAGTATTTTTAAATTATAACTTCCGCTGTCCTCCTCTGATTTTAGACATAATTTTGGGGGTTTTGTTTTTGGTTGTACATGTGGTGAAAACAAAACTTATCACTCTTATATCTGTATGCCATAGACTAAAAATATCAAGCTCTACTACTCATAGTGGACTCAATAATTTTATTCCCGATTACCGTCAGGGTGTCACGTGGACAGGAAGCACCATTTTGATGCTCAATTGAAAAGAACGGTGTCCTCACAGGTTGTGTAAAATCAATTGTATCAGGTCTCCTGAATGTGACATTACACTGGAATCTAAGTACCCTCTCTAAGTTGTCAATCTGGATGGCTGCTTTGTGTATGTGTTCTTCACTCTGTTTCCCTGTTCTTGGAAAATATATCAAATGATATTTAATAATTAAAATTTAATTTCAATCCTATATTTTGATTTCATCTAACTGCAATAATCAATGTTAATTACTTTTATATAGCAGAAAATTTATATTTACTTTTAGACAAATATTTGTGACGGAATTGCTTCTCTTCATTAGTAGATACTAAGTCAGTGGTAAGAGCATAGGCAGATCAAGGGGTTGTGGTGGCTGGTGGTGGTCGCTGATCCCCTCCACTTACATTGGAACAATTTGGTTGATTAAATAGAGAATCACTGAGGCATATCTGGAGCGTACCCCCCCCCCCCCCCCCCCCCCCCCCCTTTAGGTCAGTCAGCAGTGCCCCCTCTCTTGTCCAGTATTCACTGCTGCACAATTACTTAGTAACTAATGTCACTTACATTGCCTATTGATTACATAACACTGCCTTGTGTGCAACAGCGGTAAAATCTCATAACTTAAATACAATGTGATATGAACACACACCTTTCATTATTTACCCCCAGCGAAGTACTTACCACAAGAAACACGATACACCTTATGAAAAGTTCTAGATCTGCCACTAAAGAGTTTGAGCTAGGGAAGATCTTCTTTAGCCTAATCGGCTGACAACTTGCCTTATAACACATAGCTAGGGAATATCTTCTTTAGTCTGATCAGCTGACAACCTGCCTTATAGCACATAGCTAGGGAAGATCTTCTTTAGTCTGATCAGCTGACAATCTGCCTTATAGCACATAGCTAGGGAAGATCTAACTTCTTTCGCCTGATCAGCGGACAACCTGCCTTATAGCACATAGCTAGGGAAGTTCTTCTTTGGCCTGATCAACTGACAATCTGCCTTATAGCACATAGCTAGGGAAGATCTTCTTTAGCCTGTTCAAATGACAACCTGCCTTATAGCACATAGCTAGGGAAGATCTTCTTTAGCCTGATCAGCTGACAACCTGCCTTATAGCACATAGCTAGGGAAGATCTTCTTTAGCCTGATCAGCTGACAACCTCCATTATAGCACATAGCTGAGGAAGATCTTCCTTAGCCTGATCAGCTGACAACCTGCCTTATAGCACATAGCTAAGGAAGATCTTCTTTGGCCTGATCAGCTGACAATCTGCCTTATAGCACATAGCTAGGGAAGTTCTTCTTTAGCCTGATCAGCTGACAATCTGCCTTATACATGTTATAGCACATAGCTAGGGAAGTTCTTCTTTAGCCTGATCAGCGAACATTCTGCCTTATAGCACATAGCTATGGAAGATGTTATTTAGCCTGATCAGCTGACAACCTGCCTCATAGCACATAGCTATGATTATCTTCTGTAGCCTGATCAGCTGACAACCTGCCTTATAGCACATAGGTAGGGAAGTTCTTCTTTAGCCTGATCAGTTGACAACCTCCATTATAGCACATAGCCTATAGGGCCAAGGTTCATGTTTTTGAGATGACAATAAAAACTCTGGCTCTCTGGTAAACAATGTGTACTGTGTTTATTACTGTGTGTTTGTTTATATCACATTTGCTCATGTTGCTAGTAAGTGGACTTAAACTTCAAATGCCAGGATAAAGACATAGCCATGCACTTTACATTTTACATCAATTGAAAAAGTTAAAATGAATTTTATGGTTTTGTCAAAAAATTGTATTTCTGTTCCACATTATAGGGAAAAAAATTGCTTTCCTTCTAATAAGAAAATAAAATATTGGAGGAAGGTTCTGAAAAAAAAATTATGAACACAATAAAAATCCCAGCTACAGTGATTTCATTTGCATGCTGCATGTCGAGTTTTTTTTGTTATTGTATATGTTTTCATATTCTGTGAAAAGCTCATTAAAGGTTATGTCTAATATGTTTGTCAAACATGTCAAATATAATATATTCCAAAAAAAAGAAATTTTACTTAATTACTTTATATGCTGAATAAGAAAAACAAAATGTTTTTACTTAATTACTTAAGTAATTACTCCCCATCAATACCGTCTGTACATGTTTATAAATCTAACAATATTGAAAAATAATTGTAATTGAGCTGTTTCCCTTATGTGTTCAAAATTGTGTTGTATGTCGCCCTGAAATCAGCTGTTGTCTGCTCTATGGTTGGATTGTTGTCTCTTTGACACATTCCCCATTTCCATTCTCAATTTTTATAAATAATCACCACTGACAGCTGAACAATTTGCGTGTAATGTATGGTTATTTAATTTGTATCTAATAAAATTAAAAAGTTCGTTTTCAAATATCTGATCTTCTAATCAATCATTAACCCGAATTCTGACATATGACGAAAAGTGTAGTCGGATTGGTGAGACATTTTGGTGTGCGAAAATATTGTATATCAAAAGACAAACATATGGCACGGCAGCTGACATAATAACAGGTACAGTTTTATCAATTTTAGGTTCTCAAAGCTAATATAGCTTATAAAAAATGAAAAGCTTTGACAATACAATATAGGTGCGCAAATATTTTTGATTGTCTTGGTAATC